>JAVTVY010055042.1:0-314811 GCA_036873755.1 Hanleya hanleyi | reverse complement strand
TATTGTTAGCGCGCGCCGGGGTCAAAGGTCAGTTCTGGTCACGTGAACGGAAGCGGAAGTGACCTCGCAGAGGTCATATGCAAATGTCACTTCCGAGCTCTGAGCTCCACACGCTTTGAGCTCCAAGAGCTCCGATCCAAGAGCTCTGCCACACGGCAGCTCCCACCACCACCACCACCGGGCGAGGTCCGCCATCTTCAGTCCGTGTCTTTTCGGTGACGGAGTGTGAACATGATAGCACATGTACTGACCTGTCTGTGGGGTTTTTCCCACAATGTCGTTCATTTCCGAGTCTCTTCGGTCACTTCCCGAAAAGACACGGAGGTGGCCGAAGAGACACGGAGGTGCCCGAAGATGTCACGGAGGTCACCGAAGATGTCACGGAGATCACCGAAGAGACACGGAGGTGCCCGAACATGATACCAGCTAGCGTGCTATAAAAGGGAAGCGGCCTGGCCGTTTCATCAGACACTCTGCCAACCACCAAGATGTTCACTTGTACTACGTGCTCGAAATCATTCACTCGTCTGCACGACTTGCGCCGACATGAGACTACCAAGCACGAAGGAACCGCCCGGTATAGCTGTACGATATGTACACTGTCGTTTCAGCACCCGGATCATTTACAGCGCCACACACGTGCACGCCATGAAGTACCCAAGCGTCCATGCGAAGAATGTGGTCGGCTTTTCAAACTGATCAGTCAGTTGCTGCGACACCAACGCACACGACACCCTGTTCCACAGCCACGTTTGCAGGTAGAAGAGCCCGTAGGCATCAATATCGAAACAGGGGGAACTC
This sequence comes from Hanleya hanleyi, assembly GCA_036873755.1. Lineage (NCBI taxonomy): Eukaryota > Metazoa > Mollusca > Polyplacophora > Lepidopleurida > Hanleyidae > Hanleya > Hanleya hanleyi. The sequence continues at coordinate 314,010 of JAVTVY010055042.1, read as the reverse complement.
CCACCCATCGCACGAGGGCCGATGATGATGTCGCCCTAATTCAACAGCCAAATTCCGACGACAAGACCTTGGGCCAGATTTTGTACGACGTGGAGGGCAAAGTACACTTCGTGGACGAACCCATAAATGTTCCTAGCGATCTGTTACACGAAGACCATCCAATGAGTGACATCTATCGGAGCCATTGGGCCATGATCCGGCACTGTTTCTACCGTCATCGCCCTATTCAAGATATCTACAATTTCCGACGGACCGACCTCGCCCGTCTACGCAGCTACGTGGAAGCCATCTTCAACGATCAAACTACGGCCTTCAAGTTGAATCTGGCGTTTGGTTATGTGCTACAGCATAAGGACACAGACCAAGCCCGATATTTTTACCCGAGCAGTAACATCCGGGTATTTGACCAACCGTTTACCATCATTAACCGGGCGTCGCTAGAGGCGATGCTCGAGAAACTGGACAACGTGGATCCCTTGGAATGGGCCCAACAACAACGCCCCAACACACAATGGGTCGTAGAGAGGGTGACCAATGCCACGTTTTTCGTTACCAAGCTGACCGACCACCCCCATCGGCTGAATGCGTCACTCATGCACTGATGAATACCATAACATGCCGTACATACTCTATATGTCTACATGCTGATCGTTGACGGTAAGGAGGTGACCGAAGGGACACGGAGGTGACCGAATATGTCACGGGGGTCACCGAAGAGACACGGAGATCCATCCGGGTTTACACGGGAACAGCCGGGTAGTTACGGAGGTGACCGAAGAGACACGGAGGTGACCGAAGATGTCACGGAGGTGCCCGAAGAGATACGGAGGTTACCGAAGATGTCACGGCTCGGCCCTCGACTTGGGGATAGTTGAACTGAGTGTGCTAAAATAGATCACCAGCTAGCGTGCTATAAAAGGGAAGCGGCCTGGCCGTTTCATCAGACACTCTGTCAACCACCAAGATGTTCACTTGCACAACTTGCCAGAAGCAGTTTACTCGTCTGCACGACTTGCGCCGCCATGAGGCCACCAAGCACGACGCAACCACCCGGTATAGCTGCACGAGGTGTGGGAAACTATTTATTCGCCAGGACAGTCTACGGTGTCATGAACGGACAGTGCATGGAGCACCCAAGCATCTATGCGAGGAATGTGGTCGACTTTTCAAACTGCCCAGTCTGTTGCTGCGACACCAACGTACACAACACCCTGATCCGCAGCCAAGTTTGCAGGTAGAGGAGCCCGTAGGCAACAGTATCGAGACAGCGGGAACTCCCACCCACCGCACGAAGGCCGATGATGATGATGTCGCCCTAATTCAACAGCCAAATTCCGACGACAAGACTTTGGGTCAGAATTTGTACGACGTGGAGAGCAAAGTACACTTCGCGGATGAACCCATAAATGTTCCTAGCGATCTGTTACACGAAGACCATCCAGTGAGTGACATCTATCGGCGCCATTGGCCCATGATACCGCACTGTTTCCACCGTCATCGCCCTATTCAAGATATCTACAATTTCCGACTGACCGACCTCGCCCGTTTACGCAGCTACGTGGAAGCCATCTTCAACGATCAAACTACGTCCTTCAAATTAAATCTGGCGTTTGGTTATGTGCTGCAGCATAAGGTGACAGACCAAGTCCGATACTTTTACCCGAGCAGTAACATCCGGGTATTTGACCAATCGTTTACCATCACGGATAGGGTGTCGCTAGAGACGATGCTGGAGAAACTGGACACCGTGGATGCCTTGGAATGGGCCCAACAACAACGTCCCGACACCAAGTGGACAGTGGAGAGTATGACCAATGTCACGTTTTTCGTGACCAAGCTGACCGACCACCCCATCGGCTGAATGCTTCACCCATGCACTGATGAATGCCATAACATACATACGTACATACTCTATATGTCTAAATGCTGATCGTTGAATAGAGCTCAGTAAACACTTGTTCCTAATGTGACGGTGCGTTAAATAATAAAGCATGGTGTTTTATATTTCAATCTGTTTTGTTGCGAACATACTAAACCTACCCAGGGCGGCTCCCCCAGCCTGGGTATGATGTAACATTGGGGATAATAAACTGTATGAACATTGCTGAACTTGTTGTTATTCAAGACAACCGCTATCCGATTGTATAATACAGCGGAGCTCCGAGCTCCGGAGTTCCGACCCACGTGAGCTATCACCACCACCGGGCGTTGACGCCCGTCAACGCCCGGTGGTGGTGGTGGTGGTGGTGTGTGGTTGTGTGTGGTGGTGGTATTGGTGGTGGTGTATGGTGGTGGTGTGTGGTATTGTGTGTGTGTGTGTGGTGATATTATTGATTGGTGACGTCACAGATGACGCGAACATCCCTCAAATGGAGATGTACACCATGAAAGCTACAAGATGACACCTCCCACGAAACAATCGGACCAAGGATGGTCCCTCTCTACTCCAAATACCTTCCTGCACTTTCCTAAAATGCCCACTTTCGCTACTACTCGTACTGATGACGTCACCGATGACGTCACAGATAACGGGAACATCCCTCAACTGGGGCTGTACACCCAGAGAGCTACAAAATAACACCTCCCACGACCAAGGATGGTCCCTCTCTCCCCCAAGCACACCTCCACGCACCCCCAAAATGGCCACTTTACTAACTACACCCAACTGCGCATGCGCAGGTTGACGCGACTTGCATTAAAAACACGCCAGTCTGACTCTACCCCACACAAGCTTCACTTTGACACCTCCCACGACCCATTTGGACCCATAGTGGTCCATCTCTACCCCAAACACACCCCCACATACCCCCAACATGCCTGCTTTCTATACTACGGCCAGATTGCGCATGCGCAGAATATTGAAAACGGACGAACCATTAGCCCAGTCGGATGCTTCTCCACGAGAGCTTCAAAATAAGACCTCATACGACACCATAGGATCATAAGGGGCTCACCTAGACCCCAAAACGTCCACCCAGTATGGACCTATACACCCATAGCCAGTATGGGGCTATATGGATCTACCCAGGCCTCGCTGAACTTTTTTCAAAAATTTCACCGTTTCGCTCCGGGACCCTTCCCAATGTGTTCTAAATGACGAGACGTGAAAAACAAGACCAAACAACCCATATCACAATGAACGTGTGTGAATTTCCCAGGATGGACCTATACCCCCATAGCCAGTATGGAGCTATATGGGCTATATGGTACTTTTCCAAAAATTTCACCGTTTCGCTCCGGGACCCTTCCCATCGTGTTCTAAATGACGAGACGTGAAAAACAAGACCAAACAAGACATATCACAATGAACGTGTGTGAATTTTCCAGGATGGACCTATACCCCCCATAGCCAGCCTATAGGCCTATATACAGACCTCGGTGACTTTTTCCAAAAATTTTACCGCTTCGCTCCGGGACCCCTTCCATCGTGTTCTAAATGACGAGACGTGAAAAACAAGACCAAACAACACATATCACAATGAACGTGTGTGAATTTTCAAGGAAAGAACCTATACCCCCCATAGCCAGCCTATAGGCCTATATACAGACCTCGGTGACTTTTTCCAAAAATTTCACCGCTTCGCTCCGGGACCCCTCCCATCGTGTTTTTCTTGGCGAGACGAGAAAAACGAGACCCCACAACCCATAGTAAAGCCCACGAAAAAAATGACCATCCCCATACCCCATACAGGCATTTCCCCGTATATTGTATAATACAGACCCCTATTGTAGGGGTAAAGTCCGAGTTCCGCTTTTTATAGTTTCGGAGAAAAATCCTAATTTTACATGCACCCACCCCATTGACTTAATAGGCAGGCCCCGATAAGCCAGGGGACCGATATTAGCCCTTTTGGCTAGAGGTGATAGGGGTTTTCCCCTATTTTAGGGGTAACGTCCGTGTTCCGCTTCTTATATTTCCGGGGGAAATGCTAATTTTACATGCACCCACCCCATTGACTTGATAGGCAGGCCCCGATAAGCCCGGGGACCGATATTAGCCCTTTTGACTAGGGTTGATAGGGGTTTCCCCCTATTTTAGGGGTAATTCCGTGTTCCGCTTTTTATATTTTCGGGGGAAAATCCTAATTTTACATCCACCCACACCATTGACTTGATAGGCAGGTCCCAATAAGCCCGGGACCGATATTAGGCCTTTTGGCTAGGGTTGATAGGTGTTTTCCCCTATTTTAGGGGTGAAGTCCGTGTTCCGCTTTTTTATAGTTTCGGGAAAAAATCCTAATTTTACATGCACCCACCCCATTGACTTGATAGGCAGGCCCCGATAAGCCCGGGGACCGATATTAGCCCTTTTGAGTAGGGTTGATAGGGTTTTCCCCTATTTTAGGGGTAAAGTCCGTGTTCCGCTTTTTATAGTTTCGAGAAAAAATCCTAATTTTACATGCACCCACCCCATTGACTTGATAGGCAGGCCACGATAAGCCCGGAGACCGATATTAGCCCTTTTGGCTAGAGGTGATAGGGGTTTTCCCCTATTTTAGGGGTAAAGTCCGTGTTCCGCTTTTTATAGTTTCGGGAACAAATCCTAATTTTACATGCACCCACCCCATTGACTTGATAGGCAGGCCCCGATAAGCCCGGAGACCGATATTAGCCCTTTTGGCTAGAGTTGATAGGGGTTTTCCCCTATTTTAGGGGTACAGTCCGTGTTCCGCTTTTTATATTTTCGGGAACAAATCCTAATTTTACATGCACCCACCCATGACTGCTTCACTTTGATACCTCACTCGACCCCATCGGACCATGCAGCGTATTTGAAGTCTGGGGACTACTTTTTCTCCGCGGAGGCAGACCGCATCACCACCAGACCGCATCACCGCGGAGGAATACACACGCCCGATTCACCCAGACCGGAAGTGACGTCATACATGACGTCACACTTGCGCAGAACACCGCCACAAAATCTCATACCTTGAATTGGAGTTACCTCCCTTACCATAATTTTGAGGGTTCTCGATTTGCCATTTCTAGCCATTGAACATAGGCAAATAACCTGCGCCACTTTCGTGCGCCCGAAAAAAGAGAGTCGAAATCACGGCTCTATACTTCTTACCGGATATCCCGGCCATTCAATATGACGATACAATGACAAATCAATGAAAGAAAAATTTCCAAATAAAGTTTGCTGAACGTGCCTGTAACGAATACCAACTTCTCATCAAGTCATATCTTTATGGAGTTTATGGAGTATCATTCATGAGAGAAATTATATTATAGTTACCTGCTATTATTTCGAACCCGGATCTGATGCCCACTATCAAGGAAGTGGAGGAGGCCGACGCATTGAATTCCTGCGCAAACTCCACGAAGAAGATCCCGAATGTATTAAACACGCCGCCGAGGATGAAATAGACGACAACGCCACCTGAGGAAAGAAAAACCGAAATAAGGTTGTATTACGGAAAGTGACAGGGATGTTGAGTGAAATATTCTAGGGTCTTTCAGCAACATTGAAAACTGGTGTTTCTTGGAGGAAACTGTTCTAGAGGAGTATCCCCAGTTGGGTACACAGAATATCATTTCACACGATTCACTCTTCAATTTATAGTCATGTCAGATATGCCAGATAGATTTCCTTCCAATTTTGCCTCTTTTTAATATTTGACAAATTGGTTAGTTTCATTTGCCTCTCTTATTGTACCCGACGGATTCGCCACATTGACTTGTCCCCCTTAGTTAGATGGAATGTAACTTCTACTTTTCTCTACCTTGAATTGTTAGCTATGCCAGATATGTCAGTTTCATATTTCTCTTTCATTTCGTTAGAGGCAGACAAGCCACATTGAGTTGTCCCTCTTAAGGAGACCGAATAATCATTCTTAATTTTCTCTCGTTTTAGGTCGGGTGTATCAGTTCGATTTTCTGTCTCCTTAAAAATCCTAAGTCACATTCCATCTACCTAAGGAGGAAAGTCAGGAACGAAAGACCAAACTGACGTATCTGACGTATCTAAACATTCAGAAGAGAGAACTTGAATCGGGAAATGACATTCGGTCTGCCTAAAGGAAACTACTCTATGCGACTTGTCTGGCGTGAAGCGAAATGAGAGAATAACACCAAACCGAAGTATTTGACGTAGCTAACGAGAGCTAACGACGTAGCTAAGGGGCTTCAATACACGCCCGTACATCTGGAATTACACTGGTCCAAATTCTGAGGTTGTCTAATGGCCTTGGTGTCAATTGGTAGCTAGCATCCAGAGAAATGTCTAAGATTTTGTGTTAGGAGAATGTAACACTTATGACATCTTATATTCAATGATAAACTAAAGGGGCTTTACTCTTGATAACCAGGTGACCTTGAAACAAGAGCCGAGAGCTCACATATCCCACAATGAAATCGACAATGGTCAAACAAGAAAATATTAAATCTCCTGCAAATAAATTCCCTTTGGATGAGAAAAATTTTCATGAAGGAATAAAAATGTGAAGAAAGTGATTACATAAACGTTTGTTCTCGAGTTAATAAACAGATATAAAGAACCCCTCTACCAGTTTAAATAGTAAATACATTTCTCAAACGTTTAACTGAATGAGGGGAGACAACTCCACAGGACAAATGCCATATACATGTAGGGGAGACATTTATGAATAGTCCAACCTAACATATAACCAGTTGAACTGGATTCAGTTTTGGGGTTCTGCGACCTTGACCTTTGACCTATTGGTACCAATCCATACCCTGGAACTGGAGATATTTCACGGACAACAATTATTATGGATGGATAGACGAATAGACGGACAGAACGTCACATTATACGACCTCGTCTTCGACAGACATATAAAAAATGTGACTTTTAATGATTTCCTGATTTTGGGTCACAGTGACCTTGACCTTTTACCTCGATCTACATTTCGGTACGTGACACATCGTGTCCCTCTAATGTATCTACTGATAAAGAAAGTTATTTTTAATGATTTCCTAATTTTGGGTTCATAGTGACCTTTGAACTGACCTAAATTTTGGTATGTGTCACATCTCTCCCCCTATTGAATCCACTCAAAGGAATTAGCAATCATTTTCAATACTTTCCTGATTTTTAGGCCAGTGACCTTTGACCTCTGACCTCGACCTACATTTGGTATGCGGTAAATCGTCCCCCTCTAGGGTATCCACTCACCAAAAAATTGGAACTGTGGATAGAAAACTGTTCATGATCAATGATTTCCTGACAGAAGTAGTATTTTTGACGTTTAAGTGGCATAACTCTGGAGAAATCACCGGATCGGGTCGAAAAGGCCACATGTACATCTTCACACGATGACGATAATGTGCGTCAAATTTGGAAAGAATCCAGCAAAAATTCTTTGCTGTGTTGCGTCCATAAGAAAAGCTAACGGACGGACAGACGGACGACGCCATACCATAATACGTTCCGTCAAAATTGACAGGCGTATAAAATGAAAATCTTAAGCGATGTGAGAGACAAATATGAAACTGACGCGTAGGTTTTATATGTTGCGTTTAATTGGAATGGCGGGGGCGGGGGCTGGGAGGGAGAAGGTGGGGGGCGGTGCGTACATATCTACCCCGCGCGACGCTCAACCGGCGGAGTTACACCTAAGCAAAGTTCAAAGTTTGACACTAGATCGAAATATACTATCAGAATGCACCAGAACGCAGCGTTTTGTATCTGAAATGCAAAGTAAAAAGGGAGGGACGTTTACATAAGTATAAATGAAGACAGAACCTACCGTTTTATATCTATAGTGAAAAAATGGACAGGCCCAAGCAGTCCAAACATTTTGTATCTAGATAAAAACATATGTACAGAGGCAGAAGTCGAGAGACCAAATAGAGGGAAGGAAGCGAGTTTTGGGGGTATCATTGTATGCATACAGCACTCTTCAAAAGTTCATCTGTGTTACAAGCGTCTGGTCCGGCATTCATAATTCAGCCGTCGTCCATTAGGGAATATCCGCGTCCATAATCCAAAGATCTATTCCATATTCCATATAACAGTATTAGCACCAAATTAAAAAACGACAATCATAGTATACATAAACATAGGTTTGTTTCCTGCAAGAGAGAAGCGGTCAACAGTTTTCAATGATGCCGGCAAGACATCATGATGTTCCAAAAATATCAAATCCGTATCGCTGATCAGTATTCTTAATCCATAATATTCGTTGTAAAGTCGTCATCTAAAGAATGATGTATCTCAGTCACGCTTTGATTGATTGTGACTGTTCATATGAATACCCCCAAACATTCATTAATACGTGTGCCAGGGTGCGTGGAAATCGTGTTCCCTTAGGAGTGGCGAATTTGGGAGAGGACGACATCTGGTTGAAGTCTCGGACATGGCTTGGCACTATGCATTCTGTGGACAGCGTGGATGAGTATGACAATACTTCAGAAGCCAGTCAAGAAGCACCCACCCAACAATATAATGTGGTGATGGGTGATTCTGAATCACCAAATTTGGAGGATATTTTATATTTTGCTGATACTTCAGTGTCTGATTCAGAGAGAGCGCAGGTGCTGAAGGTGCTGAACCGACACAGGAGTGCTTTTTCTAAGGGAGACGATGACTTGAGGTTCACATCTGAAGTTATTCTTACCATTACACGCATCTGGTCCGTCATTCATAATTCAACCGTCGTCCATTAAAGAATATCCGCGTCCATAATCCAAAGACCTATTCCGTATTCCATATAACACTATTAGCACCAAATTCAAAAAGACAATCATAGTATACATAAACATAGGCTTGTTTCCTGCAAGAGAGAAGCGGTCAACAGTTTTCAATGATGCCGGCAAGACATCATGATGTTCCAAAAATATCAAATCCGTATCGCTGATCAGCATTCTTAATCCATAATATTCCTTGTAAATTCGTCATCTAAAGAATGATGTATCTCAGTCACGCTTGATTGTGACTGTTCATATGAGTACCATGAGGATCTTGAAGTACATGGGTCCATACGGCCCCTAGCCCCGGGTTAAGCGGAATTGGACACAAGTTACGAAACGTAACGCCATAGATCTTGCACGCTACGCTCGTATTTTGCTATCAGCATGCGATATCTATCGCCAAATTTGAGAAACTTTGAGTAGAGGCGCTTGGTGGTGTAGCCCTGTTTTATAAGTTTCTGCAACAATGTTTTGTGACGTTGATTAAAATCGTCACATTTAACACAGGATCTAGCAAATGCTACTAGGCGAGATATGTATAAGCCATATGCAGGTCCCACTGGAATATTACTGTCAAGAAAGGGATAGTTTACGATGTCGAAATTGTAATCATATCTTTTGTCATACAGTCGACGAGAGAGAAGGCCCGCTTCATTTTTATAGAGATATAGGTCTAAATATGATGTGCCTGTAGGGTTATCTGTAGTTTCCTTCAAATCCAATGAAGGTGGATATATATCCTTCACTGCGTCATATATATAGCGATTATCCACAGCGAGAAGATCGTCTATATAGCGTTCGGTGAATGAGAAGGAACGGGCTTTGAATTGATCGGTTTTTGAAAGCGCCTGCATATAGACATATTCATAAGAGAACAGATATAGGTCAGTCAGCAGGGGTGCACAATTAGTACCCATTGGAATACCTATATGCTGCTGATATATTGTGTTGCCAAATTTCACATAGATATTATTAATGAGAAATTCAAGCAAATCTATAAACAAAGAAACATCCCATGAATGATATCTCTTGTATGTAGTAGAGCTAAAGAATGCTTTATGGCATCCGACGTTAATATATCTACGATCAGTTTTCTTGAACAGATATTATTACTGAACTTAGACGGTCAATAAGGTCCTGATGAGAGATTGTAGTATAGCGAGTCGAGAAATCCCATGTGGATACATGTTTATTTCGTAAGCCATTTTGAGTTTTTCAATATCCACATACATTCAACGCCAGAGTTTTTAGAAATAGTGGCGCAATACCTTTCCCAAAATGTTTTTACCTCGTGAATGGCCCTCGTCAACAGGGTTGAAAGAAGCTTGGTGGTGCAGCTCTGTAAGCTCGGGCCATCTGTGTAATCAAGAACATTCGGTAAAAATGCACCAGAACACCAAGAATGTACCAAAAAATTCAACGACGGATCCTATTGCAGGAAAACATCAGTTTCACTTCAAAACCCTTTTAGTTCTCAAAAGTCAGAAATATGCTCAAGATGCACCAGATCATGCCATTCCAAGTCTACATTAAACAAGCAGCCAGAGGATGCTAAGTCGACCGCCGAAATGGCAGCAATATTTTTTTTCAGCATTGTTGGTCTCGGGGGATATACATGAGGGAGGCAACTGCTACTTCATAGGCGTTGGATGCGGAAGGGTCTTTCTGCCTTCCCAAGTTTTAAAATCAACTCAGAACGGTTGGCTGAACGTTTTTTTGCTTCTGTAATATAGTTTCGATGCAGTGAAGCATATTATCTGCAAACTATTATCTCTCAAGGCATATTATCTGCAAACCAAATTTGACGAGAAGCTGAATGCATCCTCAACCTATTGTCTGGAAACCAAATTTTAAATTTGTCACCAGGTGTCGCCACCTGTAGGTGCAAGTGAGCGAAAGGCAATCCGAAGGATCATCTCATGGCATGGTGTACCAGCATACGAACTTTGGGAAGAATCTGAAAAGGGGTTATTGCCCGGAAACCAATTTTAGATTTGTATGCACAAGTGTGCGAAACACAATCCCAGGTGACATCTTATGGCATATGAATACCAAATTTGAGAAGAATCCGATGAGCAGTTGTCAAATTATTGCCAGAAACAAATTTCAGATTTTTCCACCAGGTGTCGCCACCAGTATGCAGAAGCAGGTGAAATACAATCCCAAGGGTCATATCATGGCATGGTATCTGCATACCAAATTGGGGTGTGAGTGAGTAGGATTTAACGTCGTTTTCAACATTTTTTCAGTCATATCACGACGGTGCCTACATGTGCCAGAACACGAGTGTCCACAGTTCCTATTATCCTGGACACTGATCAGCCCAGCCAGTACAGCACCCGGGAAACCTTTTGGGGTTGCAATTATCTCAATATTGCGGACAACACACAAATTTCAGCTTCTGCTAAGATATATTGGAGATATATATGCTCAAACACAATATATGAGGGTCGGGCGAGTTTGGGAGATAGAGGGTGCGGCTCGGCGCCCTGGGGATGGGGACATGCTCTTCTTGAGGGTAGTGGTAGGTGCGCTGACATGAAAGCCATAGAAAGCTCCCTGTACATGAAACAACCACACTGACAACTGCATGCCATCATCTGTCAGTCCGAAAAACCACAAGGTGGATTTCAATTCAATTCAGGAAATTGATGCACAGTGTGCACCCAAACTTTAGGAACTCAGTTGTAATTAATATAGTAAGTTACACGTGTGGACACAAATGGTTCCTGCAGAAGCTTTAGGGTAAATCATATGATGTGGATTACAATTATTTGATAGCAAAATTGAAGGAAATGTTGTCCTTCATTTAAGATGACACGAAATTCAAACACCAGAGGTTCGGTACTGCGGGGATTTCCCCGCCAGTTATTTCATATTATACTTCTGAAATAAAATATGGTTCATGAAAAAGCTTTAGGGTAAATCATATGATGTCGAATAGAATGATTTCATAGCAAAATTGACATTCAAAACTAACACGGGTTCGGTACTGCGGGGATTCCCCCGCAGATCATATGATGTGGAATAGAAGGACTGGACAGCAAATTTAAGAAAATGGTGTCCTTCATTTAAAGCGACATGAAATTCAAAACTAACAGTGAGAAACGGAAGAAAGAAGACAAAATGACAAACGCATTTAGGGATGCCTAATTATTAGACAAAGCATGGAACGGACACGAAGAAGCGAAACTCAGTGGTGCCACTTTCAGGCAAATGTTACTGAAATCCAGTACGCAACCGCGTCTTCTCACAAGGAATGCGTATGCCGAATTTCGGAAGAATCCAAGAAAGCGTTTGGAAGTTATCGCTTGTAACTGACATCCACGGACACAAAGAAGCAAGATCCATTTTGACCCAGTGGCGCCACCTTCAGGCAGATGTTGCTGAAATGCGATACCGACTGGCGTCTTTTCGCAAGGAATGCGTATGCCGAATTTCGGAAGAATCCAACAAAGCGTTAGGGAGTAATCATTCGAACAGACATGCACGGACATCCAAGGACATCCACGGACACAAGAACCATTTTAAAGTCCCCCGGCCGCATTGCGGCGGGGGACAAAAAACGGGGAGGTGGGACCCCTGACTCCCTACCGGTATTTCGAGAATTCAGCGCTCGCATTGCTAGTTCTGCCCCGAACGTGACATCCGCCCATCCATATCGAATCCACGCTACGGACTTGTCTGACATGGTTAAAATTTCAAGAGACAGGGAATTGGAAATTACTTTCTCTACTTAAGGGGAACATTGAATGTGGCTTGTCTGCTCGAACGATATAGGAGAGAATGTGGCGTACCAAACAACCACAGGGACTGGAGGGAATCAAATTGGCGTATCTAAAATGATAAAAAATTTCAAAGAAGAGAAAATAAGAATGACTTTACATCTACACAAGGCGGACTACTCAGTATGGATCGTCTCAGTATGGATCGTCTTCCTCGAGGAAAAATGGGAGAGAAATACCAAGCTGGCATATCTGACATGGTTAAAATAGCCAAGGAGAGAAAATTAGAATGACGTCATTAGAGTGAATGACGGACCAGACGCTTGTAATCACATTCTATTGTCCTAAGGGGGCATCCTGGAGGAAAATCAAATGTAGTACTGGGATTTCATTATGTATTGAAGAGCTTTGATATTTTAATTGTAATCTGTATTTATATTGGGAAGTGATATTCTATCTAATCAAGGGAGACTACCGAATACGGATTGTCTGTCTCAAAGCAAAATGGGAGAGAAATACCGATTGAAGAGAACTATTCTGCCTCCCTAAGCGGAACAACTTGACGTGGGGTATCATTAGCAGAGTAAAATAGAAGAGGAAAGCCAAACTGACCTATCTAATTATTCCAAAGGTGGACATGGGAGGACACTCTGACTGGCATATCTGACAGGATTAATAATTTAAGTGTCAGTCTTGGGAAATGATATTCTGTCTACTCGTGGAAGACTACTAAATACGGCTTATCTGTCTCAAAGCAGAATAAAGAGAGATACCAATGGGAGAGAACAATTCTGTCTCTCTAAGCGGGACAACTCGATGTGACGTATTCTATGCAGAGTAAAATAGAAGAGGAAAGCCAAACTGACCTATCTAATTTTTTCACAGGGTGGGCATTGGTGGGAAATCTAACAGGCGTATCTGACATGACTAAAAGTCAAAGAGTGAGGCTTGGGATATAATATTCTGTCTACCCAAGACGACTATACTCAATATTACTTGTCTGTCGCGAAGCAAAATGATAGGCAGAAGTATTTGTGAAAGGCAATACGCGGGGAAAGACCAAACTAACGTATCTGACAAGGTCTCTATACGTATCTGACAAGGTCTCTATCAAAACAGTTCACCTAATATGCCGTACCTGCTCCAATGCACAATGTGGGGAGAAGAAAAACAGGTGTATCTGACATGAATTAATGTTCAAAGTAGACAAACTTAGAAATTACATAGGAAAGAATGTCCGCCTCTCATCTTTCAAATCACCTAAGACATTTTATCCTGACTTGCTACTTGGGTAAGACATATTTTCCTAAAGAGAAACATATAAAAAGGGAAATTCTTTCTTTTCATACAGAGACCAGAATAATTGGACATACAGCCTTATGGAGAAAGACGAAAAAATGAAGAAAAAATTTAACGAAATGGTTGGGAAGAAGGCTTATCTATCATAACCGAAATGTTAACAGTACTAACAGTCTCAATATAAACCTATTTTAACGCTAACACTAACCACGGGTAAATACAGCCTAGGAAGTTATTACGTATCAAAGCGTCTGTGTCTACATTGTTTATTTGAGCAAAAAACACCGCACAATCGGTACTCAAAGGCTTACTGTAGTTCAAGAAAACTATTGAACGCATTTTATCAACTACGTATCAATAGGTTTACTCAGTGTCCGTATTTCCATAGAATATGGAACCTGTCTCATAAATAATTAATCAAATGTGGACAGTCGTGACTGATTTTCCCCATAACGCGCCAAGTTAATATGCCCGGTCTTGAAATCGTCACGGGCGCAACAGCTTTCCCCTATCATATTCTCTCTGGGTCTATTATAGGCATGTTAGAGGTACTCGTCGACTTTTGTGCGGCCGTATGGTAAGCCGTTTTACTCTTTCGGTATTTATTGGTATCAGAAATAATTGGTAAATAGGCAAAGATAGAGCCTTGAGGAACACCAACAACCACATGTTTAAAATCGAAAATCTTTCCCATGAAATTAACACATTGCTTCCTCAAATGATTACGATTAATTAATTTATACTATAATTGTTTTTTTTTTAATCTGGTGCTGATGCTGTTATATGGAATAGGTCTTTGAATTATGGACGCGGAAAATCTTCAATGGGTGACGGCTGAAATATTGAATGAAGGTCTAGATGTTAAACCCGGGTAGGCCTGGATACTGTTGGTGAACACATTGTCCCCAAGGTCGGGCCCCTGCACATCCTAACTTCGCTATGACCAAAACTGAAGAAAATTATGGTAAGTCAATTACTCGGCCGAGTCTCAATATATCGAAATGCACTAACACTTTTTCAATCCAAATGACTGATATATTTCTGACAGCAAAGCGATATCATAACATCAAACTTGTAATACAACAATGTACATAATATATGAAAGATTGGTGCATGTATTCTATTGTATTTGTGGCACTGTATAATTTGGTTCTGTCTGAACATACGAATTTGTATATTTTTTAGGGTTTTTACTCAGACGAATAAAACGGCTATATCGGACTCAAAAAAAAAAGGTTTTCCGGGTTCATCATTCCGTGTGACTATTACATATACACCATGCAAACATATTGAGTTGCGACTGGTAACCTTGATACAATGAGTAATGAAGATCTAAACACACTCCTGATGAAGGGACCAAAATATAGAGAGCCGAGAAGAATAAACCTGGAGGCCTACCAGAATGCACTGGGACAGTATGTTATTAAGTGACCACAGCGAGAAGTTAAATCTACATGCAGTAGTCGCTGATTGGCTGGACCTCAACAAGATAAGGTCGTTGAAACAATCCGCCATATTGACAGAAGTACCCTTTCCCAGATAAAACAAGTACTGACACACCTCAATTCGCGAGGAGAAGCTCTAGCAAATCTCCAGAGTAAATTCGTCATAATCCCAGCAGTCTTTGGAATATGGACGCGTAAATTCTTTAATGGACAACGGCCGAATATTGGAATATTGAATGACGGTCTAAACGCGTATATCTACAACCCGTGTACACCTGCATTCTGCTGGTGTACAAGTTATCACCGAGGCCGAGACCCTGCACATCCTAACTTCTCTATAACTAAAGCTAGAGGAAATTATGGAAAGACAGATCGGAGGAACATTAGTGCAGGTTCCCCGGCCGAGTCTCTTATAGATAGAAATGAACTAAGATCCTATTCAATCCAAATGACAGCTATATTTCTGAGAGCAAAGCATTGTCATGACATCAAACCATGTAAAATTGCGCATGATGATTGTTTAATAGTCTGGACACTGTGGGTGTCTGACGAGTCCAATATAATACTTCAGCTTCATTTAGTTCGTCGTTAACTGGTAAAACATATTATGTAAATTGGTAGGTTGATAGTTGTTCTACTACAAACCGTATTTATGTAGTTTCGTATAAGAAGTGTGATCAACAGTATGTTAGCAAGACCACCGAAAGATTCCATCTGCGCGTGAATGGTCACAGAGGATCCGTTAGGGAAAATGCAATTGCTTAAAGGTAAGCATTTGTCTGGCTCCGATCATGGCTGGGACAACTTTAGTATCCAAATCATAGACATCGTCTATCCATCTACCAAAGATTCTCCCTTTGGATTTGAGAGAAAAACCCGTGAGCGAAACTATTCTGGGTACTGGTGCTTGGGATAGTGTCTCCATATCAGAAACTATAAGTTTTCTTGCTGTATATCAAGCTACTTCAGTGAATTGTGATGGTAGGTGAATGTTCATGGAGATAGCATCTCATCTTAGTGGTACGTAAAAATCGAGTGTTCCTGACAATAATTTGAATGGAAAAGTCAGCCAATCGGCCGGCAGTTACAGACGGTGTACGATAAATGCGTCTACAGCTCACAACCAACGGTCATCAAAATATGTCTGGCTGCGAACAACATCAAACAAATTACCACAGACAATTCAACCTGGCAGGCCAAGGACTGGTCTGAAATGTATTGCGATTGACCGATTAGTTTTGCACTGTTTGAGTTGTTGATTGTGACACTTTCATATATTTCCACACACATCATAGTTGACTTGGTTGCTTTTGTGAGATATTTTGATATTTTAAAAATATATCGTTCTTTAACTTCTTCAATTTGTTGGTGTGCCACATGTAGATTTCCATTTTTGAAACTGAATAGCCAACATGTGATCTTTCATAATCAGCAGTTAGTCCAACTTGATTTATTTATTATTATTTCTGAAACTGAAAATTCAAGATTTGATGAAGGCATAAATTAATTCTTTCCATTCTGATTTGGATCTAGCTGTTCCCTTATTTGGATTCAGGATAACAATGTTTATAATGTTATCCTGAACACTTTCTGTAAGAAAGCAAATGAATTATTGCCATAGTAAATGGTCAACAAAATAGTATCATGCATGGGTGGATAGGCACCTTTGTATGCTTTACGTTGCCTGGGATAAACTGTGGACATGTTCTAGAGGACATTTTACCATATACATCTGCTTTACTTGTTCTATTGCTATAGACAATGCATATAAAAGAAAAGTATGTTGTTGTTGTGAATTTTCAACTTCATTTAAATAATTAATTATACATAATAAATGCCTAAATATGTCCATTTTAAAATTGGATGTCAGGCTGAACTAATTTTCGACTGAAAATGGCACAAGGACCGTTTTTTAACCAATAGCTGAAATTTATGTTCTTAGTCCTATGAATACACAGCCACTGGAAATTGGTGGATACTAAAGTAATTTAATGAGATACCATAGTTAATATGAGAGAGAGAAGTGGCACTGATTTTGTTGACACAAGGACTCTTTTCCCCTTGTGTGAAGTGCATTAATAATAAGCCAACTACTTCAGATTACATCACCTACATGGTCAACCTACAGGAATACAATATTTAGTTTATCAGTGTAACAGTGTATGTGATTCAACCCGGATGGATTCAAGCTCCATTGAATTATTGCAATTTTCCATACTGTATCACTATTACCTCCTACTAATAACAGCATATTTTCTCATTTTGCATTATAAGTTATGTGTCTAAGCAAGGGCCGATGCAGCTCAGATTTATACCTGTATATTTAGATGCCAATACCACCCATTGCTGCATGTATATGCAAGCAACACCAATGCCCTTTTAATCCTTTGACTGTCTTACAATTTGCCTGTTCTGCAAGATCCCTAAAATAAAATTCATGAAAGCCAAAAATTTGTGATACATACAAGCAACTTTGCCTTCGTTCATGTCTATAGTGCCACCTAATGAGGAACAAATGCCACAAAAGTAAACAAGGAATATCTCCAGATCTAGGGCATAGAGCACAGAGTGTAACCCATAACACTTCAATGGTTATGGCAACCTGTAACCATCTGGATCATCTATTCGCTGTAAGACTGACCCTGAGATCATGTGTATCCATTTTCCGCCTACTTTCGGCAACTATATGAGTGAATTTCCCGAAATCAACATCACGTGATGTCGTCAGACAATCAGTTGAACTCGACATAACCCCAACGTAACCCGCCATTTTCGAGTCCTGTGCTGCCCTACTTGTTCAAACTTACAGATCTACAACACCTCTTGGATCATACGGAAGTCATTCATATTTGTATCTTTTGTAACCTCAGACAATAAATTTTCCAGCGGTGGCGTATCTAATTCCCCATAAGCCGGTGCTAGGGGCCGTGTGGATACTTCAGTCTCCACATGAACATCTGCAATAAAAGCGCGGTTTAGATACTAAAGCGACGTCCGAGAATCCACCGTATATTCTCGGGTCTGAATGTTAGGTGTCGACGAACACTTTCCTGTAGTCATATGGTTGGTTTTCAGTGACGTAAAGTTTTCTCACTTCTTGCACATCGCTCCAATATATGTTTCAAAAGTAGTATGAAAAGTCTATAGGTAATTATCAGATTTTTCGAGTCTATTCTCCGCCGGATGAAGACCGAACAGTATACGGTAAAGTATCTGATAATCGCTCCGCAACAATGGCGACACACGATTCGCAAGCCATCTTATGGAAGATGAAGTGTACGCAAATGTGGTTATTCCTACGAAGTAGGCTCTCTTTGCAAATTGTCCGGTAATAATGAGTGAGTGAGTCAGTCAGTCCATCCGAATCCTTTCTCCGGCAAAATAAGGCGAACAGTTGACATTAGAAACTTGATTTTTGGCACGAACGTGCATTAGGAGACTGTTACCAGAATGTTCTGAGCTGACCTACTTTTGACGAGAATTTTACCAACTTAGGTGAGATGCAAAAACATGTCCTAATGCCCCCTAAGACCATGGAAATGCGCTTAATTAGGTCAATGACCTGACCTAACGGGGTCAAGCTCAATGTGATCTACTTTCTAACAAAAATTCTGACCTAATTAGGTGACCTAGAAACCTTGAACACATGTCTCAGTGCCTCCTACGACCAAGCTAATGGTCAGTCTTAGGTCAAGGTACACATTTAAATCCTATGAAACTAGGTCCTGTGACGTTAGTTACACTGCCATATGGATATCAAGGATATACTGGAATAAAGTCAAAGAATTTCATTTTTTTTTACATAATTGGGCATTTCGGGTTGCTAGGGAAGTGAATTATCACATTGAGAATGCTATATTCGTTCTTAGCAATCTAGCTGAAATACATCAGTTAAATTTTCCTGATTCAAAGAAGTCGATATCCGTTTCGTACAAAAACTTATTTAAATGGCTTCTTAGTTCCACCAATGATCCGTGATTAAACAAAACTGGTGCCGAGATTAAGGCTCCTCTCTCTCTCTCTCTTTCGATTTGGCGGGAAATATACGCGGCAGATGGCAGATATCTCAAGTGTCGGATTGCCAAATCCACCGTCAAATCGCTTGCAGTGATAAGAATACAGAACAAGCAAGGCCGACTGTGAAATATATCTCTAAATTGATTATGCTTGATAAAGAAATGCAGCCGTTTGTTTGTGAGGTGGTGTTTGGGTTCAGGACTACACAATAAGTGACATCCAGCGGTGATACATATGGGGTAATTTGTCCTTCTGAGAGTTTGACTCACGTGGTCGAAAAACGAGCCATTTTCGATTTGCTCACGTGACCATATATTCATGCTTGTAACAAATTTTCTCATTGGTGAAATTTGATATTTCTTGATACGACGTCGGTTATTTACGAAGTACGGCTAAACTATTTTGTACCACGGTATGTATTACTTATATGCATCCTTTCAATGTGGTTTGTGACAGGTTTGTCGATTTTATATAATGGTACATAATAATTATAGGATGACTGTCAGGATAAATATATTGTGTGATGGAATATATTAACCCTATCTGGCCTGGGGGGGCATTATGGCTCCCCCCTACCAAACTTTCTGCGCTATCACCGGAACGACGAAAAATGGAGTGCTGAAACTCCGGGACTTTATAGTTTATCATATTGGGGTCATTTTGAGCCCATTTGCATAACCCCCTGAGCAGAGGATCATGGGTAAATTCAAGATGGCGGCCACGTGGGGTACCAGAAAAGTGATGTTTTTGTCACATTCCTTCAAAATTTCTGCTTTTCCGCGATGGAAAGTGGGCAAACACTATTTTATTTCACATCACATTAATATTTACTAATTTATCATGCAGTTTTTGTGGAGAAATTGCATAAATAAAAAATTCGGAAAATCCGACCAAAAAATGCCGGTTTTGAAAATGACGTCACTGTGACGTCATCAAAGCGGCCATCTTGGATTTTTTTACATTTTCTGGTAGAGCTTGACTCAAGGGTATAGTGTGGTAAGTTTCAGCCCCCTAGCTCAAGGGATAAGAAAAATAATTAGGGGGGGGGCATTTCGGACCCCCCCCCCCCCTCAGGCCTGGACAGGTCCCAAAAAGCCCAGGCCAGATAGGGTTAATTAGAGGCATCCTCATAAAAGCGAATTTTTGCAGGTTCGGCGATGTTATACTATGGTACAAATATTTACAGGCATCCTATAATTGTCTTGTGCCATAATTTATACCTCGGTATAAAATGTCGAGCTGTGGCAAGAATGGCCAACCATAATAAGAGAGTCCAGTTTGTGGAAATGTTCTGATGAATGACCCATTAATACTGGTACTTACATCCAACGATGACCCAGGCCCAGCCAGTGTCTGTCTGACGCTTCATTATGATCCTCTATCTTCCCGTTCAGATATGTACCTGCTAGTCTCTCTTTCTCTCTGTATACATGTATTTATCCACTACATGTATGTATCCACTACATGTATGTATCCACTACATGTATGTATCCAAAAGGTCAAAAGGGTATAATATCGTAATCGATAGTACCATTACGCTCTATATAAAGCCAGTGATACCACGCAGTAATACCTCTAGCCAGGTTGATCTCATACGGGTCAAGATATGTATTCATTCTAACTCGCAGTGTCTTACTTTGTGCAAATTCATGTTATATTTAGGGCAAAATCTCCGCAGTATTTACCACGCTACACAGAAACCTCCGTCCACGAATGGGGTTAGTGCGTTTATCTGCCCCGCGATAACATAGGACTCCGCTCGCAATATAATGTATGGAAACCGAGCATCAATTAATCCAGTCTAGCTCTTCCACCCTATACAGAAGAATTATATACTTTAATTTCATTTCTTACGGCTTTTTTTTCAACAAATGGTCCGGTCTTTGCAGGCAACGCTCATATTGGCTGTAGGCATACACAAATTTCACTGTGGCAACCACGACATATGTAGGTCATCATACATTCGTCAGTTGTAAATTGATGGTTGGCCATCCCTGCCACAATTCGTCATTTACAGGATGCCTGTAAATAATATATACCATGGTATAAAATGACAAGCCTGCCAAAATTCGTATTTACAGGATGCCTGTAATTATTTTGTACCTTGGTATAAAATGCCAAGCCGGCCATAATTCGTATTCATAGGATACCTGTGTAACGTGTGCCGGGCCGGTCAATGAACGGGACGCAGCTGAGCTTAGTCTCGTTAAATGGTAGCGTACAAGCTGTCAGGCCACGGTCCCTGCCGGCACTAGTCCTTGCCGATTAGAGATTCACTTCGGCCTGTCACCTTGTCTGGATCGAGAAAGTAGGAGAGTGTAGAGACAACCAAGGCTGATATAGAGTCAATTAATGTGCAATAATATTCAGTTAAATGTACAGGATGATCGTGAGTAAAGATGTAAATATGTACAGTTGTCATATACACGCGCCGCGTAAAGGGCGGCCTGGTTGCTGGCCCTTTCCACACGATATTTTATCGTAGGGGCGGCCTGGCTGCTGGCTGCTGGCCCCTCTCTTGGTATGGAATGTCGTTGAAGCGAGGCCAAGGCCGATAGCGACTCGACGTCCTTCCTTCTCCCGGCTGTTGGAGCGAGGCTATGGATATAGCGGCTCTCCTCTCTGTAAGGTAGGGATATCGTCCCCAGAAAGCGTCGTGGCTTCCCACCGTGGATATGACCGTCTTCCCCTTACAGGTACGTATGGTCTAAGAGATTGCTCCGTCTTCCCACCGTGGATACGTCTGCTTCTCCTTATGAGAAACCCTCGCTACAGGGAGGTTCGTCTTCCCACCGTGGATATGTCCGTTCTTCCACAGTTGTAACCGGTCTTGCGAGGATGCTTCCGTATCGTCTTCCCTCCAAGGTAAGTATATCTTCCCCAGAAAGTCACCTGAATGTGTCCTGGGTTCTCACCGTGGATATGACCGTCTTCCCCTCGCAGGTACGCATTTTCCTAGAGATAGACTCATCTTCCCGCCGTGAATACGTCTGTTTACCTTGTAGGTACGTATTTCCTTCTACAGGTCGGTTCGTTTTCCCACCGTGGATACCTCTGCTTCTTCTTGTAAGAATTCCACTATACAGGTAGGTCCGTCTTCCCACCGTGGATACGTCTGTCCATATGGAAAATGGAATAGGTCTTTGGATTATGGACGCGGATATTCTCTAATGGACGACGGCTGGATTATGAATGACGGACTAGACGCTTGTAATTTACCTGGTTTGTACGTATCGGCGATGCCACTTCTTCCGTGTGATTATTATCTCACCCTAGGTTCGTCTAATAACCGTGATTTTGGCTGACTTCTATCCAGGCGTAGTCTGGCTTGCGAGGATCCTCTCCTCAGGATGTATCCGGCTAGATGATGTGGTCTAATATTACGTCTCTGGCAGCGAATCTGTCTGTAACAGTTTTAAGATGCTGCTTCGGTGGCGCGCTCATAGGCACCGTGAACGGCCCAGACTGCGGTACTCACGACGACCGATAAAACAGACTTCCTTCGATAGACTTCCTTCAGATCACATCAAATTGCCCAGCTTCCCCTCACAGGTTGGTACCAGTTTTCTGTGACCCGTTTCACGGTGAGAACGCTCTCAGACAGCGTTATGCCTCTCCACCGTGAACACTTCAGGGCCTCCAACACATAAGCTGGCTTGTGAGAGTGACTTTTTCCTTCGAGCCCCAATCAGGTAGATACAGTTGGATCCTAGGTATCGCCAGTGCGGTATATTGCTCCCATGTATCAGCAGCCCAATTCCATAACCCTGGAATATTACCAGTCGCCCGAACGCAGCCCAGCATTCGCCGACAACACTACTGCTCAATACCCTTCACTAATACTACAGTCACTGGACTTCCTATGTTCCCTCTTCTTCGTACAGGCACCGTCCACCGATTACACGTCTGTGCATGCAATACACTGTTCAGTCTATATGCCCAATAGAAGAGTATAGTTACCTGGTTGCAGTTCAGATCAAAAGTGATTTCCATGCCTGATCTTCGCCTTTTATACACATCAGACCATGTACATGTAACGTCTAGTTGCCCGTATGAAATGTCACACTTTCCCGCAGCGCCATCTGTACTATCCAGTCAAAGACAACTCACACCATTGTACAGTTTAGGAACGATAACTCCAACCGTTATCACAAAGCAGACTTTGTGGAATTCCCGACTTCTAGTTTCACTTTCGTTACCGTTACCCATCACAGGTTGGTACCAGATTTCTGTCACCCGTTTCACGGTGAGAACGCTCTTAGACAGCATTATGCCTCTCCACCGTGAACACTTCAGGGCCCCCAACACATAAGCTGGCTTGTGAGAGAGACTTTTTCCTTCGAGCTCCAATCAGGTAGATACAGTTGGATCCTAGGTATCGCCAGTGCGGTATAATGCTTCCATGTATCAGCAGCCCAATTCCATAACCCTGGAATATTACCAGTCGCCCAAACGCAGCCCAGCATTCGCCGACAACACTACTGCTCAATACCCTTCACTAATAGTACAGTCACTGAACTTCCTATGTTCCCTCTTCTTCGTGCAGGCACCGTCCACCGATTACACGTATGTGCATGCAATACACTGTTCAGTCTATAGGCCCAATAGAAGAGTATAGTTACCTGGTTGCAGTTCAGATCAAAAGCGATTTCCATGCCTGATCTTCGCCTTTTATACACATCAGACCATGTACATGTAGCGTCTAGTTGCCCGTATGAAATGTCACACCTTCCCGCAGCGCCATCTGTACTATCCAGTCAAAGACAACTCCCACCATTGTACAGCTTAGGAACGATAACTCCAACCGTTATCACAAAACAGACTTTGTGGGGAATTCCCGACTTCTAGTTTCACTTTCGTTACCGTTGATTATATCGATCTATAAAGTTTGCACAGTTTCTTTGTCAACGGGAACATTATATAGCATTCTCCGTTGACATCACAGACCAGGATGGATATAAATACTGGACGGTAGGTTGATTCAGTCATATATTCGTCGTATACCCGTATTCATGTTGAGCGTTGTGGCTTCATGTACACCCCGATTTTCGTCACATTTTCTGGTTGGCGTGCACTCTTTATTTCAGACTTGCGCTTCGGTTCGGGCTTGTGCTTAGTCCTGATTTAACGTTTAGGGGATACAAAATTCGTTACACCTTTAAGGGCAAAACTAAGAAGATTCAAAATTAGTGATCGAAATGATAGTCCTAGACAGTGTGTGCTAAATATCTCCAAAATGGCTACAATTTGGATGAAAATTTCGCACACATTGGTTCAGATTGTTGTGGTTATTCCAATGCAATTAGAAACCAAATATATGACTATTTCACCAAGAAACCACTCTTGCAACTTACCGCATTGAACTGTAAGGATGCCAGGGTGCATTACTTGGATAGGAATTTAAAAACACCCAAGAAACTTTCTTTAAATCAATCACAAGAAGATCCCACACGGATAATTGGAAAAGAAATTGAGAATGGCTTCAAAATTGAAAATTTGCAAGCAGGAAATGAGCGACAAATGACCCGTCATGGCATCTTCTTCACTTTACTTGTCGCTTGGAATTATGGGTAGGTAATATTCGCTGCATTGTTTACAATATTACTAATGGTACAGAATAAAAATTATGATATTACCGTCCTTGACCACTCGACACAGAGCAAGATCGTTACTTATATCAAGTGAAATACTACCTGCCAAGAGAGACACAATGAAGCAAATGTTGGATTATTAACCTCTTTCCATGTGTATTTTTACGTTCTTTTCAAAAGCTCCGCCCCGCCATTTTCATCGTCACAAACTGGCTGGGTCAACCACCTTGCCTGCATAAACATGCGCCGGAAATCTAACATTCATTCAACATCCCGAACTCTAACGAATCCTTACATGTTCCCTTATTATGTATTAATGGATTGTCATAATACCAATTAAATCGTCTATTGATTAATAATTATCCTTTAGTGAAGGGACTATATATCTTTTACACTCGGCTTTTTCCGGGTATACTCGGTATATCTGTTAGAGTAGTATATTATTACCGTACATTCATACTAATAGTGTGTGGGTGTTATTTTTTTACCTGGGTGCTGTTAGTAGGAAGTTCCCATTCACTAAGTGTTATTTACCTATTTACCTAGGTGTATGCATGTAGGAGCTGATGTTTAGTTTTGTGCTAATAGAAAGCCTCCCCTTTCGGGTGTAATTGGGTGGTCCTGATAAGGACCGTTAGGAGGGTATAAGGATTACACCGATTGGAGCTGTTCTTCCTTCCTCTTGGCGCATAGGGAACATCTCAGCATGACGAATGCACACGGGATGGGCTTGCAACTGCACGTAGGGGCTGCTGCTCGTGCAAGTTTGGTGATACAGCAGGCACATAACGCTTGGTGTCCACAGGGAAATAGGGCGAATTTGGCGTAGTGACTAATACATTTGACACAGGGTAATTGCTTTACCACCCCCATGTTGTGTCCCTCTGCATTCTTGTTATTTCCGCGCAGTAGTAATACCCTTCACTAATACTACAGTCACTGGACTTCCTATGTTCCCTCTTCTTCGTGCAGGCACCGTCCACCGATTACACGTCTGTGCATGCAATACACTGTTCAGTCTATATGCCCAATAGAAGAGTATAGTTACCTGGTTGCAGTTCAGATGAAAAGCGATTTCCATGCCTGATCTTCGCCTTTTATACACATCAGACCATGTACATGTAGCGTCTAGTTGCCCGTATGAAATGTCACACCTTCCCGCAGCGCCATCTGTACTATCCAGTCAAAGACAACTCCCACCATTGTACAGTTTAGGAACGATAACTCCAACCGTTATCACAAAGCAGACTTTGTGGGGAATTCCCGACTTCTAGTTTCACTTTCGTTACCGTTGATTATATCGATCTATAAAGTTTGCACAGTTTCTTTGTCAACGGGAACATTAGATAGCATTCTCCGTTGACATCACAGACCAGGATGGATATAAATACTGGACGGTAGGTTGATTCAGTCATATATTCGTCGTATACCCGTATTCATGTTGAGCGTTGTGGCTTCATGTACACCCCGATTTTCGTCACATTTCCTGGTTGGCGTACACTCTTTATTTCAGACTTGCGCTTCGGTTCGGGCTTGTGCTTAGTCCTGATTTAACGTTTAGGGGATACAAAATTCGTTACACCTTTAAGGGCAAAACTAAGAAGATTCAAAATTAGTGATCGAAATGATAGTCCTAGACAGTGTGTGCTAAATATCTCCAAAATGGCTACAATTTGGATGAAAATTTCGCACACATTGGTTCAGATTGTTGTGGTTATTCCAATGCAATTAGAAACCAAATATATGACTATTTCACCAAGAAACCACTCTTGCAACTTACCGCATTGAACTGTAAGGATGCCAGGGTGCATTACTTGGATAGGAATTTAAAAACACCCAAGAAACTTTCTTTAAATCAATCACAAGAAGATCCCACACGGATAATTGGAAAAGAAATTGAGAATGGCTTCAAAATTGAAAATTTGCAAGCAGGAAATGAGCGACAAATGACCCGTCATGGCATCTTCTTCACTTTACTTGTCGCTTGGAATTATGGGTAGGTAATATTCGCTGCATTGTTTACAATATTACTAATGGTACAGAATAAAAATTATGATATTACCGTCCTTGACCACTCGACACAGAGCAAGATCGTTACTTATATCAAGTGAAATACTACCTGCCAAGAGAGACACAATGAAGCAAATGTTGGATTATTAACCTCTTTCCATGTGTATTTTTACGTTCTTTTCAAAAGCTCCGCCCCGCCATTTTCATCGTCACAAACTGGCTGGGTCAACCACCTTGCCTGCATAAACATGCGCCGGAAATCTAACATTCATTCAACATCCCGAACTCTAACGAATCCTTACATGTTCCCTTATTATGTATTAATGGATTGTCATAATACCAATTAAATCGTCTATTGATTAATAATTATCCTTTAGTGAAGGGACTATATATCTTTTACACTCGGCTTTTTCCGGGTATACTCGGTATATCTGTTAGAGTAGTATATTATTACCGTACATTCATACTAATAGTGTGTGGGTGTTATTTTTTTACCTGGGTGCTGTTAGTAGGAAGTTCCCATTCACTAAGTGGTATTTACCTATTTACCTAGGTGTATGCATGTAGGAGCTGATGTTTAGTTTTGTGCTAATAGAAAGCCTCCCCTTTCGGGTGTAATTGGGTGGTCCTGATAAGGACCGTTAGGAGGGTATAAGGATTACACCGATTGGAGCAGTTCTTCCTTCCTCTTGGCGCATAGGGAACATCTCAGCATGACGAATGCACACGGGATGGGCTTGCAACTGCACGTAGGGGCTGCTGCTCGTGCAAGTTTGGTGATACAGCAGGCACATAACGCTTGGTGTCCACAGGGAAATAGGGCGAATTTGGCGTAGTGACTAATACATTTGACACAGGGTAATTGCTTTACCACCCCCATGTTGTGTCCCTCTGCATTCTTGTTATTTCCGCGCAGTAGTAGTCAAGATATCGCTGCTGCGAAACTGCCGTCTGTTCTTTTTCTTTTTCTTCTTCTTTTTCTTTATCTTTATCTTCTTTTTCTTTTTCTTGATCTTCGTCTTCTTTCAACAGATCTTGTATTAATTCATCAAGCCATACCTCGTTGGTACTATTGTCTTGAGTGTTGTCTTGTGTGGTGCCATCGATATCGATGAATTCACCGGTTGCTTCGTTAAGATATTGCCGCTGTTGTTGCGAAACTGTCGTCAAAGTGTTCCCCCCATCCGCCGTCTGTTCTTCTTCTTCTTCTTTTTCTTCTTCTTCTTCTTCTTCTTCTTCTTCTTCTTCTTCTTCTTCTTCTTCTTCTTCTTCTTCTTCTTCTTCTGCTTCTGCTTCTGCTTCTTCTTCAATATCGATGAATTCACCTGTTGCATGGTGAAGATATTACCGCTGTTGTTGCGAAACTGTCGTCAAATTCTTCCTGCCATCTGCCGTCTGTTCTTCTTTTTCTTCTTGTTCGTCTTCTTTGAATAGGTGTTGTAATATTTCGTCAAGCCACGACTCGTTAGTACTATTGTCCACTCCATCGATATCCATGTATTCAGCTGTTGCGTGGTGAGCCATCATGTAGTTCAAATGAATGTGTAGCAGACGACACACAGCGCGCCTAGTTTTTATAGTCTAACCGCAGAGCACCCGTATGAGGGCGCGGACGTCACCGAAATCTTCACACTCACGGCCTCCCGCTCAGACCCGACTGTGTTTCTCCTCGATCTTCAAACCGGTCTCATTTTTCAATAAACGCGAGTTGACGTGTAAAACAATTTTAAACTTCAACTTTGGGGGATTATAGTGTATCGCTGAAAAATTCAGAAGGCTCACGGCAGGATAAATATATTGTTTTTATCAATTTCTCGGTTTTAGACCCGCCTGGTTATGGGTGTGGTTTTGTGGAAAGCACGGTAAATTTGAAATAAACCGGCTTACGTCTCTAAAAACACGTTAGGTTTCTTCCTTACACCCTTATAATATCACCCTGAAAATTTCAGCAGGTTTATCGATGGAGAAGTGTGAATATTTTTCCTGCCAATCTTGCTACGGTAACACAGCCATTGCCACTCATAGCTGTACATACATTCGCCCCCATACTGTATATAGCTGTGTTACCGTAGCAAGATTGGCAGGAAAAAAAAATATCACACTTCTCCATCGATAAACCTGCTGAAATTTTCAGGGTGACATTATAAGGGTGTGATGAAGAAACCTAACGTGTTTTTAGAGACGTAAGCCGGTTTATTTCAAATTTACCGTGCTTTTCACACAACCACACCCATAACCATACGGGTCTAAAACCGAGAAAATGATAAAAACATATATTTATCCTGCCGTGAGCCTTTTGAATTTTTCAGCGATACACTATAATCCCCCAAAGTCAGCGCGTCTGACGGTACCATGATGTCCAGACACGTATGCGTGTTGAAGAGACCGTTCTTGTTCTGACAGCCTGCACATTGTTCGATACGCAAGTGTCGAATGCGGGCTCTGAGATGATCCAGGAACGTTTCGATGTACTTTTTATAGATATACTCAGACACCTGGTCAGACAGGGTTTCATGAATTTCGGCTGTCAGACTCTGAAGTTTACGCCACGCAGGTATTTGCAGGGTGACTCTCTCAGGTAAAGGAATACGCGTATCTCCCCTCAACTTCCATTTACGAATATGTACCAGCAGCATGTCGTTGAACATAGAACAGGAGAGGAAGACATCGTCCCCCACACAAAATGTATTTTCGTGCGCCTGGTTCTCAATGACCGCCTCGACGACTTGACTTTGTGTGTATCTCTGTACTCTTTTCCATTGTTCAAACGTCAAGGGAATAGCTTAGGTGGTTTGTCGTCCCAGGTTGATGCATTAAAGTGCACTTCCTCATCTTTCACGCTTACAGTTAAATAGGGAGTGAGCTTCCAAGTGTTCATCTGGGCCGCCTGGTAGGCCTGCTGGATGATGTCATTCACCTGCTGCACAGACATAGGAAGTAACACTTCCTCCTCCGCTTGCTCAGGCACTTGTTGGGGCACTGGCTGAAGCACTTGCTAAGGCATTTTTAAAGGCGTTAGTTGAGGACGGGCACATTTGGCAGGTGGACCGGACTCTTCGTGGGGACGTTTGGTACCTCTACTCTCTTCGGAGATGTCGTAGTCGATGAGTAAGATTTTATCTTCTGGTTCCTCGGGTTGAAGTGGAGACGCTATTCCTTCATTGCCCGTGTTCTTCAGCGCCTCGAGGAAGGCCTGAAATGCTAAGGGGCCATGGCCTGGTATGAGGTCGATGAAGGCTCTGTTTCGTGCCATATAGGTCTTCTCCGCCATGATATCTACCCATTTGTTTTGTGATTATGTTTTCCACCATGAGCAGATCACATATATCGGCCACATGCTGCATCTCATGAACGATATGGATACGGTGCTGCAGAAGCTTAGCTCGATGGGATGGCTCCATGGCTGTTGGCTCCATTGGTAAGGCAAGTAGCTCCTCTCGTCAGATAGGCTCAGGCTGGTCAGGCAGGCTCAGGCTGGTCAGGTCAAACAGGTCAATGAATGCAGCAATGCTCTAAAAGTCTCAGTTTTATACACCTACATAGAAGTACCCGGATGTAGGCGCGGACGTCAAGTGGCCGGATGAAAGGGCCTCAGTCCATAGTTGCGGATTTTTGGTCCCCCTCAAATTCTTTGAAATTAAAATTCCACCAGGTTTGACCCCATGAGAATTTTTGTTGGCTTTTTGTTTATTGATATTTGTGATATCATTCAGTTGACTAGTTGATTTGCTTCAAATCAGTACATGGTATTTTGCCAGTAGGATTGGCCCATGCCTCACTATGCAGATGGAAGTGTGAAAGTGTGGCTGTGAATTGGGGCCATTTTCAGCTTACGAGCACATGGCATACTTTACGGTGTAAAATCGAGCTTGAAAACCGCGTGGTCGACACCCTATTTTCTTTGCCAATTTTTGTTGGTCCTTGGACTGGGCACACTGTCGGTGAGTTTCAGGACAATTGAATAACAAGTTTTTTCTTTGGTGGAGGGGGAATATTACCCATTTTGGACCAATTTTAGAGGATTTTCCTGAAGTTTGAAGCAAGTTCAGTATGGGTTATGGGGACCCTGATTTTCGTCAACAAGGCTTACATCTGTCTCGGCTTTATGACAAGAGCCTACTCTTTCAGAAAATATATAGTTCTATGGGGGTTCTCTAATAACACGGTTGCTGTTTAGCATAAAATGAACCTGCCTACTGTTTAATTTCAGATGCCATGGCCCTTCTGTAGACTGCACCCAAGACACGGACGTGAGCGAAAAAAAACCCACATACAGCTCACTACATGCAGTCGCCTCCTGAAGAACCTCATACATATATTCACTAGAAGCAGTCGCCTTCTCAAGAACCTCATACATACCCGGATGCAGGCGCGGACGTCAACTGCCCGAATGAAAGACACGGACGTCAGCGAAAAAAAACACACATACAGCTCACTACATGCAGTCAGCCTCCTCAAGAACCTCATACATACCCGGATGCAGGCGCGGACGTCAAGTGCCCGGATGAAAGACACGGACGTCAGCGAAAAAAACGAGAGATCCTGAAGGATCTTGGCGCCCACCATTGTCCGATAATTGTAAGCTAATGACAAGAGGATCTTTTTGTCCATTGTTACTAGGAACAAGCAATTGATTTGTAATTTTGTTTACAGAATTTCGAATCTGAGCGAAAAAGATCGAAAAAGGGACACTGGAAAACACCAAGATATCTTTCTAAGTTTCAGGAGTTTCAAGATTTCTAGAAACTGTACTTATGTCGGTTGTTATAGTACAAGACTACCAGTTAGTCTGAAAGTGAATGTACATGTACAGAGGATCCTTCGTCTTCGTTTTGTAGTATTTTTTTTATTTTTTTATATTTTATTTTTGCACGTGTCATCATTGGGTACTGAAAGCGAAGACAAATATCTTTTTGACACTTTGGCATGAGCTATGAAACATACTTAAGATTTTATAATTAGGAACGAATGCTAATTCTGTTCTGTTTACTGGGCTAGTTTGAGACATCTTTTAAGATACCATGCTCGAAAATAGTAAGATGGTACAATACTTAATACTGAAGGGATCCGGTCCGCGCAGTAAATTTGAAACTTCGAAAGTGTCTGAATCCTGATTATCTACCTTGGATCGAAACATGCAGTAGTCTACAGTTGTCGAGTTGTGATGTTGTGTCACAAGAGTGCCGTCCCTTCATGTAGCCGACCCCCGGCAGACGAAACGGTGGGGCAGTTCATTTGCAAACTGCATGCACTAAAGAAAACTCAAAGAAATACTCTTTAATTCCGAATTATTTGAACTCCTTGATATGGAAGGTGAAGGTACGGATATTCTCTATAGTCAATATATAGAATATGCCCCACCGTTTCATCCGCCGACTCTTTTGATGCAACGTCACAACTCCGAAATACCATATTAATTTGAAGCGTAACTTGGATTTTCGAATCGGACCAAAAAAGGTATTTTGCACAACTAGACCCCAAGGGGAACCTATGTACCAAATTTGAGAAAGATCCCAGCAGTACTTCCTGAGGAATCACGATAACAAATTTGCATGAGGAAATCCAAGATGGCTGCCTGGTGGCCATATTGGATTTTCGAATCGGACCAGAAAAGGTATCTTGCACAACTAGACCCCAAGGGGAAACCTGTGTACCAAATTTGATAAAGATCCATGAAGTAGTTCCTGAGAAATCGCGATAAAGTTTCATGAGGAAATCCAAGATGGCTGCCTGGTGGCCATATTGGATTTTCGAATCGGACCAGAAAAGGTATCTTGCACAACTAGACCCCAAGGGGAACCTGTGTACCAAATTTTAGAAAGATCCATGCAGTTCTTCCTGAGAAATGACGATAACAACGTTTCATGGGGAAATCCAAGATGGCTGCCTGGTGGCCATATTGGATTTTCGAATCGTACCAGAAAAGGTATCTTGCACAACTAGACTCCAAGGGGAACCTGTGTGCCAAATTCGAGAAAGATCCATGAAGTTGGTCCTGAGAAATCGCGATAAAAAGGTTTCATGAGGAAATCCAAGATGGCTGCCTGGTGGCCATATTGCATTTTCGAATCGGACCAGAAAAGGTATCTTGCACAACTAGACCCCAAGGGGAATCTGTGTACCAAATTTGAGAAAGATCCATACAGTAGTTC
Organism: Hanleya hanleyi; assembly: GCA_036873755.1. Lineage (NCBI taxonomy): Eukaryota > Metazoa > Mollusca > Polyplacophora > Lepidopleurida > Hanleyidae > Hanleya > Hanleya hanleyi. The sequence goes on along the minus strand of JAVTVY010055042.1, from coordinate 281,116 downwards.
CTGAGAAATTACGATAACAATGTTTCATGGGGAAATCCAAGATGGCTGCCTGGTGGCCATATTGGATTTTCGAATCGGACCAGAAAAGGTATCTTGCACAACTAAACCCCAAGGGGAACCTGTGTACCAAATTTGAGAAAGATCCATGCTGTAGTTCCTGAGAAATCGTGATAACAAGGTTTCATGGGGAAATCCAAGATGGCTGCCTGGTGGCCATATTGGATTTTCGAATCGGACCAGAAAAGGTATCTTGCACAACTAGACCCCAAGGGGAACCTGTGTTCCAAATTTGAGAAAGATCCATGCAGAAGTTCCTGAGAAATCGCGATAACAAGGTTTCATGGGGAAATCCAAGATGGCTGCCTGGTGGCCATATTGGATTTTCGAATCGGACCAGAAAAGGTATCTTGCACAACTAGACCCCAAGGGGAACCTGTGTACCAAATTTGAGAAAGATCCATGCTGTAGTTCCTGAGAAATCGCGATAACAAGTTTTCATGGGGAAATCCAAGATGGCTGCCTGGTGGCCATATTGGATTTTCGAATCGGACCAGAAAAGGTATCTTGCACAACTAGACCCCAAGGGGAACCTGTGTACCAAATTTGAGAAAGATCCATGCAGTAGTTCCTGAGAAATCGCGATAACAAGGTTTCATTGGGAAATCCAAGATGGCTGCCTGGTGGCCATATTGGATTTCGAATCGGACCAGAAAAGGTATCTTGCACAACTAGACCCCAAGGGGAACCTGTGTACCAAATTTGAGAAAGATCCATAAAGTAGTTCCTGAGAAATCGCGATAACAAGGTTTCATGGGGAAATCCAAGATGGCCGCCTTGTGGCCATATTGGATTTTCGAATCGGACCAGAAAACGTATCTTGCACAACTAGACCCCAAGGGAAACCTGTGTACCAAATTTGAGAAAGATCCATAAAGTAGTTCCTGAGAAATCGCGATAACAAGAAATTGTTTACGGATGGACGACGCACGGACGGACGACGGACGGACGACGGACGACGGACCACGGACGAAAAGCGATCTGGATGGTTGTGCAAAGTATCTGGATGGTGGGCTGATGATGGTGGGCTAAAAACACATACAGCTCACTACATGCAGTCGCGTCCTCAAGAACCTCATACATACCCGGATGCAGGCGCGGACGTGAAGTGCCCGGATGAAGACACGGACGTCAGCGAAATTCCCCACAGACAGGTCAGTACATGCATTCCTTTCATGTTTCCTACCCAGGTCACGGTCGATTCACGCAGACGGAAGTGACGTCATACAGTTACCTGCGCATGCGCAGTGACGAGCCAATGGCTTTATCCGTGCTTTACATACTACTTATGTTTGAACGGATGGGCATAGTTTATGATGACAATATCCCCAGACCATAAGTGGCCAAGGGGTAAAACCTGGTTTCGTAATTCACTGAAAGTCTCTTGATGTATCGATGAAATATACCAACTTTCATATTGAAAAGTTGAAAGGTATCAGAGATATGGATCATTATCAATTTTGCATAAATTAAAGATGACCGCCAAGGTGTTCGGTCAATCAGGTCCCGATTCAAAGTATCTGGATTGTATCGATGATGTATACCAACTTTCATATAAAACAATTGAATGGTAACAGAAATATTTATCATTATCGATTTTGCATAAATTAAAGATGGCCTCCAGGGTTTCCAACTAATCAGAAAAGCCGGTTTGGTAATTCATTGAAAGTTGCTTGATGTATCGATGATCCTTTCCTATTGAACAGTTGAATGGTTTCCGAGATATGGATCATTATCCATTTTCCATAAAATTAAAGATGGCCGCCAAGTTTTCGACCCAATCAGGTCCCAATTTAATAGGCTTCTGGTCCTTGACTAGGTAAATAAGCATACCAAATTTGAAATTCATCAGTGGAACCGATTTCCGGCTATCTCGCTCACGTACGGACGTACGGACAGACGGACGTACAAGACGACGGCAATACCCCATGGCCAAAATTGGCCGAGGGGTGAAAACCGATAATCAATATTCAGCCGCCGTTTGTAAAAGAATTTCCGTGTCAATAATGAAAAGGTCGATTGTCGCATTAAAATAGCGGCTATCTTGAAACTGTTGGTCATCTTGAGACAAGTGAGTGAGTGAGTGAGTAGGATTTAACGTCGTTTTCAACATTTTTTCAGTCATATCATGATGGTGCCTATATATGCCAGAACACACGAAAGTGTTCACAGATCCTATTATACTGGCCCAGCAAGTACAGCACCCGATCACCCATCCATGTATTGACCGAGCTCAACGTTGCTTAACTTCGGTGATTTGACGAGAACCGGTGTGTCCAACGTGATAAGCCTTACCATCTTGACAACTAACTCATGTGGGACATTTGATTCGCAATTTGACGTCTATCTTGAATGGTTTTACCTCGAAGTGCTGGATCGTTTGACCATAATGCCGTATTATTTTAAAAGTCAAAGTAAAATAGTTCGAAAAAGAATAATTTATTTGTTTCTCTTCAAGAACTATTAATTACTGTGATTTCTTCGATGTTCTTGCTACCCTGTTTCTCTAGCCGATTGATGAGAGGCTCGGAGAGGAGAAGCAGGCCTCCAATTATCGTTGCAGATCCGCTGACGTAGAAGGGAACATCAAAGTTACCGGTTACATCTTTCACCATACCTGTCAAAAATGTACAATAATCATTTCGTAAAACTGAATATGACCCTCGAAGTCACAAACCATTGATTCAAAACATAGATGAAACGCGATACCATCTGAAAAGTTGGAGGAAGGTGTTGATGTAACAAATCTGGAACGAATGAAAAACGGCTTGATCGCAATTTCAAACGAGCTCGTACGACAAGATATCAATATGACCAATCTATCGATAAATATATGCTTGATAATGTGCAGGTGCTAGCTTTATCAATTTTAATCATATCAGACAAAGCACCGGCTTGGGGTTTAGTCTTTCTAGAAAAGTTCTTTCTACAGAGTGTGAATCTGACATCTTTATTAGCCCACCATCACCAGATGGTGGGCTATTCAAATCGCTTTTCGTCCGTGGTCCGTCGTCCGTGGTCCGTCAGTCAGTCAGTCGTCAGTCCGTCAGTCCGTCCGTAAACAATTCTTGTTATCGCGATTTCTCAGGAACTACTTTATGGATCTTTCTCAAATTTGGTACACAGGTTCCCCTTGGGGATCTAGTTGTGCAAGATACCTTTTTTGGTCCGATTCGAAAATCCAATATGGCCACCAGGCAGCCATCTTGGATTTCCCCATGAAACCTTGTTATCGCGATTTCTCAGGAACTACTTCATGGATCTTTCTCAAATTTGGTACTCAGGTTTCCCTTGGGGTCTAGTTGTGGAAGATACCTTTTCTGGTCCGATTCGAAAATCCAATATGGCCACCAGGCAGCCATCTTGGATTTCCCCATGAAACCTTGTTATCGCGATTTCTCAGGAACTACTGCATGGATCTTTCTCAAATTTGGTACACAGGTTCCCCTTGGGGTCTAGTTGTGCAAGATACCCTTTTTGGTCCGATTCGAAAATCCAATATGGCCACCAGGCAGCCATCTTGGATTTCCCCATGAAACCTTGTTATCGTGATTTCTCAGGAACTACTGCATGGGTCTTTCTCAAATTTGGTACACAGGTTCCCCTTAGGGTCTAGTTGTGCAAGATACCCTTTTTGGTCCGATTCGAAAATCAAATATGGCCACCAGGCAGTCATCTTGGATTTCCCCATGAAACCTTGTTATCGCGATTTCTCAGGAACTACTGCATGGATCTTTCTCAAATTTGGTACACAGGTTCCCTTTCGGGTCTAGTTGTGCAAGATACCTTTTCTGGCCCGATTCGAAAATCCAATATGGCCACCAGGCAGCCATCTTGGATTTCCCCATGAAACCCTGTTATCGCGATTTCTCAGGAACTACTGCATGGGTCTTTCTCAAATTTGGTACACAGGTTCCCCTTCGGGTCTAGTTGTGCAAGATACCTTTTTGGTCCGATTTGAAAATCCAATATGGCCACCAGGCAGCCATCTTGGATTTCCCCATGAAAATTTCTAATCGTCATTTCTCAGGAAGTACTTTATGGATCTTTCTCATATTTGGTACACAGGTTCCCCTTAGGGTCTAGTTGTGCAAGATATCTTTTTCAGTCCGAATCGAAAATCCAATATGGCTACAAGGCAGCCATCCTTGATTTCCCCATGAAACCTTGTTATCGTGATTTCTCAGGAACTACTACATGGATCTTTCTCAAATTTAGTACACAGGTTCCCCTTGGGGTCTAGTTGTGCAAGATACCTTCTTTGGTCTGATTCGAAAATCCAATATGGCCACCAGGCAGCCATATTGGATTTCCCCATGAAAATTTATCGTCATTTCTTAGGAAGTACTCCATGGATCTTTCTCAAATTTGGTACACAGGTTCCCCTTGGTGTCTAGTTGTGCAAGATACCTTTCCTGGTCCGATTTAAAAATCCAGTATGGCCACCAGGCAGCCATCTTGGATTTCCCCATGAAACTTTATCGTCATTTCTCAGGAACTACTGCATGGATCTTTCTCAAATTTGGTACACAGGTTCCTCTCAGGGTCTCGATATGCAAGATGCCTTTTTCGATCCGAATCGAAAATCCAATATGGTCACCAGGCGGCCATCTTAGACTTCCCCATGAGATTTTGTTATCATGATTTCTCAGGAAGTACTGCCTGGATCTTTCTCAAATTTGATACACAGGTTCCCCTTGTGGTCCAGTTGGGCAAGATGCCTTTTCTGGTCCGATTCCAAAATCAAATATGGCCACCAGGCAGTCATCTTGGATTTCCCCATGAAACCTTGTTATCGCGATTTCTCAGGAACTACTGCATGGATCTTTCTCAAATTTGGTACACAGGTTCCCTTTCGGGTCTAGTTGTGCAAGATACCTTTTCTCGTCCGATTCGAAAATCCAATATGGCCACCAGGCAGCCATCTTGGATTTCCCCATGAAACCTTGTTATCGCGATTTCTCAGGAACTACTGCATGGGTCTTTCTCAAATTTGGTACACGGGTTCCCCTTCGGGTCTAGTTGTGCAAGATACCTTTTTTGGTCCGATTCGAAAATCCAATATGGCCACCAGGCAGCCATCTTAGATTTCCCCATGAAACTTTGTTATCGTCATTTCTCAGGAAGTACTTTATGGATCTTTCTCATATTTGGTACGCAGGTTCCCCTTAGGGTCTAGTTGTGCAAGATACCTTTTTCAGTCCGAATCGAAATTCCAATATGGCTACAAGGCAGCCATCCTTGATTTCCCCATGAAACCTTGTTATCGTGATTTCTCAGGAACTACTACATGGATCTTTCTCTAATTTAGTACACAGGTTCCCCTTGGGGTCTAGTTGTGCAAGATACCTTTTTTGGTCTGATTCGAAAATCCAATATGGACACCAGGCAGCCATATTGGATTTCCCCATGAAAATTTATCGTCATTTCTTAGGAAGTACTCCATGGATCTTTCTCAAATTTGGTACACAGGTTCCCTTTCGGGTCTAGTTGTGCAAGATACCTTTTCTGGTCCGATTCGAAAATCCAATATGGCCACCAGGCAACCATCTTGGATTTCCCCATGAAACTTTATCGTCATTTCTCAGGAACTACTGCATGGGTCTTTCTCAAATTTGGTACACAGGTTCCCCTTCGGGTCTAGTTGTGCAAGATACCTTTTTTGGTCCGATTCGAAAATCCAATATGGCCACCAGGCAGCCATCTTGGATTTCCCCATGAAACTTTGTTATCGTCATTTCTCAGGAAGTACTTTATGGATCTTTCTCATATTTGGTACACAGGTTCCCCTTAGGGTCTAGTTATGCAAGATACCTTTTTCAGTCCGAATCGAAAATCCAATATGGCTACAAGGCAGCCATCCTTGATTTCCCCATGAAACCTTGTTATCGTGATTTCTCAGGAACTACTACATGGATCTTTCTCAAATTTAGTACACAGGTTCCCCTTGGGGTCTAGTTGTGCAAGATACCTTCTTTGGTCTGATTCGAAAATCCAATATGGCCACCAGGCAGCCATATTGGATTTCCCCATGAAAATTTATCGTCATTTCTTAGGAAGTACTCCATGGATCTTTCTCAAATTTGGTACACAGGTTCCCCTTGGTGTCTAGTTGTGCAAGATACCTTTCCTGGTCCGATTTGAAAATCCAGTATGGCCACCAGGCAGCCATCTTGGATTTCCCCATGAAACTTTATCGTCATTTCTCAGGAACTACTGCATGGATCTTTCTCAAATTTGGTACACAGGTTCCCCTTAGGGTCTCGATATGCAAGATGCCTTTTTCGGTCCGAATCGAAAATCCAATATGGTCACCAGGCGGCCATCTTAGACTTCCCCATGAGATTTTGTTATCATGATTTCTCAGGAAGTACTGCCTGGATCTTTCTCAAATTTGATACACAGGTTCCCCTTGTGGTCCAGTTGGGCAAGATGCCTTTTCTGGTCCGATTCCAAAATCAAATATGGCCACCAGGCAGTCATCTTGGATTTCCCCATGAAACCTTGTTATCGCGATTTCTCAGGAACTACTGCATGGATCTTTCTCAAATTTGGTACACAGGTTCCCTTTCGGGTCTAGTTGTGCAAGATACCTTTTCTCGTCCGATTCGAAAATCCAATATGGCCACCAGGCAGCCATCTTGGATTTCCCCATGAAACCCTGTTATCGCGATTTCTCAGGAACTACTGCATGGGTCTTTCTCAAATTTGGTACACGGGTTCCCCTTCGGGTCTAGTTGTGCAAGATACCTTTTTTGGTCCGATTCGAAAATCCAATATGGCCACCAGGCAGCCATCTTGGATTTCCCCATGAAACTTTGTTATCGTCATTTCTCAGGAAGTACTTTATGGATCTTTCTCATATTTGGTACGCAGGTTCCCCTTAGGGTCTAGTTGTGCAAGATACCTTTTTCAGTCCGAATCGAAATTCCAATATGGCTACAAGGCAGCCATCCTTGATTTCCCCATGAAACCTTGTTATCGTGATTTCTCAGGAACTACTACATGGATCTTTCTCTAATTTAGTACACAGGTTCCCCTTGGGGTCTAGTTGTGCAAGATACCTTTTTTGGTCTGATTCGAAAATCCAATATGGCCACCAGGCAGCCATATTGGATTTCCCCATGAAAATTTATCGTCATTTCTTAGGAAGTACTCCATGGATCTTTCTCAAATTTGGTACACAGGTTCCCCTTGGTGTCTAGTTGTGCAAGATACCTTTCCTGGTCCGATTTGAAAATTCAGTATGGCCACCAGGCAACCATCTTGGATTTCCCCATGAAACTTTATCGTCATTTCTCAGGAACTACTACATGGATCTTTCTCAAATTTGGTACACAGGTTCCTCTCAGGGTCTCGATATGCAAGATGCCTTTTTCGGTCCGAATCGAAAATCCAATATGGTCACCAGGCGGCCATCTTAGACTTCGGCATGAGATTTTGTTATCATGATTTCCCAGGAAGTACTGCCTGGATCTTTCTCAAATTTGATACACAGGTTCCCCTTGTGGTCCAGTTGTGCAAGATGCCTTTTCTGGTCCGATTCCAAAATCCAATATGTCCACCAGGCGGCCATCTTGGATTACCCCATGAAACATTGTTATTGTGATTTCTCCGGAACTACTGCATGGATCTTTGTTAAATTTGGTACACAGGTTCTCCTTGTCGTCTAGTTGTGCAAGATACCTTTTATGGTCTTCGAAAATCCAATATGGCCAACAGGCGGCCATCTTGGATTTTCCCATGCACTTTGTTATCGTGATATCTCAGGAAGTCCTGCATGGATCTTTCTCAAATTTGGTACACAGGTTCCTTTTATGGTCTAGTTGTGCAAGATACCTTTTTCGGTCCGAATCGAAAATCCCCTTGAAACATTGTTATCGCGAATCCTCAGGAAATATTTCATGGATATTTCTGAAATTTGATACACAGGTCCCACCCGGGGCCTAGTAGTGCAAGATACCTTTTTTGGTCCAATTCGAAAATCCAAGTTACGCTTCAAATTAATACGGTATTCTCGAGTTGTGACATTGTATCACAAGAGTCGGCAGATCAAACGGTGGGGCACATTCTATATATTGACTATAGAGAATATCCATACCTTCACCCTCCATATCAAGGAGTTCAAATAATTCGGAATTAAGATGTATTTCTTCAAATTTTAAATCAGTTTTCTTCAGTCCATGCGGTAGCAAGTGAACTGCTCCACCCTTTCGTCTGCCGGCGGGCCGGCTACATCAAGGGACGTCACTCTTGTGACTCAATGTCACAACTCGACAACTGTAGACTACTGCATGTTTCGATCCAAAGGAGATAATCAGGATTCAGGCACTTTCGAAGTTTCAACATTACTGCGCGGACCGTATCCCTTCAGTATTAAGTATTGTACCATCTTACTATTTTCGAGCATGGTATCTTTAAAGAGATATCTCAAACTAGCCCAGTAAACAGAACAGAATTAGCATTCGTTCCTAATTATAAAATCTTAAGTATGTTTCATAGCTCATGCCAAAGTGTCAAAGAGATTGGTCCTCGCTTCCAGTACCCAATGATGACACGTGCAAAAAAATAAATAAATAAAAATACTACAAAACAAAGGCGAAGGATCCTCCGTACATGTACATTCACTTTCAGACTAACTTTGCTCATTTCTCTTGTATTATAACAACCGACATAAGTACAGTTTCTAGAAATCTTGAAACTCCTGAAACTTAGATTATATCTTGGTGTTTTTCAGTGTCCCTTTTCCAATCTTTTTCGCTCAGCTTCGAAATTCTGTAAACAAAATTACAAATCAATCGTTTGTTCTTAGTAACAATGGACAAAAATATCCTCTAGTCATTAGCTTACAATTATCGGACAATGGTGGGCGCCAAGATCCTTCAGGATCTCTCGTTCAAGATCAAAGCTCGTTTTTTCTCTGGTTAGGAATAATCTTTCGATCCATACCGCACTACTGAGGCGCTGTAAATTTTGCTACTTCTACTTAGTTTTAATCGTGAATATGCCCTTCTAAAGTTAACTGATGACCGAGTGATAAGAACTTACCTAGCAATGGAGGGACAATAACTCCAGCCATGCCTTGAGTCAGCTGGAGCATTCCCACAGTTCGTGCCATGTTATCCTCCCCGAGGAAGTCAAAAACAAAAGGCACCGTCAGAACATGGGCAACGCTGCCGGTTAAACCAGAAGCCGTGGCGTATATGACCATAGACGCAAAACTCTCCGTCAAGGGGAACAGGCAACCAGCGATCCCAGAAATGGTTGATGCAATGCAAGCCACCTGATGGGGACGAACATATTTCAAATCCGCCAGAAATCCAGACAACAGCCGTCCAGCTATATCACATCCACCGACGATGGACAACAGCATAGCAGCATCGGGCTTAGATATTCCCCTCTCTTCGGCTCTGGGAACCAAAAACAGCCTCTGACTCACCATGGACGAGAAGAATAGAAAAACAGAGATTAACACCATTTGCATGATATGAGAATTTAACACCTCTATGGCGAATAAATCTCCTAAAATGGCAGATGTTCTATTGAGGCAGATTGTCAGCGATAAAGCATCATTTTGTTCACAGTCACAATATACGTCATCTTCCTTGTTCCTGATCTCTATTAACGAACAATTTTCTTGAATATCGCGGATATTTGTTGAATTTCCATCATTAGCTGTATCAAGCAAACCACTCCTGTTATCGTCCATCTCATTACTAATATTCCGAGTAATATCACCACTGACCTGATCGTTAGTGTGATCAGTGTGCTTCAGTTTACCACCTGCTTCGTCATCCGTGTCATTGGAGCCACGCAACTCGAAACGGGACCGATCAGCACCGCAATTAGAGTCCGGTGACTTGCTGTTGTTCGGATCTTTCGTGTTAGTCCCACTGTTTATTGCATCGCTGTTATGATGTCCTAGTCTCCGAAAACTTTTTAACTGATCAAACGGATGGACAACAAATTTCTCGATTGGGTTCACATATTTCACTTGGAAATCAGTTGCATTGGATTTATCTGTATATATTGCTGAATGTTTGTCCACGAGTGGGACACAAACACTGCCTTCAGATCTCCGTTTGTCGTGTGAGCCGTCATCACTACTCGCTGGGAATGGCAAAGATTGTGTGTCACTGTTGAGATTCATAAGAGTGTTGGACAAGGGTTTAGTCATCATGTCTTCCATTTTAATCGGCCTGAACAGCATGGCTACGGCAAGTAAATTCAGAGTGAAAGCTCCAAAGATAAGAAAGGTTCCGCGGAAGCTGAACTCGAAGATCAAATTAGTCGCTATCGGTGAAACAACAAGTTGTGCCAAGGAAGCTCCACACATCGTTATGCAATGGGCGAGTGATCGTCTTCTTTTGAAATATCTTGTAACAGTAACTTTAGTGGGGATCATCAGCAATGATATGGACACTCCTGCAAGAGACAATTACAACTATGATGACACACTCATTATTGTAATATAGGAAGTCAGGAATTCACAGAGAATGGCCCCACAGTGTATACGGTAGGTATATATAGCCATAATGTACTCTTGTAATGTTTGCAAACAGACCCAAATTCTATTACACTTGTGCCAATAGCATCGAGCTAACCGTGCGTATATCTGAAACGTTTTAGCACGGTTATGTGAAATCAACACGCGTCAAGTGCAGATATTTACTTGGGACATTCTATTTCACAGGCGAGGAAAGGCACGTTTGCTCTCATACAAGTAACAATCGAATAAAACAAACTAATGCATTACATAAAGGAATTACTTTCTCAAGTTTAACTGTCGTTCCATCGTGAAAGTGATTAAAAAGCGACAAAAATAGACGTATGTTCCACACAACCTGTCTCAGCTGACAAAATCTCTCTCATTTGAGAGACCATATAAAGTCGCCGACTGATATCGGCACGATGCCAACTGACACGAAGCATCGTGCCAATATCATTGGACGACTTTTTGTTCTTCAGCAAAGGAGAGAAATGTTGTCAGAGTTCAGCATATTTTTTCAACCTTTCATTCTAATCTTTGTTGATTATCAATTTGTGTCGTGCAATAGAATACAAATACTGATTTGATAAACGTGGTCAATAGTTATTTTACGCACCAATAGCGTGGGAAAGTTGATAAACTTTGGGGCGCTGGTTACGCCCTAAGATATGAACTTTCCCACACTGAACGAGCGTAAAATAACAACTGGGCATTATTGTAAATGTATATGATTGTACTGTTTTGTTGATGGATACCAAAATCCACATTTTTGCTACGGATGGATGAGGTCCGTAATCTACAATTTGAATGAACGAATCAATCATTAGATGACTGCCAGCGTGTGATTTCTACTGAGCTATCTATAAATCGATATGCTGCTATCTATGTGTTGGACTGCCTGTGGTATCTGTCGATCCCTCCATCCTAGCCTCATCCTTATACACGCTAAAGCCACACTATTAAGAGAATGCTCGAATAGTTTATATGCCTACACAATACGTATCACGTTGGGCACACCGGTTCTCATCAGATCACCGAAGTTAAGCAACGCTGAGCTCGGTCAATACTAGGATGGGTGACTGGGTGCTGTACTGGCTGGGCTGATCAGTGTCCAGTATAGAAGAAACTGTGGACAGTCTCGTGTTCTGGCAAATGTAGGTACCGTCGTGATATGACTGAAAAAATGTTGAAAGCGACGTTAAATCCTGCTCACTCACCCTTACATCTCTGCGTATCACCTTATATATCACAAAGCGTCACCAAGCCGCGGGGCCCGGGAGGGATATGGAGGGGGAGGGATATGGAGAGGGAGGGCGGCAGGTATGTGCCGTAGCAAATCTCTGCATGAAAACCATGAGCCAACAGAGGTTCAGCATGGGGAGAGATTGGATCATCTCGTCTGCGTCATGATCATTCTCCATTTGCCCCAGCCTTCACTACCTCCACTTGTTAATACTGACCCGATCTTCACGAAGACACGGAACGCGTTTAGCTGCTTATGGTGTGGACTTAATAGTTCATCTCGTCAGATCACCGAAGTTAAGCAACGTTGAGTTCGGTCAATACTTGAATGGGTGACCGGGTGCTGTACTGGCTGGGCTGATCAGTGTCCAGGATAATAGGTTTATGTGCCGTAGCAAATCTCTGCACAGAGGTTCAGTATGGGGAGAGATAGGACCATCTCGTCTGCGTGAAGAGTCATGCTCATCCCCCATTTGCCCCATCCTTCACTGGTTAATATTGACCCGATCTTTTCGAAGACATGAAAGGCGTTTAGCCGCTATTGGCGCGGACTTAATGATTACTTCATTTTTCAGGTATGTAGGTGTAGTTGTTGAGTTTCACATCAGCAGACGGTACATGTATGTGTTCTCGTCTTTCAGACGCATATACTGACTGCATAAATTACGTGCATCTTACACGGAGAAAGTTTCACACCTGAAAGGTAGATTTTGCACTCTTCGGCGCATTCTGGTGCAATCTCGGCAGTTCCAGAAATGTCTGAACTGAATTCAGACCCATTTATCCATTGGTCGAATGAGTATGAGGACCTTGGATATATTTAATGTTTTATCAACGCTTGCGTTCACGAGAAATGTCCAGTTGTCAAGACGAAAAGTATTGAGGCCGCAAGCGCCGGAGAGGAAAACACGCAAATATCTGTTGGCGGTTTCGATATACCATGTATCATGCTTTTTTCTAGACGGCCTGTTGTTTTAAGGACTGATATGGGCTATTGAAACTACAGCCCGAAGCACGCATCGGTAGATAAACATCAAAGAAGAAGACCGCCGTTTCCCATCCAGTCAATGCATGATCCGTGAATGTACCCTTGCATAATTAGTCCTTTTGCATACGGTAGCAAGTCAGTTATCTCCCCTTTGAGATTTGACAGAAACCATGGAGAGATTAGTCCTGTCGAGATAATGCATTTTGATTCCAGGGTACGGTTTGATAGACTATCTCAGTCAGCGAAACAAAATATTATACTACTATAAAATCTTCATTTTCTGCTCAGTATGTCTAGACTCTTTTTAACGAATGTTAAATGAAGGCACTAGTAAGAAGAGTCTCATGGGCTTCAGTGTGCGCATGTGCAAGCCTAACTATAACCTTGTAAAACATGTAATACTAAAATTTACCTTGATGAACTATTTCAAGGTCGGTCAAGCTGAATGCGCATGAAATTAATCACTAGTTGCGTTTGTACTGCAGTGTAAATTTGAAGAGCCGAGCCTTGAACCATCTGGGTGCTGCAATTACCTGAATTTGACCTTGATAAAATATGTCACGTTCAGTCATCTTGACAAGGCTTCTGACCCATCGCCAGTTGCATATATGAATATATGCATATAGAAAGCCTACCATCATTTTTTTCAGGCAAGATGAACAGACAGACGGATCAAGAAAACAATACCCTTCAACCAAATTTGGCCGAGGGTGAAAATCAATAAGCTTTTTTTTTTGCCATCTCAGCCCATATCTCTGAACTGTATCTATGGCCTAAACAAATTTTTTTTCAATAATTTACTGATTTTTTACCACAGTAATCCCGACCTTTGACCTCAACATGAATAGGGTCCTCTCCAAGGTTTGCTAAAAATCCATGACCTGGAACTACAGATATCGAACGGACAAGTAACATGGAAATCGATATTGCATTATACACCCCATCGTCTTATGACTGGCGTATAAAACCTACAGGGAATGACACGCGAAGGTATATTGCATTATACACCCCTCGTCTTATGACTGGCGTATAAAACCTACAGGGAATGACACGCGAAGGTATACTGTATTATACACCCCTCGTCTTATGACTGGCGTATAAAACCTACAGGGAAGGACACGCGAAGGTATACTGTATTATACACCCCTCGTCTTATGATTGGCGTATACAATCTACAGGGAATGACACGCGAAGGTATATTGCATTATACACCCCTCGTCTTATGCCTGGCGTATAAAATCTACAGGGAATGACACGCGAAGGTATACTATTGGTTATTCAGGTTTTTCCGAGGGTGTATGAAAAGTTATGACCCTCCCTGAAACTCATACACCCTGAGGCGTCAGCCGAAGGGTGTATGAGTTTCAGGGAGGGTCATAACTTTTCATACACCCTGGGAGAAACCTGAATAACGAATTTATTATCCCGAAAGCATTTTTTAATTAACATATCGAATTATAGAGTTAAAAAGGCAATTTTTCTGAAACTTTACCACGGAAATTCAGCATATATGTGTCTGTCCATTTACGAAACCGGTCTCCATTTTGACAAAACGCGTTGTCTACGCGAGTAATGTAGACGCGCAACACGGACGCCGAACTGTGACATATAACCATTTACAAGGTATGTGTGTCTAAAAGATTGATTGAACGTGATGCAGCAAGAATTCCTTTCATCAAATATCAACGGTTGTGTATAATATTGTGTGTTGATTTCGTGAAATGATCTTTGAAAGCGCACAACTCGCCGACCCTGGTTCGGTAGCGATTATGCATAATTTTCGCGTGGCCAGAAAACGTTTCATGTTCGTTATATTTATATTCTCGACATGCGAGAAGTAGAATACACAGATTATGATGGTATTCTGGTCAATATCATGGTATCTCACGCCAGAAATAGTGGAAAATTTAAGTTGGAAGTCTTGAAGTGGAGATCCGCCATGTCTGCTTTCGCACGTGAATCGTGAATTTTTATCCCCTGGGAGCCCTTCCGTTAGAGACCGTTCGGCCACACCGTCCAACATGGATCATTATTATCCCCCAACCTAAATCGTAGCATTTCCATTGGTCAGTTTACTAGGGTGTAAACATCCGTACACCCGGATCTTTCCATGTCAGCGCCCGATCGGTCTGACCGATCACGTGACCAATCATCTTAATGCGGTATACTGAACCATGTTGAACGGTGTGGCCGAACGGTCCCTCTAGCGGAAGGGCTCCCAGGGGATAAAAATTCACGGTTCACGTGCGAAAGCAGACATGGCGGATCTCCACTTCAAGACTTCCAACTTAAATTTTCCACTATTTCTGGCGGGAGATACCATAATATTGACCAGAATACCACCACAGTCGGAGTATTCTACTTCTCGCATGTCGAGAATATAAATATAACGAACATGAAGCGTTTTCTGGCCACGCGAAAATTATGCATAATCGTTACCGAACCAGGGTCGGCGAGTTGTGCGCTTCCAAAGATCATTTCTCGAAATCAACACACAATATTATACACAACCGTTGATATTTGATGAAAGGAAGTCTTGCTGCATCACATTCAATCAATCTTTTAGACACACATACCTTGTAAATGGTTATATTTAGGGTCAAAATTGAACACTGTCACAGCTCGGCGTCCGTGTTGCGCGTCTACATTACTCGCGTAGACAATGCGTTTTGTCAAAATGGAGACCGGTTTCGTAAATGGACAGACACATATGCTGAATTTCCGTGATAAAGTTTCAGAAAAATTGCCTTTTTAACTCTATAATTCGATATGTTAATTAAAAAATGCTTTCGGGATAATAAATTCGTTATTCAGGTTTTTCCCAGGGTATATGAAAAGTTATGACCCTCCCTGAAACTCATACACCCTTCGGCTGACGCCTCAGGGTGTATGAGTTTCAGGGAGGGTCATAACTTTTCATACACCCTGGGAAAAACCTGAATAACTAATAGTATACCGCATTAAGGTGATTGGTCACGTGATCGGTCAGACCGGTCGGGCGCTGACATGGAAAGATCCGGGTGTACGGATTTTTACATCCTAGTAAACGGACCAATGGAAATGCTACGATTTAGGTTGAGGGATAATAATGCATTATACACCCCTCGTCTTATGACTGGCGTCTAAAACCGACAGGGAATGACACGCGAAGGTATACTGTATTATACACCCTTCGTCTTATGACTGGCGTATAAAACCTACAGGGAATGACACGCGAAGGTATACTGTATTATACACCCTTCGTCTTATGACTGGCGTATAAAACCTACAGGAAATGACACGCGAAGGTATACTGTATTATACACCCCTCGTCTTATGATTGGCGTAAAAATCCTACAGGGAATGACACGCGAAGGTATACTGTATTATACACCCCTCGTCTTATGACTGGGGTATAAAACCTACAGGGAATGACACGCGAAGGTATACTGTATTATACACGCCTCGTCTTATGACTGGCGTATAAAACCTACAGGGAATGACACGCGAAGGTATACTCTATTATACACCCCTCGTCTCATGATTAGCGTATAAAACCCACAGGGAATGACACGCGAAGGTATACTGTAGTATACACCCCTCGTCTTATGATTGGCGTATATAACCTACAGGGAATGACACGCGAAGGTATACTGTATTATACACCCCTCGTCTTATGATTGGCGTATAAAACCTACAGGGAATGACACGCGAAGGTATACTGTATTATACACCCCTCGCCTTATGACTGGCGTATAAAACCTACAGGGAATGACACGCGAAGGTATACTGTATTATACACCCCTCGTCTTATGACTGGGAAGGACACGCGAAGGTATACTGTACTATACACCCCTCGTCTTATGATTGGCGTATAAAACCTACAGGGAATGACACGCGAAGGTACATTGCATTATACATCCCTCGTCTTATGCCTGGCGTATAAAATCTACAGGGAATGACACGCGAAGGTAAACTGTATTATACACCCCTCGTCTTATGATTGGCGTATAAAATCTACAGGGAATGACACGCGAAGGTATACTGTATTATACACCCTCGTCTTATGATTGGCGTTTAAAACCTACAGGGAATGACACGCGAAGGTATACTGTATTATACACCCCTCGTCTTATGATTGGCGTATAAAACCTACAGGGAATGACACGCGAAGGTATACTGTATTATACACCCCTCGTCTTATGATTGGCGTATAAAATCTACAGGGAATGACACGCGAAGGTATACTGTATTATACACCCCCCCGTCTTATGATTCGCGTATAAAACCTACAGGGAATGACACGCGAAGGTATACTGTATTATACAACCCTCGTCTTATGATTGGCGTATGAAACCCACAGGGAATGACACGCGAAGGTATACTGAATTATACACCCCTCGTCTTATGATTGGCGAATAAAACCTACAAGGAATGACACGCGAAGGGTATACTGTATCATACACCCCTCGTCTTAAGATTGGCGTATAAAATCTACAGGGAATGACACGCGAAGATATACTGCATTATACACCCCTCGTCTTATGACTGGCGTATAAAATCTACAGGGAATGACACGCGAAGGTATACTATTAGTTATTCAGGTTTTTCCGAGGGTGTATGAAAAGTTATGACCCTCCCTGAAACTCATACACCCTGAGGCGTCAGCCGAAGGGTGTATGAGTTTCAGGGAGGGTCATAACTTTTCATACACCCTGGGAAAAACCTGAATAACGAATTTATTATCCCGAAAGCATTTTTTAATTAGCATATCGAATTATAGAGTTAAAAAGGCAATTTTTCTGAAATTTTACCACGGAAATTCAGCATATATGTGTCTGTCCATTTACGAAACCGGTCTCCATTTTGACAAAACGCGTTGTCTACGCGAGTAATGTAGACGCGCAACACGGACGCCGAGCTGTGACAATGTTCAATTTTGACCCTAAATATAACCATTTACGAGGTATGTGTGTCTAAAAGATTGATTGAACGTGATGCAGCAAGACTTCTTTTCATCAAATATCAACGGTTGTGTATAATATTGTGTGTTGATTTCGAGAAATGATCTTTGAAAGCGCACAACTCGCCGACCCTGGTTCGGTAGCGATTATGCATAATTTTCGCGTGGCCAGAAAACGCTTCATGTTCGTTATATTTATATTCTCGACATGCGAGAGGTAGAATACTCCGACTATGATGGCATTCTGGTCAATATTATGGTATCTCCCGCCAGAAATAGTGGAAACTTTAAGTTGGAAGTCTTGAAGTGGAGATCCGCCATGTCTGCTTTCGCACGTGAATCGTGAATTTTTATCCCCTGGGAGCCCTTCCGTTAGAGACCGTTCGGCCACACCGTCCAACATGGATCAGTATACCGCATTAAGGTGATTGATCACGTGATCGGTCAGACCGGTCGGGCGCTGACATGGAAAGATCCGGGTGTACGGATTTTTACACCCTAGTAAACGGACCAATGGAAATGCTACGATTTAGGTTGAGGGATAATAATGTATTATACACCCCTCGTCTTTGACTGGCGTATAAAACCTACAGCGAATGACACGCGAAGGTATACTGTTTGGTGATCCACTCACGATGCTCGGTGCGTTTTTATGTTTGGCATGATTTCAATTACACTTCGTAAATCGGTTAGTAAATTGATATGTTGGAAACAAAATCTACAAACAAAATGTTGTTCCATACCATATGTCACACCCAATGTCACGACCACATAACCGAGAGAAGAGGCGAAGAAGGTAGCTATAAAAGCTGTTGACATCAGAAGTCCCCCAGCAAGCTGAACTTTCCGTTCAGTAAACCTCTCACACAGATGTGGGACGAACAAGGCTTTGGAAGAAAAAGGAGATTGTTGATGTTAATTAACGTTTGACATTGTAATGCAAGCTAGAGATAAGTGATAACCACATATATAAGTGTTGAATATTTATAAATGGAACCTCAATTCCGGAATAACCACATACAATAGATTGTTACAGCTATTTATCCTTAATATAAGGAGTCTTCAGAGTTCCAACGACTTTTCACGGTTTATGATCCATAGATGAACAACAAAATATTCATTTATCATACTACTATACAAACCAGCATAGACTATAACATGTCCAATTTATTCCATGTCATGATATGGCCCATACAACTCATTTGTGTAAAAAGTAGTGATTTGGAGCGATACGCAAGAGGTGGAAAAAATTGACGACGTCTGGCAACTAAAAAGCAACAATATCACTCTGCAGGAAAGCTTCTCTGGGAACCTCACATTCAAGTCCGAGAATACGGTGGACTCTCGGACGTGGCCTCAGCCGCCATATATCAGCCGCTCTTTTATTGCAGTTGTTCATGTGGAAACTATGAAGTATCCACACGGCCCCTAGCACCGGCTTAAGCGGAATTGGATACACTAGCTCGCTATCTAGGTAGCTGCGATGACAGATCAGCTCAACAAGTAAATCATCTAATGTCATTGCATGGGCATCAAGGACGTCTGATGGAGTAAACGTCTTAACATGGAGTAAACCTGGTAAATGCAAGAATGCCCATAAAAACTAACCTGTAATGCCCGACGTCGTATGGCTCAAATCTCCCACCAAAACAATAAACCTACATATATTTGTCGAATGACATCTACAGAGGGCCGGCCTCGGGGCAAAGCAGTCCATCAGCGGAATCCTAACAGATACAGGTGATAAATTGGAGCGATATGCAAACTAGAAAGCCTGTTCGAAATAATTTTTAACCTGAAAAGGGTTTTATGCCTGAAAAGGGGCGGGGGAAGAAATTTCTTTACCAAACTCTTGGCCGTAACTCTGGATTACCGTAATAATTTAGAGTTGAAACTTGAGAATAGTTCTTCATATCGTGGGTGAGATGGTGCCTATTTTAATGTTAGATGACCTTGGTATATAACGGTTTTTGTATTGTGTTTGCTCAGATTTTATGTTCCGTTAGCAAAACATGTCAGCATTAGATTCACGAGTTCTCGCTCGCTTTTTATGGTCCCAAATGATGGTCCTGTGGAGTGACGTCACGGATGACGTCACTTCTGGTCACGTGACATCCGGGTCACATCCGGTCGGAGGTCATTATGACGTAAAGTTTTGGCACCGTGCCAGCTCAGCAATAGTGATCTGCCCCTACATACGACCCAAGTGACTGTGAGTCTCTGGGGTCATTTTTCATTTTTGTTTCTTGTGGATTTTACTATGGGGTGTGGCATCTTGTTTTTTTTTCGTCTCGCGATGTAGAACAGGATGGGTCATGCGGTTTTGAAAAGTTCAGGTAGGTCTGGGGTGGACAGATTAGATCCATACTGGCGCAGTGGACAATGTTGGTCTCACTAGGAAACCCACTCATGGACACTTGGGGTATAGGGAGTGGCATCTTGTTTTCTTCGTCTCGCGATGTAGAACACGACGGGAGGGGTGTCGAAGCCATCCGGTGAAATTTATTTAATTTTTTTTGGAAAAGTGACTGTGCGCTTGCGCACTGGGCAAGTAGCGCTGAGGTGGACGTTTTGGGGCTTAGGTGGACCCGTAATGATCCGATTGGGTCGTGTGAGGTATCAGTGTGAAGCACTCGTGTGGGAGCATCCAACTGGATGGGTGTGGGGTGGAACCCACGTCATTATACGCATGCGCAGTAGAAAAAGGTTATGGGAAGAGACGTTTTGAGGTCGAGATGGGCCCATAGTGGTCCAGTTGGCTCGTATGAGGCCTTATTGTGAAGTTCGCTTGAGGTAGCATCGGATCGCACTGGTGTTTGGTCCGGTTTCCTCATTCTGCGTAGTATAGAAAGCAGGCAATTTGAGGGTGCGTGCGGTGTGTTTGAGGGACCATCCGTGATCCTAATGTACCGTGTGGGGTGTCCTCTTGAAGCTTTCGTGGTGTGGACCACGACTTGAGGGATGTCCACGTAATCTGTGACGTCGTCACCCTTAGTAGTAGAGAAAACAGAAACCCAGTATATTTGTTCTGTGACCTTTGCGGCCAGTTTTACAGTAACGCATTAACGCCTTATCTTAATGCCTTAACGCTTATCTTAACGCCATAGCGCCCTATCTGAACGCATTGATGCCCTGGCATACCAGTTCTTTTATTATGGGAAAACCCCTGTTTCTATTTATAGATCACTCGGCCATGATGTAGACAGATGAGAGGACAACAACAACAAGGATGACAGGTTAATCATTTTATTATCCCCTCCAGTACATTATACCCTCGCTGGGGAGCCCCGTTGGGTATGTTTACAATTCTCTTGGGCTCTTGTCCAATCAGAATCCGTGCTTTGAGAAAGTTCAATCTTCGTTCAGTGTAACCTATGCGTTGTCGGGAAGTCCAGGATACCGTTCGGATAGCATGTCCTGAAACAGTTGTTTGCGCATTCTGATCGCATTTTCCAGGGCCTCGATTGGTGATAGCCCCATATTCTCTTGCAAGTGAGGCTTGGTCTTCAAGATGGACAGTAGTAGAGATAACCCCGATCCCCTCTAATTTCACCCGGATGTAAAAATGACGTCACTTCCGGTTTGGGTGAATGGGGCGTGACCTTTGGACATGTCCAGACTTGTCTGTGTCTGTCATGTACTGGGGTTTTTCCCCACAATGGCGTACCGAGAGATGTAATGGCGGTGTGCATCCCGGAGAATACCGAAGAGGCCATGAAGTCCGTGCAGATGTAATGGCGGTGACATGGAGGTGGCCTACCGGAGTTGACCGGAAAGACCGTACCGAGAGATGTAATGGCGGTGTGCATCCCGGAGAATACCGAAGAGGCCATGAAGTCCGTGAAGATGTAACGGCGGTGACATGGAGGTGACCTACCGGAGTTGACCGGAAAGACCCGAAGGTGAACGCCATTGTGGCAAAATGGCGAATACGTTGACCGGAAAGACCCGAAGGTGAACGCCATTGTGGGAAAATGGCGAATACGTTGACCGGAAACACCCGAAGGTGAACGCCATTGTGGGAAAATGGAGAATACGTTGATCGGAAAGACCCGAAGGTGAACGCCATTGTGGGAAAATGGAGAATACGTTGACCGGAAAGACCCGAAGGTGAACGCCATTGTGGGAAAATGGAGAATACGTTGACCGGAAAGACCCGAAGGTGAACGCCATTGTGGGAAAATGGAGAATACCGAGACCGAAAACACCCGAATGTCACGAAAAAAAATGTATAAAAGGGGTGATTTTTAGGGAGTGGGTGTATTCATTGGACTGCCAAACGGAGCTCTCTCACCTACCTGCCTGCCTGACCAGCCTGCCTGCCTGACCACCCTACCAGCCTGAACCACTCTGACGAGAGGAGCTACTGGCCTCACTGGAGCATGAGACGTGGAGAAGATTTTCATTTTACCAGTGCAACTTCACCAGCCTATCTCACCCTAGCAGCTACTGACCAGCCTGAGCCCACAGTCATGGAGTCATCCCAGCGAGCTAAGCTTCTACAGCACCGTGTTCGCCTCATTGATGAGATGCAGCATGTGGCCGAACTATGTGATCTGCTTATGGTGGAAAACATAATCCTTAAACACGGTGTCGAAGATATCATGGCGCAGAAGACCACTTCACGACAAAACAGAGCCCTCATCGACGATCTACTGCGCCGTGGCCCCTATGCATTTCTAGCCTTCGTGGAGGCGCTGAAGAAGACGGGAAATGAAGAAATAGCAGATCTACTTCAAGCCCAGGATTCAGAAGATAATATCTTAGTCATGGACATGGCCGAAGAGCGTACAGCTACCAAACGTACGCACCAAGAGTCCGGTCTACCTGCCAAACCCGGTGCACCACCCAAACGGCCCCGACTAACACCTTTAGAAATACCTCAGCAAGTGCTTCAGCCAGTGCCCCAGCAAGTGCCTGAGCAAGCGAAAGAAGAGGTGCTACTTCCTATGTCTGTGCAGGAGATCAATGACATTATCCAGCAGGCCTACCAGGCGGCCCAGACGAACACTTGGGAGCTGTCTCCCTATTTAACTGTGAGTGTCAAAGAAGAGGAAGTGCATTTTAACGCACCGGCCTGGGACGACAAACCACCTAAGCATATCGCCTTGACGTTGGACACCTGGATAAGAGTACAGGCCATTGATTACGCCGTCGATGCGGTCATTGACCACCAGGGGAGTGACGAAGCGAAATTTTATGTGGGTGACGACATCTTTGTCACCTGTTCTACATTCAACAACATGCTCCTCGTGCATATTCGGAAATGGAAAATGAGGTCAGATACGCAAAAGCGTATTCCTTGTTCTCAGGGCGTCACCCTGAAAATACCTGCGTGGCGGAAGCTGCAGAGTCTCACAGCTGAAATTCATGAAGTCCTGTCTGACCAGGTGTCTCAGTATATTTATAAGAAGTACATCGACACATTCCTGGATCATCTCAGACCCCGCATTCGACACTTGCGTATCCAGCAATGTGCAGGCTGTGTGAACAAGAACGGGCTCTTCAACACGCATACGTGTGTGGACAATAGTATACCATCAGACGCGCTCATCACTGAGGCACTACAGGACGTGAACGAGGTGCAAATTGCCCAGGCATTGGAAGCTGCCTGTCCACCCAGAATTCCACGTGAACAGATTGCCACCTTCATCTACGTGCACCAGGGGCGGAAAGACGATGACGAGTTCAAACAAGTCTTGTTGCATAAATATTGAACATTTCACACAAGTCTTGTTGCATTGAACATTCAGACATTACCGTATTCCTACATTCTATGTTCATTCTATGTTCATTCTACGTTCATTTAAGCGCCTTGATAGCGTATAATTGTATTAAAAAAATTCAATACCAAGAGTCTACTGTGGTGAAGACGTTCATTCTACTGTGTTAATAAAAATAGTAGAAATTCAAAATGTGTGTTAGTGTTCATTCTTTGCAAAGATAATTGTATTAAAAAAATTCAACACTAAGAGTCTACTGTGGTGAAGACCTTAGGTTTTCATATTGGTGATGGGAGCTGGTGTTTTTTGTGCTTTGAGTTAGAAAGTCTCACCCCTTTCGGGAGTAAATAGGTGGCCCTGAAAAGGGCCTTTGGAAAGAACAGCGTCATCACACTGTTACGGGCGGAATTTTTTTTTCACGCCTGACACCCACGTCCTACACACAGGGCATCGTATCTTCAAATGAAGCTCCTCTGTCTCGGCGCACTGGCACGTCCCCCCTATACATGTTAGGGATAGCAAGCATACGGAACATAGGCATAGGTGACCGCAGGCGAAGAAGGCGTACATGGTCTCTTCGATCTGACACACGGTACAGGTGGATTTATTCTCTTCCTTAGTCAGTTGTACACGTAGTTTACACTTGTCCTCTTCTAATTGATCAATCTGTTCGTTCAGGCGGACGATCTCTGCTAGAGGTGGTGGTGGTGGTGTTGTCATTCCTGTTGCGGTAGCCGGCGTTGGGGTAGCCGTCGTTGTGGTAGCCGCTGTAGTTGCTGGGGGTCTACTATTTAACCACTGCACCTCGGGGAGATCTTCATCGTCTGTTGCTTGATCCTCATCTTCTTCCATAGCGTCCCTTATCTCTTGCTCTTGTTGTGCAGCTCTCCGTCTCAACGCATCAGCAATATGTCTTTCATGCACACGCTGCAAGCTCGTAATTATTGTAACATGTTGTTCGTTGTCTTCTCCACTTGTGTGAATCTGTTCCCTATGTTCTCTAGGATCTTGTGGGTTCATCGTGTTGAATAGCATCCGCCTGGTAGTCATGATGCAGTTCTGAATGAATGGATAGCAGACGAGATACTGCGCGCTATTTATAGTCTAACCGTAGAGCGCCCGGAAACACCCGAAGGTTAGCGCCATTGTTGCGCGGACGTCAGCGAAATCTCGCCATTGAAAGATTGTGCTTGCTCAGGCCCGTTGAAATTTTGTGTTTCTTTTTCAACTTTAAACCGGTCTCATTTTGCAATAAATGCGAGTTGACGTGTAAAACTTATTTCAACTTGAACTTGGGGAGCTTATGGTGTAGCGTTGAAAAATTCAGAAGGCTAGCGGCAGGCTAACCCACTATTTTTAATGATTTTATCGATTTTAGACCCGTAGGGTTATGGGAGTGGTGGTGTGGAAAACCCGGTAAATTTGAAATAAATCGGTTTACCTGCGTAAAAATACTTGAGGTGTGTTCCTCACAGCCTTATAATGTCACCCTGAAAATTGGAGCGGGTTTATCGAAAGAAAAGGAGGAATTTTTCTTCTACCACGCTGGCTACGGTAACACAGCCATTGACACGCATAGCTGTACTCACATTTGCCTCCAGACTGTATAGTGCTGTGTTACCGTAGCCAGTGTGATAGGATAAACATTCCTACTTTTTCTTCGATAAACCTGCTCCAATTTTCAGGGTTACATTATAAGGCTGTGAGGAACACACCTAACGTGTTTTTACGCAGGTAAACCGATTTATTTCAAATTTACCGGCTTTTCCACACCACCACACCCATAACCCTACGGGTCTAAAATCGATAAAATCATTAAAAATAGTGGGTTATCCTACCGCTAGCCTTCTGAATTTTTCAATGCTACCCGATAAGTTCCCCAAGTTCAAGTTGAAATAAATTTTACACGTCAACTCGCATTTATTGCAAAATGAGACCGGTTTAAAGATGAAAAAGAAACACAAAATTTCAGCGGGCCTGAGCAAGCACAATCTTTCAATGGGAAGATTACGCTGACGTCCGCGCGCTCATGCGCGCGCTCTACGGTTAGACTATAAAAAGCGCGCAGTGTCTATCCATTCATTCAGAACTACATCATGGCTCAACACATGGATATTGATGGAGCGGACAATAGTATGAATGACTCATGGCTTGACAACATATTACAAGAGCTATTCATAGATAATGAACAAGAACACCAACCGGTAGAGGGCGATTTCATCGATATTGAACACGACGAAGGAGGAGAAGAGGCAGCGGATGTCACCGCCAATAGTACTCTCCAATACGAACGGTTTGAACGAGTCCTACAAGATGTGTTCAAACAACATCAAGAACAAGCCCAAGACCAAGAAGCAACCGGTGAATTCATGGATGGAGTGGACAATAGTCCCTACGTGAGTCCCTTCCAACAGATTGCTCAACTCCTACAAGATGAGTTGGAAGAAGAAGAAGACCAAGAAACAAAAAGGGGAAAAAAAGAAAAAGAACAGATGGTTATTTTACAGCCGCCATTACAAGATGAGTTGGGAGAAGACCAAGAAACAGAAAGAGAAAAAAAAGAACAAGAACAAGAAGAGATGGCTATTTTACAGCAGCAAGAGATGGAGTACTACTGTACCGCAATAAGAAGAAGACTGGCGCCAGACACAACATGGAAAGCGCCACAGTATTCACGCTGTGTCGAATGCTGTAGTCGCTTCGCCAAATACGCTATATTTCCATGTGGACACCAAGCCTTATGTATTTGCTGTATTCACAGACATGCACGAAGACCAGAGCCTACGTCCACTGACAACCCCATAGCGTGTAAACTCATCGCGCTGAAATGTCCCGTGTCTACCCAGAGGCGAGAAAACCTGTTCCGAACGATGTAACCCCTTACATCTTCCTAACGGTCCTTTTCAGGGCCACCCCAATCTTTCGAAAGAGGAAGCTTCTAATTAAAAGCACCAAAAAAACCCACACCAACTCCTGCACATGCACACACCTAGGTAACAATAGGTAAATAACACTTAGTAAATGGAAACTTCCTACTAACAGCGCCCAGGTATTAGTATGAATGTACGGTAATAATAGACCGAATAGTGCCGGAAAAAGCCGAGTGTAAAAAAAAAAATTTCGTTGTGAGGTGTGGGAGATTGGTAATGAGAGAGGTGAGGAGATTGAGCACTACCGAGGTGGCCCGGAAAAAGCCGAGTGTAAAATTTTTTTTGTTGTTGTGAGGTGTGGGAGATTGGTAGAGGAGATTTTGCATGGGTTGGCCCTGAACACTGAAAAGGGTCCCCCTTGGAAGGTTTAGGGGTTGGCCCTGAACACTGAAAAAGGGGTCTACTGTGTTTGGAAGGCTAGGGGTTGGCCCTGAAAAGGACCGTTGAGGGCAGGGATTTTTTTGGGGGTTGGAGATTGGTAATCATAGAATATAGAGGAGAGGAGATTCACCATGTAGGACCTGAATTTAATTGAATGTGCCAAGTTAGAAGTTCCCCTTTCGTAAGATTGGGGTGGCCCTGAAAAGGGCCGTTAAGGTCAATTTGTTTACCCTGTTTTATTCAGGGGGAGTTTGCCTGTCTACTCCAAACTGGCGGAAAAGTACCGACCAGGCTGCAAAACGAACCGGCTAGGCTGTTGTTGTTGTTCAACGTCTGGTGCGACTGGAAGATCCTCCAGGAATCTCGCTGGCGGTATTCGTGGTACGTCTTCGATGTTAATAAATTCCGGTTCCACTGGCTGGAGCAGTTGTTGTTGTTGTTGGGCATCCAACAGATCGCCCAACATCTGCAGCCAGTCTCGCCCCAGCAAATCGGCCGGCGCCCTAGTCACCAGATGATGGAGGTCGGCCCAGGCTAGCGGTGATATGTTGGTGTTCTCACGTGTCCACTTCCTGATTTCCTGCAACCAATACTCTCTGACGACCCTCGCTAATTCTTCTTTCTCCCGCCTCTCTTTCGCCGCACCTTTAGTGGTAGACATCTTGGCAACACGGCTCATGATAGGATCTTGATGTATAGGTCTTGACGGTATGCGAAATGTGATTTGAATGAAGCTTTCCCCCACGCGGCCTCTGGTTTTATACTGAAACTAGAGTAGATTTTCATTGGCTGTTTCAACGGGGGCGAACCTCGTTCATTGGTTCTGTCTCCATCCTCACCATTGGTTGATATACACGTCGCTGATTGGCCCAATAAGACGAGCAGCATACCTCCCTGGGTTAATTTTCAATCCTCGCTTTTTGCACAAAATTGATATAGCAAATTCCCATGTTAAATCCATTCGTATCTCTATAACATTAGGGTTGAACTACGCGTCGCTGATTGGCCCAATTTAGGCGCGACTGATGCCTGCTGGGTCACCTCAGAATCCTCTCATTTTGCACAAAATTGGTATAGCAAATTCCCCAGGTTAAATCAATGCGTATCTCTATAACATTAGGGTTGAACTACGCGTCGCTGATTGGTCCAATTTAGGCGCGAGTGATGCATCCTGGGTCAACTCACAATCCTCTCATTTTGCACAAAATTGGGTATGGCAAATTCCCAGGTTAAATCCATTCGTATCTCTATAACATTACACCCCGAATGATCACGGACTTTCACGAAGGTGGGGTAAAATAAAAAACTATAACGTATACGGGTACGGACAGCACCTAGAGAGGCACGAAAAAAAAAATTAAACTATAACGTGTACGGCTACGGACTAGGGGTTTAATAGACACTACCGAGTGATCACGGACTTTCACGAAGGGAGATGGAAAAATAAAACCAGAACGTGTATCCCTGCACAGCGATATATACAGGCCTCCCTAGTCGGTGTTTTGTCATTCACCACCATGGGAGCGCACGGAGCAGAGGGGGAGCTTGCCTTGTTCCAACTCACCACCCACGTCACCCTGATCGTCTATGACCATCAGCTGCAGCTCATCGAAGAACAACCCCGAGAGGTGAAGCTATGTTTAACCCTAGCAGGATGGACTCTATTGACACGGTTGTTACAGGGAAAAGAGCCCGAAGTCGATTTCATGCACGTGGGAGTGCGTGTCTACCTACGAAGTGGTAGAGATGATTCTTTTTTTCCCCGGTTAGAAGAGCGTGGTGGTCCGTCCGGTCGGCATTATGGCAGGCGCTGAAAGCTATTATCCCCGACGTCCACGACTTACTGCACCCCGACGCGAACTCTGTGGCTACCCGCACTCTTACACCTGGCTGCACCATATTGTTGTACCCCAAACGAGTGGAGCTCATCGATGACGACAGTAGGTGTTGGTGTACGTCTGAACCCAAAGCGCGTGTCTCTTTGTCACCGGAAGGCTGGACTACCTTGAAACGGGTGTTGTTGGGTGGCCTGGACGGTGATAGCATTCACCTGTGTGACGACGTCTACATTTTCCGCGGTCCCTTTTTTGCTCGACTCCTCTGTCTGAAGCGGGGTGGTTTTACTCTGGACCCTGATCTATGGACAGCCTTGGAAAAAGTAGTGCCCATTGTCGATGAAGTACTATATCTATAGGGTGCACACAGGCTAGAGTGTCAGTGTCTATTCATGAAGCGAACACACAACAGCGCAACCCGGTGGGGGAACCCAGAGGAAGACGCAGAGGGGGACCCAAATGAGGGGCACAGGCACCCGAAAGGGAATCCGAAAAGCTGGGCGGCAGGAATCCACGTGGCGTGCCACTGTGAACAAGGTGTTAACAGATTTGTATTACAACCCTACCAGTTCAGCCGCTTATAGCGCTGTGGGAGCGCTCGCTCGAGCTGCACATTCCCAAGTCATCAGTCGAACTGAAGTTCGAGAATGGTTAAAAACCCAAGACACTTATAGCTTACATCGAGCAGTCCGACGACATTTTCGCCGTAACCGAGTCATCGTAGGAGGCGTAGACGCACAATGGCAGGCCGATTTGGTCGATATGAGTCGATTTGCACCCCACAATGATGGACATCGGTACATGTTGACCTGTATCGATATTTTATCCAAGTACGCATGGGTACTGCCCATCCGGACCAAAACAGGAGAGAATCTGGTACGCGCGTTCCAGCAGATTTTCAAGACGGGACGCAAACCCCTCTATTTGCAAACGGATGAAGGCACAGAATTTCTCAACCGCCACTTTCAAGCCTTTCTTAAGAAACAGAAGGTGTTTTTCTTCCATACGTACAACCAGACCAAAGCCTCTGTGGTGGAACGATTCAATCGCACCTTCAAAGGACGAATGTACAAGTATTTTACCGCCAAAAACACCCGACGGTACATCGATGTGCTACCTCAACTGGTCCAAGGGTACAATCGAGCCTATCATCGCAGTATCCAGCGAGCTCCCCTCGATGTGACAGAACGCAACGAACATCAAGTGCGCCGTACGCTGTACTCGATAGACCCCAGTCCACTCACGTCACCCCGTTACAAACGCGGAGATGTGGTACGGATCAGTAAAGTCAAAGGGCAATTTGAGAAAAGTTACTTGCCCAACTGGAGTGACGAGCACTTTGTCATCGTTCGCCATAAGCCTCGACATCCACACGTCTATCAACTGGAAGATCTACAAGGAGAAACACTGCAAGGCACGTTTTACGAGGCAGAATTACAACCGGTGGTGAAAACACGGAAAGACTACTACACGGTGGAAAAGATTTTGAAAACGGAACGTCGACGTGGCATCCCCTATCATTTCGTCAAATGGCAAGATTGACCCAGTTCGTTTAATTCCTGGGTCTCAGCCCGTGACATGAAACGGCTATAAATTCTACCTCACATCGCCTACAACCTTCAGTGTAGGGTTGTACCATGGATAGTGCACATCTGCCCTTACTGCTACGGACTCGAAAAGGACAAGTCAGTACCGTGGTGTGTCTAGTAGTGCTTGTGGGTACCTTATTTGGAGGAGTCTTCTACGATTTGGCGTACCTGATATCCTGTTTCAACCTACCCGCCCTTCGTCCAAGTGCTGCCCCACCTCAACGTCAAGTGCAATCACCCAACACCACCACCACCACCACCACCACTATCTCTCCTACGACGCTGCGGACCAGATCACCACACACCCAGCCCACTACGCGGTCTAGTCCTCCACCTCTACGGAACTTCACCCGCCATCTTCCCGTGAGACCTAGTCCTACCCTCAGAAGCGAACCACCCGAGTCCACCAGGGCAAAACCACGGCAACCTATAACACCCACCACCACCACCACCACGACGCTAACACCTAGAGTGGGACGAGTACCACGTTTACCACGGCAACGGTACCCGCACGACTACGATCCCCGGTGGTGACAACGGTGGTGGGCTTCTGAACCTCAAATCACCCCATAACTCTATGGATCCTCGGTGGCAGCATCCCTTCACGTGTCTCATCGCTGGACCGACGGGGTCGGGAAAAACACACTTCGTTCAACGGCTCATCCAACACGGGTCAGCCCTCATTTCACCCCCCGTGGCTCGCATCCTGTGGTGTTATGGAGCTTGGCAACCTGCGTACGAGGAACTGGCACGCATCCCTGGACTCACCTTGGTGGAAGGATTACCCCCAGAGGAGTCGCCAGAAGACACGTTGGTCGTGGTAGACGATCTGATGGCCGAAACGGGTGACGCGTCTCTTTACCAAAGGAAGCCATCATCGTCGGTTGAGCATCATCTACATTGTGCAGAATCTCTTCAGTAAGAACAAAGAGCACAGGAGCATCAGTTTGAATGCTCAGTATGTGGTCTTATTCAAAAACCCCAGAGACGCATCACAAATTATGCACCTGGCGAAACAGATGTACCCTAAAAACACGGCCTTTGTGCGGGAAGCCTTTGAAGATGCCACCCAAGGGGCCCACGGGTATCTACTCATCGACTTGAAACAAGAGACACCCTCGGCACTTCGATTGCGGACCCACATTTTTTCCGGCGAGTTCCAGACGGTGTACACACCCAAATAAAAGAAGAAGACACAACCCCTCTAGCATTCACTTCCTCATCATGTCTGCACGGATACGGAAGCACGCGCCGGCCCTCCGCGTATTACGCAGCGCGCCACGGGAGGTGGGCCGGGCCCTGGTGCGCGGCGCGGACGCAGAATTGGTACGGTGTTTGTGTGAAGTCGCTCATAATGTGTTAAAAGGGAATGTTCCTCTCAGTCCCCTACAGAAAGGGAAATTGCAACGGTACAAGACGGGTCTCCGAACGCTGGTGAAGAAGACGGGCAGTTTAAAGAAAAAGAAACAGGTGTTACAGCGAGGTGGATTTCTCGGGGCACTACTCGCACCCTTAGCCGCCACCGTACTGGGACCGTTAGTAGGGTCCATCTTGGGACGCTAACATGGAACATACGAAAAAAATGATGCTGGTGGAACCTCGACTGTTACAGAGTTTGCAATCACCCTATCCCGTGCCTGCCACGGTGCAACAACTCCAGTCTCTCGACGAAGAGATGAATAGTATACTCCAACGTCGACTACCCGATCACGAGAAAATTCAACTCTACCATCACACGCTGAACCGGTACAAGACGTTTATGGATCAATATAGGGGTAATCCCGCACCACTACCCACAGCGCCAACACCCACACCACCGCCGCCGCCATCATCACCTCAGCTGGAAGAGGAAGTGTTGGCCAGTGTCCCTAAGGCATTCAAGACCAAGGCTCGTTTATTGTTGGACCGGGTGAAACAGAATATGAGTTGGAGCGATCAGGGGGAACTGCTTATTCGAAACCGAGTGGTGCCGGGGTCTCATATCACCGATTTGATCAACGATACGGTGCGCTCTCGCAAACACTCTAATCCACCGGGCTGGGAAGCCTTTGCTCAGGGGTTGAAAGACACACACACCCCTCAAGAATTGGTGGGGAATCCTAACCGTTGGGCCTTTATGCAGCGGACATCGACGAGTAGACCACCACCACCACCACCACCACCACCCTCTTCTTGGGAACCGGAGTCACCTCCCAAAACACCACAACGACGGGCACCTACTTCGTCACCCCTTTTACCACGCCATCCCCTGCAACCCCCCAGATCTAAGTCACCGCGACGATCACGACGCCGAGGTCAGCTGCTCAAGGCCTGGGAGCCCTATTAAAGCCAGGTGCAGAAGCAAGAAAGTTCAGTCGTCATGTTTTACCTCACGTTGCCCAGTAACAGTTCGCTCGATGTGTTTCCTGACAACACCTTGGCCAAGTACGTGACCCAATTACCGCAACCGTTGCATTTACCTGGACGGTGGGAATGTGGACTGGTGGATATTCAATACCCTTACTCGTGGTACAACGTGCGAGGCAAAGAAGTATGGTACGAAGTGACCTACGAAGGCAAAATAAACCGACTGACTCTCCCCGAAGGCCAATACGATACCCCCAAGACGTTCATAGAGGGTCTGATCACATTGTTGAATTACAAGTCTCTACGGAAGGTGACAAATAGTTCAAGACCCCTCAAAGCCTATCCCTTCAAGAATCACGTGATCTTCGATGTCAACGCACACAACGACAAGGCCTGTATCCTGCTCAGCCCCAACGTGGGTGTGGAACTCAGTCCTAAGCTACAGCAAATGTTAGGTCTCCCTTACAGCGTCTACGCGGGTCCCTCCACCGACAACGGTGACGTTGTGATGGATATGAAAGTAGGTATGTACGGACTCTACGTCTACTCGGACGCAGTGGACAGCCATATTGTGGGCGATGTGAACACACCTCTGTTACGGGTGGTACCCATTAGAAAGAAGTATGGCGATCAAGTCACCCAGAGTTTCAACCACATACTCTACCTGCCCGTACGACACACCGATATCAACACGATCACGGTGGATATAAGAGATGACACGGGACACCCGGTCGCATTCGAACGAGGGAAAGTGGTGCTGACGCTTCATTTCCGACAAGCACGTTCTCCTCACTTCGTATAATGTACGTGCCTTACCAGTGCCATACGGCCAGCTATGCCGACTACTACAAGAAACAAACGGGAGGTAGCTTGCCCATCTTTAGCGGTGCACGCATGCAACGAGGTCACGGATTGGGTAACATACTGGGCAGCATCGTCAAAACGTTCTTGCCCTTGGTGACACGGGGCGTCAAAGCGGTGGGTAAACAAGCGGTACGCAGTGGACTGCACGTGGCCGGTGATGTCTTGGGAGGCACGGCACCCCGACAAGCCTTGAAACGACGGGCCCGAGAAGCAGGCAGCGTCTTGATCGCCAAAGCCCTTAAAAGACAACCACGGGCACAGCGAAGAGTCATTCGACGACAGACACACCGACGACGCACACCCCGGAAGAAGAAGAAGGGTAAGAGAGACATCTTCGCATAATGGCATTCATTCACTCCGAGTCACTCCGAGTCGTGTCGGTCTACCAACAGTGAATTGGATTTGTGGACTATTCCACCCACACAGACCAGTGTCGCCGAAGGACGTTGGGTAGAACATCGACCCCTGGCTAGCCTGACGGGTACGGGACCCCTGGAATTTACCATTGAAAACAAAGATACGGCCTACTTGGATTTATCCCACACCTACTTGTACGTGAAAGCCAAAATAGTGGACAACGACGGGACGCCCATGGCGGACGATGCGGTGGTAGGCCCGGTGAATCTTTGGCTGCACTCCTTGTTCCAACAGGTGGATATCAGTCTGAACGATAAACTCATCAGTACGTCCACCAATACGTACCCGTACCGAGCCTACATCGAGACGCTGTTGTCGTACGGTGAAGATGCCAAAAAATCACACTTGCAAGCCTCGCTGTACTACAGGGATACACCCGGAGCCATGGATGCCGTCACCATTGCCAATGGTGGGTTCGGCCATCGCAGGCAGTTTACAGCCAATAGCAAGTCCGTCGATATGATGGGACGACTGCACGCCGATCTGTTCCTGCAAGACCGCTACATGATGAACGGTGTATCCATCAAGATCAAGTTGATCCGTTCCCCACCTACGTTCGCCTTGATGGCCGGTGGAGATGCTCCCAATTACAACATCATCATAGAAGATGCAGCCCTGTTTGTCCGTACGGTAGATTTGCAACAGGGTGTGTTGCTGAGTCACATGGAAGCCTTATCGAAAAAACCAGCCCTGTACCCCATCCGACGCGTACAGACCAAGGTGTTCTCTGTGCCAGCAGGTACGATGATGGCCAATCGTGAAAATTTATTTCTAGGGGATCTCCCTAAACGTCTTACCCTGGCGTGTGTCACCAACACCAGTTTCAATGGACAGTGGGATGAGAATCCGTTCCACTTTCAACATTTCAACATCAACTTTTTGGCACTGCACGTGGCCGGCCATCAAATCCCAGCCCGTCCGTTACAACCCGATTTTGGTAACCATCACTATGTGCGGAGCTACCTGAACCTGTTTACAGCCACAGGACAAAACAACCAGGACGAAGGAAATACCATCACTCGACGAGACTTTAGCCGTGGGTACACTTTGTTCGCCTTCGACCTCACCCCAACCTTGGAACACGATCATCAACTGGCCTTGCTCAAGAAAGGAAACTTACGGTTGGAACTGCGTTTCTCGGTCCCTCTACCCCATACCATTAACGTGATTTGCTACGCCGAGTTTGATAACGTCATCACCGTGGATCAGCAAAGAAACGTCCTGTGTGACTACGCCAGCTAGAGTCATGGATACAGAGCAGCTGATGGGCATACTCCAGCGAGATCCTCGGGTACCCTTTCGAGGTGTGTTTCCACGCAATGTGTTTCCCACCACCCCCACCACCCCGGCAGCCTACATCCTCAATACAGACCCTGGTACTCGACCCGATGAACATTGGGTTGCTGTGTACGTGGACATCCTGGGCCAAGGCGAATACTTTGATTCCTACGGACTTGCACCCCTGCATCCCGATTTGGTGAAGTTCATGGACGTATCTACTACAGTGTGGCGTTGGAATACTAAAAGATTACAAGGACCCTTGAGTAGTGTATGCGGACAGTATTGTGTGTTTTATCTCACTCACCGGAGTAGAGGACATTCTATGCAAACGATCCTACAAATGTTTGATGATTATTCTCAAGCCGAAGACCGTGATGTACTCGTCTATGACTGGACTGCCTCTCGTTTTAATGTGCATGCCCCATTTCTCTGGTTAACTTAATTGATTCAATGCACTGCGCAGTACTATTGTTTTTTATTATGACGTTGTTGTTCTGACGTTCATTGATGTTCAATAAAAAAAGATTCATGAAAACACAAATGATGTGTTTGACTTTTTTTTATTCAAGTGAACAAGAAGGGTTAGACTATGTACAATAGAATACAGGTGGTATGTAAAACTGTCAGGAGTAGGATTCGAACCTACGTTCTGCATTTCGCAGACCAGCACTGTTAACTGGCGCCTTAGACCACTCGGCCATCCTGACTTTACAGTTTTTAACTCATGTATCAAAAGTCATAGTTCGAAATTTTCACAAGTCCAGGTAAGTGGTACTGATGCCATCGGGAAGGACTTTCCGTTTCGGATAAAAGAAAGTAAAGGCGTCTCGTTGCTGGATGTACGTCCGCATCTGGTGGTCCACCACCCGAAATCCTCTGTTAGTCCCACTCGCACTGGCCTGGCTTTGCAGCACGTTCAGGTACAAGGCTTTGTCGATGTTGGGATCGCGCCGGTTCACCCCTTTGCAGCTAAACTTATTTTCGTCTCCACCGTAACAATAATACGTCTTCGAGGAGAGAGCAATCATGGCATCCCCACTCCACTCCAGCTTGAAGAGGCCCGGCGTACGCTTGTCGTACTGGTAATGGTCACGTCGAGGTAGCCACTGGTCCCGTTCCGCTTCATACTGTGCACGTAACTCGGGTTTGACCAGGGACTCCCAATCCGCATTAGAGACGGCCATGTAGGCCGAGTCCGTGTCCATCTCCATGAGTTGCCAGTCTGATGGATTAAAATACACACCCATGAAATCATACAGAAACTGGAGCATCCTCAGCTTGGCCACCTGGTATACCATACATCCAATCTGGAGGGGCAGGTTGTAACGGATAGTCTTCTTGGCTAAAGTGATTTCATACGTGTCGTCATCGATGACCTCCACGGAGCGAAACAGAGGAGAATTCACTTTTTTGCGGGCTTGTGGGGTAGTACAGATGTTCACGTTCACGTGCTTATCCTGGTTCGTGACCGTTTTGCCATAATAGCCATTGCCCGTCAATTTCCACGATTCACCGATGATGGCCTTACTCGGGTCTTGATCACCTTGACGACGGGCAGACGTCACGATGTCGGCATTCCCCGCAAAACAGGCGTTGGGTACGTACTGTATCACTTGGTATACGCGTGTGACTTCCAGACCGTGGCTGATGTACCACTGCAGCAGCGGAGTGCCCAGCAAGATTTTCTCTGCCCACATACTGCCAATCAACATCCGTCGAGGTCGAGGCAAACACTCGTGTTGCTCAGCATAGGCCCCCATGGTGTCTCCAATGTCATCCCGACCCACCAGCGTGTTCTTAAAGATGGGACGGCACTGGGCGAAGAGCGGCTTGAGAGTGTCGGGAACATGCAGATCACATTCGACAAAGCCGTAGAGGTCCCCAGAACGAATGGCGTCGAACATCTGTGGCAGACTCAGAAGTCGCCGACGACTGAGCGGGTACTCGCGCTCTTTTAGGAAACGACGTAAATGTGGGAGGGCCTGGCACATGGTGTGAAATTCACACTCCCACATTTCGATGAGATGGTATCCTCTCTCTTTGACGTAATCGCCGTTCTCCTGCACTTCTTCCCGTAATTCTTCCGGTGTTTTTCCACGTCGTTCGTTGAAGCGTCCAGCGCTGAAATGGCATTCGTGGCCGTGCCAATAGCAGGCGTAAAATTGGAATACGGTCGATGGTCTACCCACCAGGGCAAACCCATCGACGGGGAGTCGACGATCTCCTATGCGCTTCTCTGTGGCGTTGGTCTGATGGCGTATATAAATTCCCCGTCGATAGGCTTCCCCATCCAACCACTGGTCAGCCAGATGCTTGTAGGGAGTGCGTTGCGGTGTGAAATGCTGGCCTTCCGCCAACCAGCGTGTATAATGCCCACTGGGCATAAGCTGGGCCAGGGACCACAGGTACAAGGCATTGGCATCGAATCCGATGATCTTAGCACAGGGTTTCCCACCGGGGAGAGTAGTGACGTCCTTCTCGTGATAACGGTGAAAAATAAGGCTAGGTCCGCCGACGATGTTCTGCTTTAGACAATCATGCATGTCCGCATCTTTTTGCTGTATCAGCGAGAAGTAGGTAGGACACTCTTGAAAAAGATGGCGAAGCGCCAGACCCGGTAAACTCAAGCACTCCTTGAAGATGTCGACGTGCATCTCACGACGAAAGAGTTGAACCATTTTCTCGGTCGCTTCCTGGAAAGGAACCACATCTAAGTTATTATACCATATCAGGAAATGTCGCAAGGTCTGCATGTGTTGATCGTTCCATACCTGCTGTAATTCCCGGTACGTGTCTTCCGGACATTCCACTTGCTTCAAATCGTCAAAGAACGCGTCGCGGAGTGGCAACTGTGTTTCCTCCAAACGGTCGAGCGTCGATATATACGTGTAAGGGAACCTCCCTTTGGTTTGTGCACAGTCATACGCCTTCACCCACTGATCATAGCTATAATTGGGAGCTAAGTAGTTCCGTACATCCAGGAAATGGAGTGACGTGGTAGTGAGGGCCATATGATTATTGATCTTCTTGATGACGGACTTGATGGTATTAGCCTGGGCCAAGTAAGGGTAGAGAAATTCCTTCACCATGTTCAAGTCGTATCGCCCCGAGTTGAAACCGAGCACCGGTAACTGGCCTAGGTATTGTAGGAAGCGAGCTTTCAATTTCTGCGCATACGGTTTAGGTAAAGGCACATCCTGCGACTGCACGGGTTCCGGCTCCGACTCCGACTCGGACTCTGACTCTTCATCGTCACTAAACGATACACCGGGTATAGGAATCCGATCGTCCAGTTGGTCCAGTACGTCCTGGAACTTGGACACCAACAATTCCGTACTGGCCGCACTGACTTCCTCTAAATACTCCATCATGCGGGTGATCAACTCATGGGAATCCCCCGATGACACGAAACAGACCGGTGCAGCGTCATAGCCGGGTACGTTGCTGGAAATGCTCACACTGAGGGGAATATGGCGCTGCGTCCACTGCGTTTTCGCTGAAAACATGTCCATGGGCTCCAACAGGGCCTCAAAATAGTAACACGCCCGGTAGGGAAAATAACGGTCCTCCTCCGGTATGATAAGACCCTCATCGGCCAGTTCCTCGAAAATAGTAGGCGTATTATGATACACACCATCAGGAAATTTCCGCTTCACACTGTTGTCACAAATCTTCTCGTGCTCATGTAGGTCCCCAGAGTGGTGAAACACCCGATGGCATTGGTCACAACTGTAGGACTGGGCGTACAGGCTCATATTGTGGATCAGCGAAAAATGACTCACCCCATTGTCGTCGAAGACATTGACTTTCATGGTAGAAGCATACCGTTCTGTTGAGCGATGAACCAATTCAGCCACAAATATGTCCTCCTCGCATCGTAATCGGTATACAAAGATATTGATGTTAAACAGAGTTTCCACGACATCCAAATACTTGAACGGGACTCCACGGAACTGCCGCTCATCCAAGTCTTGCTCCTCTAAATACTGTTCCCAATAGCCATTGGCCACTCTATCACAAGCCCAGGGATCACACTCGTCCACATGTACGGCCAAACACCGAAACAGACATTTCCGGTCTTTGTAGGGCCCGTGTTTGCCTCCCGTTAATGCATACAGTCCGTTTCGATGAAGCAGCCAAGGTGGTAGTATAACAGGAGCACCGATAGGATGATCTCTCATTTTCGTGACGAAAAATGTGACGTTGGTCACCATTTCCACAAGCCATTTGGTATTGGGGCGTTGCAACCGGACCCATTCCAATGGGTCCAACGTAGTCAGTTGGTCGATGAGTGGCTCCAGAGAAATCGCATCCGTCACCGTGAAGGGCTGGTCAAACACATAGGTATTATTGCTGGGGTAATAATACCGCAACTGGTCCGTCTCCTTGTGCCGTAAGATGTAACCGAATGTCATATTCAACTTGAACGCTGTCACCTGGTCTGTGAAAATGTTCTCGGCATAGGTAGACAGATACCTGAGGTCCTGCAGTCGAAAGTTATACAAGTCCAATAGACGACGGTGACGGTGAAAACAATGGTGTATGGTAGCCCAGTGACGTCGATAAATGTCACTCACACGCTCGTCTTGGGGTAAGACTTCAGCCGGAGGTGCTGCTGGGTCCCCTGGAAAATCTTCTCCACGTCTCATGCTGCAGTGAGGCCAGTAGCTCCTCTCGTCAGAACAGGCTGGTAGGCTGGTAGGCTGGTCAGGCAGGCAGGCAGGTAGGTGAGAGAGCTCCGTTTGGCAGTCCAATGAATACACCCACTCCCTAAAAATCACCCCTTTTATACATTTTTTTCGTGACATTCGGGTGTTTTCGGTCTCGGTATTCTCCATTTTCCCACAGTGGCGTTCACCTTCGGATCTTTCCGGTCAACGTATTCTCCATTTTCCCACAATGGCGTTCACCTTCGGGTCTTTCCGATCAACGTATTCTCCATTTTCCCACAATGGCGTTCACCTTCGGGTGTTTCCGGTCAACGTATTCGCCATTTTCCCACAATGGCGTTCACCTTCGGGTCTTTCCGGTCAACGTATTCGCCATTTTGCCACAATGGCGTTCACCTTCGGGTCTTTCCGGTCAACTCCGGTAGGTCACCTCCATGTCACCGCCATTACATCTTCACGGACTTCATGGCCTCTTCGGTATTCTCCGGGATGCACACCGCCATTACATCTCTCGGTACGGTCTTTCCGGTCAACTCCGGTAGGCCACCTCCATGTCACCGCCATTACATCTGCACGGACTTCATGGCCTCTTCGGTATTCTCCGGGATGCACACCGCCATTACATCTCTCGGTACGCCATTGTGGGGAAAACCCCCAGTACATGACAGACACAGACAAGTCTGGACATGTCCAAAGGTCACGCCCCATTCACCCAAACCGGAAGTGACGTCATTTTTACATCCCGGTGAAATTAGAGGGGATCGGGGTTATCTCTACTACTATGGACCTGTGCGTGGGGTGGGGTCTCATTCCATGCGGCAGAAGCCTATACTCTTCATAGTTCGCCATGTCTGTTTTCCTGATGTTCGGGCGCATTTGGATGTACGCCTGTTGTAAGTTATCCTGTCCGGCGTCTTCGATTATCGCAGCATAGTTATTAATAGTTTCATGCACAATACGATCCCAAAAGGTAGGTTCTCCCTCACTTCCTTGGGATGTAGGCTGACTGCCTATCCGTATCAGTAAATAGACTCTCAGCAGTTTCAGTTTCGATGTCATTATCTGCCTCCTCAGTGGGCTCTTCGGAGTCTTCAGTCCCATGTATATTCTTCTTGTGTTGAACGGTTGAACGTCGACTGTGCACGTTTTTGGAATACGCTTCATTTATAGTCAGTAACGCCCGTCAACGCCCAGTTCAACGCTTCAACGCCATGGTGAAATAGCCCAGAAGCTCTGATTTTTAGACATTCCATGGAATTGCCACTAATTCATCGAACTACAGTGACGCCCGTCACCGCCCGACATTACGCCATAACGCCCGTCTCAACACATTAACGCATTATCGTTACGCCTTAACGCCAGTCGTTACGCCTTAACGGCCGTCTCAACACCTTAACGCCTTTTAATGCTACATTCTAACAAATGCTTCTTTTGAGATATTGCTCTGACATATGCCGCTTTCCAGTTCATTCCCGAGGTTTTCAACATCGACGCTGTTCTTTCGATTCCATGTGGACCGGATCCTTGCCCAACAATTTCATATGGATCACGAGGTCTGCATACTGCTGACGTAAAGCCCGTCGTAGTCTGGATACCAATGTGTTATGGGCTAAAATTGCGGCTTCCTCTTTCGAATACCCTTTGTGGTGAAACTTGTTGTCCATACTTCTTTGAACACATCCTTCCATAGCCTCGAGTTCACGTTGTGTTCATTCCCATGTACGGGTCTGGGTGATATTCCGAGACTGATGGTATGAAGGGGACCCTCTCTATGGAGGCTGGCTGCTACTGCTGGACGGGTGCTGCCAGGTGTGGACTCGGTGGGTGGGGTAGGGGTATATGAGGTTATGGTGACCCCTCGCCGGGTAACAGGTGGGTGGTCAACCGGCGATCTTCGGGGGTATGAGCTGTTAAGTCTACGAACAGGTAGCCGTACGGACGACTTGTCGCCCCTTGAAACGCCTGCATGAAATGGTCGATGTTCTGAGGATAAATTCGACTAACAAACACACGGATTTGTGCTCTGTCGATGAGATTGGAGAACAAAAGTATTGGCAGTTCAAGGCAATATCTCTGGACGTCTTCCCTTGAGGAAAGAGATTCTGGGTCAGATAGATGACGGACAGATGTCGATGATGGGATCCTTTAGTAAACAAGTCGGCAACGTGTGAATTGACCTTGCTCGCACTCATCAAGTCATCTAGCACTACCACGTTGGTCTGCTCAGGGTCAAAGAAACACGCTTGATGGATATCGTGAGGAATCCCTGGGACGAAGCTCACATTCTGTAAACTTGTAGTTTCCTAGGCAGGCTGCCACTGGCTATAGCACCAAACAACGCGTGTCGGAGCTGGGGTTGGCATACCTTCTTCTAAATACTTCATCACCCAGGACGGTTGACGACCCACCTGTTATCCGTCGAGGGGTCACCACAACGTCGTATACCCCTACATCATCCGCACCTGGCAGCACCCGTCCAGCAGCAGACCCGCCCCCATACAGCGGGTCCCCTTCATACCATCAGTCTCGTTATATCACCCAACCGTGAAGGACCAATCCAAACCTGTACAAGGGAATGAACACAACGTGAACTCCAGGCTATGGAAGGATGTGTTCAAAGAAAGTATGGACGCCGAGATGGGCGAGACGTTGTGGCCACAGAAAACAACTTTCACCACAAAGGGTATTCGAAAGAGGAAGCCGCAATTTTAGACCATAACACATTGGTACCCAGTCTACGACGGGCTTTACGTCAGCAGTACTCAAAGAACGTTGCAACGTCATGGTGGTACAGTGTAACGTCATGTTTCACCTTCGACACGAAAGAGGTCAGCGAGGGGAAACAATTGACGTCACAGATATCTGGAGATAATGGGGGTATGGATGTTCAAAACCCTGTACAAGAAACACCAAAGGGATCAGCAGTTAAAATATAATTGCAGGTCACCGGACAAATTGTTGAGTCCTCAAGCACCTTAAAGCGTAACGACAGGCGTTGAGGCGTGAAGATAAGGCGTTAAGGTGTTGAGACGGGCGTTAAGGCGTAACGACGAGCGTCACTGCATTTCGATGAATCAGTGACAATTCCATGGAATATCTAGAAAATCAGAGCTTCTGAGCTATTTCGCCAGGGCGTTGAGATGTTGAGCTGGGCGTTGACGGGCGTTACTGAATATAAATCAAGCGTATTCCAAAAACGTGCACAGTCGAGGTTCAACCGT
The DNA here is from genome assembly GCA_036873755.1 of Hanleya hanleyi. Classification (NCBI taxonomy): domain Eukaryota; kingdom Metazoa; phylum Mollusca; class Polyplacophora; order Lepidopleurida; family Hanleyidae; genus Hanleya; species Hanleya hanleyi. Next base: position 238,141 of record JAVTVY010055042.1, on the reverse strand, counting down.
CAACATGGGTTATACATGCGCTGAGTGCGAACGCACGTTCACCAGCCGTTACCATATGATGCGACACCAGAAGAATATACATGGGACTGAAGACTCCGAGGAGCCCACTGAGGAGGCAGATAATGACATAGAAACTGAAACTACTGAGAGTCTATTTACTGATACGGAGAGCTTGACCTCAGATAGTCAGCCTACATCTCAAGGAAGTGAGCAAGAGCCTAACTTATGGGATCGTACTGTGTATGAAGCTATTAATAGCTATGCTGCGACAGGACAGGATAACTTACAACAAGCGTACATCCAAATGCGCCCGAACATCAGGAAAACAGCCATGGCGATCTATGAAGAGTATAGTCGCATGCTGCCGCTTGAAATGAAAGGCGACCCCACGCACAGGTCCATCATGAAAATCACTTGGTCACTTGGAGGAGGATATGGGGCTACCATCCACCGAGGCCCTGGAAAATGCGATCAGAATGCGCAAAAGACTGTTTCAGGACATGCTGCCTGAATGGTATCCTGGACTGCCCGACGACGCTTAGGTTACACCGAACGAAGATTGAACTTTCTCAAAGGACGGATTCTGATTGGACAAGAACCTACGAGAATTGTAAACATACCCAACGCGGCTCCCCTAACGTGGGTATGATGTACTGGAGGGAATAATAAAATGATTGACCTGTCATCCTTGTTGTTGTTCTCTGATCTGTCTACATCATGGCCGAGTGATCTATAAATAGAACAGTTTTCCCAGAAAGAAACGGTATGCTAGGGCGTTATGGCGATAAGATAGGCGATAAGGCGTTAAGACAGGGCGTTAAGGCGTTACTGTAAAATTGTCGACAAAGGTTACAGGGCAAATTTACTGGGAATCCGCTTTCTCTACTACTAAGGGTGATGACATCACAGATGACGTGGACATCCCTCAAGACGTGGTCTACACCATGAGAACTTCAAGATGATATCCGACACGGTCCATTTGGATCACGGATGGTCCCTCAAATACACCGCACGCACACCCAAAATTCCTGCTTTCTATACTACGGCCAGAATGCGCATTCGCTCCATCTCGACCTCAAACGTCCCTTCACTTACACGTTTTCTACTGCGCATGCACAGAATGACGTCAGTTCCACCCACACCCATCCAGTTCGACGCTCACCCACAAGTGCTTAATACTGATACCTCACACGACCCAATCGGATCACTACAGGTCCACTTAAACCCTAAAAAGGTCCACCACAGCGCTACTTGTTCAGTGCGCATGCGCACAGTCACTCTTCACCCCATGGCCTCGAGACCCCTCCCATCCTGTTCTACGTGGTGAGACGCGAAAAACAAGGGGCCACAACCCATACCGCTAATGTCCAAAAGTGGGTTTCCCAGTGGGACCAACATCCACTGTGCCAGTACGGACCTATCCTGTCCACCCCAGACCTACTTGAACTTTTAAAGAAATTGGGTTTCGAGACCCCCAATCGTGTTCTACATCGCGAGACGAAGAAAACAAGATGTCACACCCTATACCGCAAATGTCCATGAACGGGTTTCCCAGTGGGACCAACACTGTCCACTGCGCCAGTATGAACCTACCCTGTCCACCTCAGGCGTACCTGAACTTTTAAAAAGATTTCACCGCATGGCTTCGAGACCCCTCCCATCGTATTCTACATCGCGAGACGAAGAAAACAGGATGCCACACCCCATAGTAAAAGCCACAAGAAAAAAAAATGACCACCCCTTCACCTCATACAGCCACAGGGGTCTTATGTAGGGGCAGATCACTCTTGCTGAGCTGGCACGGTGCGTAACCGTGACGTGATAGTGACCTGGATGTGACCCGGATGTCACGTGACCGAAAGTGACGTCACTCCACAGGACCATCATTTGGGACCATCAAAAATGGGCGAGAACCGGTCTTCTTACTACTATTTTCGTGTATCATGATGTTGTGTTAGGAAAGCTTTCATAGTAGTGTAGTGCTTGGCTGAAATATAAACAGTCAATGTATGTATGTAGAAATCTTCAGGTAAATCAACATTCACAAGTCCTGGTCAATGTTTGCATGATATTACTGCGTTTTTTTGTACAGAGAATATATCCATGTTATACGCTGCAATTGCTCACGGTTCGACATGACGTTACAGAGCATTAATGGGCGGTTGGATTGTCCTTTTTTCACTTCCCCTTATGGTGGTGGTAGAGAATTCTTGATATATCCAAAACATGACACCTTCAGATGAAAATAATCCCACATTTCCAATAGCATCAAATCTGGCTGTGACATTAACTTGTTAATGATATTGCGATGTATTATGGGGCGTCCCCGTTAATCGTTTTTCTTTTATTCTCTATTTTTATTCCATTTTCTAGACAAATCTAGAGCCTATGGGTTTGGGATGTATATAATCTAGAATCTATAGACTGATAATATAGATTTTAGGTAAAACAAATAGACTGCAAAATGTTCTTAACACTTCCCCAATTTACCTGTAATCGAATCACTGGATGGTTTTGGAAAATATATATGTTTATATACATAATTGTATTAACCTATGGATATGTACAGATGCATTTATAAACATCTGATAAACAATGGCCAATCAATTAACTTCTTAAGCCATGACTATTTTTCAATTCATAATTCCGCGATATGAACCATAATTTACATGCCACAAAACATGAGTGGTGGAAAAAGATGCCGGTGTACTGACAAGAAATCAAATGACCCCACCGGCAAATATACTGACTGCATATTTTTGAAAACGTCAAGATAAACATAGCGGATATCTGCTGATTTGGATTCCAGCTACGCTTTTATTGTAAATGTTCATGTGGACATCTTGAATTGCTTGAGCTTGAGCGGTATTAAATGATGTAATAGCCATATCAAGTCATATGATGGAAAATGATTGAGTATGTGACTGTTGGATAGAAGAAACAGCTCGAACGAGAGAGTATTACTAGAATTCAAGACCAGATTCAGAACTCAATGTCTGTGGGGACCGAGACCAACTTCTTCATTCTTCATTCTCTACCATGGTTACCAGTCACAAAACTACAATCACAATTTGTACAGAGGGCAAGCTTCGGGAACGAAACGTTTAACCGCTCAAATTCATCAGAAAAATACTGAGCAAGAATAATGTCATTTATATCATATATTTCTATTTTGCTCGATGTTATATTCTTTGTGTTTTCTACATGAAAACATTACAATTATATAAATCATGTTCTTTGCAAGACAACTTGTAAAGAATTGCTTGGGTCAAAACATTTTAGTTCAGATACAGTGATTATTTGACCAAGATTCCCATGTTCATTTCCTACTTTTGCACTGGTATTTTACTCGACTTTGACCTTATTGGAAAAGTCAAGGTACTGCAAACAATGTGGAAGTTACACTCCAAAGTCACAAAGAGGCTGTAACTTATTGACTGAACCGTCCACGTGACTTAAATATCGCGAATATGTTGTCTCACACAGTACTACGTCTTTAGAGTAGTAAGACATACTTATTGTCAGTGAAGGTGATCATAGACGGACGTTCTCAAAAATGTGTAAATGATGGTTATCATTTGAATTTTACAAATAATCACATCAGTTCCTCTGAAGGATGATACAGGAGTTTTCGTAGCTGTTCCACTCCAGCAACAAAACATTTAGATGGATTTTGCTTTTCCCGCGGAACGATCTGTCGGACATCTTAATGTTGAAATTGTTCACAAAAATTGTAGATAATAATTTTATTCTCTTGCAAACACACAAACGTTTATGATAATATCATTTTGCAAGGCTCCAGCTGTCCGTATTGTATATTTAATTGGATTTCATTCAATACAGATGCTAAAATGGAACATAATAATATGGCACTTTATCATTTGAGAGAGTACCAACTACAGTGTATGAATTACAGGATATGAACACGCTTCTTCTCAATGGTGTATTTCGTTTGTCGAAGTTTTTGCTTTTGACATCTAAAACTTTTACTAATAACAAACTACGCGATAAGGAATCATATATCTCAGTTACAATGGTTTCTTATCAACATGCAACAATGTTGCCATACGGGGAAATTCAGATATTTCCAAGTCGATTCTTGGGTATTGTATTTCAAGCACGCATCGGTTCTGATTGTTCATATGAACATCAGGAAGATCTGTTATTACACGATATGCTCTAATCAGTACCATATTCCAGTTTAATCGGAATTAAGTTACGAAGCTCGGAGAGCTCTTGCAATCGTACTATTCTATCAGTGCGTGATATTATCGCCCAATCTGAGAAACTTGTGAGGTATAGCACTGCCGAATCAGTTCTGCAAAAACGCATGAGACGTTCACTGAAATGTTCACAGTTTATGTTGGATGGAGTAAATGATATTGGTGTCGACATGTGAAAAAACCCTTAATGTTTATAGAGGTATAGAGGCCAGAATATCATGTTCCAGGCGGACTGTGGCTAATTCTAAAGCAAGAAGATATTAGACAGATTGTTGTATCAGCACTAAGACGATAATATCTTCACAGACATCTATCGACAGGTGACGAATTTAGATAAAATGAAGTTATAATTATAGAAATTACATAGATTGTGTTTTATCAAGCGGAGAATAACTCAAACTAAGCGAACGATCTAAAGTTTTCTTTAAGGTGATTCCAACGTAACTTGTGTCTAATTCTGCTTAACCTGGGACTGGGGACCGTTTGAATATCACGTGTTTTACTGATCCATGTTTTTCAACTGAACAGTCACAATGAAAGCGTGACTAAGAAACATACTCTGGAAACGGAATTGGAAATTAATTTGGATCAAGAATAATGGTCAGTGATTAGGATTTTATGTAAAGAACATTATCACGTCTTGCTGATGTTGTTGGAATTAGTCCTAATAATCTTTCGATTATTGAAGCGAAAATTTATTTATGAACGACACTTTGCAAAGAGGCTTGTGTTCGAACAGTACACTACAATGGGGCTCGCGGTCGAACAAACTAACCTTGGACAGTGGATCATTCAAAGCGATATTTTAAATTGCTGTATGCTGTATCGTAAGTTCCGGTTCGAAAAGTACTATCTCTGTTGTGCATTTGACAATTGAGAGTTTGCGTCAAATGAAAGCATCAATTTACAATCGGGTAAACAGCCATATAACGTTAATAGATACTGGATATCCCGGCCATTCAATATGACGATACAATGACAAAACAATGAAAGAATAATTTCTAAATAAAGTTTGCTGAACGAGCCTGTAATGAATACCAACTTCTCACCAAGTCATATCTTTATGGAGTTTATGGAGTATCATCCATGAGAGAAATGATATTATAATTACCTGCTATTATTTCGAACCCGGATCTGATGCCCACTATCAAGGAAGTGGAGGAGGCCGACGCATTGAATTCCTGCGCAAATTCCACGAAGAAGATCCCGAATGTATTAAACACGCCGCCGAGTATGAAATAGACGACAACGCCACCTGGGGAAAGGAAAACCGAAATCATGTGAAATAAGACTGTATTACGGAAAGTGACAGGGTTTCGAGTGAAATACTCTAGGGTCTTTCAGCAACATTGAAACCTGGTCTTTCTTGGAGGAAACTGTTCTAGAGAAGTATCCCCAATTGGGTAGACATAATATAATTTCCCACGATTCACTCTTCAATTTATAGTCATGTCAGATATGCCATTTACATTTCCTTCCAATTTTGCCTCTTTTGAATATTTGACAAATTGGTCAGTTTGATATGCCTCTGTTAGTATACCCGACGGATCCGCCACATTGACTTATCCCCCTTTAGTTAGATGGGATGTAATTGAATTATTAGCTATGCCAGATATGTCAGTTTCATATTTCTCTCTCGTTTCGTCAGAGGCAGACAAGCCACACTGAGTTGTCCGTCTTAAGGAGACCGAATAATCATTCTTAATTTTCTCTCATTTTCATTTTAGGTCGGGTGTGTCAGTTCGGTTTTCTGTCTCCTTAAAAATCAAAAGTCACATTCCATCTACTTAAGGGCGAAAGTCAGGACCGAACTGACATATCTGACGTATCTAAACATTCAGAAGAGAGAAATCGGGAAATGACATTCGGTCTGCCTACTCTATGCATCCTCGCGAGCCAGTGTATCAATCGACAGGTTACGATCGATACACTGGCTTTGTTAGTTAGCCATAGCAGTTCTGGATATAAATAGCTCGAGGGGTCGAACCAATCAGTACGCGCGCTAAAGCAGCTCATCAGGCCACTCCGCAGCGAGGCTTGAGTTTTGACTGGTTTGAATTTCATAGCCGGCCAGACTACCTTTGAAGTTAGGCTGAAATCGACATCGGGTATCAAAGCGAAAACCGCAGGCTTCCGATACTGACACGCTCATTCAAAACAACTGCGGGGGATGAAATGTACGCGATTGTGTAATAAACACGACTACTCGAGAACTCGTCCGAATGACCAAAAAGGTCCAGGATTACCTGGACTTGTGCAGATGACTCTATGCGGCTTGTCTGCCGTGAGGCGAAATGAGAGAGGAACACCAAACTGACGTATTTGACGTAGCCAATGAGAGCTAACGACGTAGCTAAGAGGCTTCAATATACGCCCGTACATCTGGAATTACACTGGTCCAAATTCTGAGGTTGTCTAATGGCCTTGGTCCCAATTGGTAGCTAGCAATCCAGAGTAATGTCTAAGATTTAGTGTTACGATAATGTAACAATTATGACATCTTATATTCAATGATAAACTAAAGTAGCTTTACTCTTGATAACCAGGTGACCTTGAAACAAGAGCCGAGAGCTCACATATCCCACAATGAAATCCACAACTGTCAAACAAGAAAATATTAAATTTCCTGCAAATCGATTCTCTTTGGATGAGAAAATTTTCATGAAGGAAGAAAAGTGTGAAGAAAGTGATGACATAAACGTTTGTTCTCGAGTTAATAAACAGATATAAAGTTCACAAAGAACCCCTCTACCAGTTTAATTAGTAAATACATGTTTTTTTATTTCACATAGTTTAACTGAATGAGGGGAGACAACTCCAAAGGACAAATGTCATATACATGTAGGGGAGACATTTATGAATAGTCCAACCTAACAATATAGCCAGTTGAACTGGATTCAGTTTTGGGGTTCTGCGATCTTGACCTTTGACCTATTGGTACCAATCCATACCCTGGAACTGGAGATATTTCATGGACAAAAAATGTTATGTATGGATAGACGAATAGACGGATAGAACTCACCGTCACATTATACGACCTCGTCTTCAACATATATATAAAAATGTGACTTTTAATGATTTCCTGATTTTGGGTCACAGTGATCTTGACCATTTACCTCGACCTACATTTTGATGTATCTACTGATAATGATTTCCTAATTTTGGGTTCATAGTGACCTTTGATCTTGACCTAAATTTTGGTATGCGTCACATCTCTTTGCCCTATTGAATCCACTCAAAGGAATTAGCAATCATTTTCAATACTTTCAATACTGATTTTTAGGCCAGTGACCTTTGACCCCTGACCTCGACCTACATTTGGCATGCGACACATCGTCCCCCTCTAGGGTATCCACTCACCAAAAATTGGGTCTGTGCATAGAAAACTGTTCATGATCAATGATTTCCTGACAGAAGTAGTATTTTTTTTACGTTTAAGGGGCATAACTCTGGAGAAACCACCGGGTCGGGTCGAAAAGGCCACATGTACATCTTCACATGATGACGATAATGTGTGTCAAATCTGGAAAGAATCCAGCAAAAAATCTTTGCTGTGTTGCGTCCACAAGAAAAGTTAACAGACGGACGGACGGACGGACGACGCCATACCATAATACGTTCCGTCAAAATTGACAGGCGTACAAAATGAAAATCTCAAGCTATGTGAGAGACGAATATGAAACTGACGGGTAAGCTTGATATGTTGCGTTTAATTGGAAGGGCGTGGCGGGGGGGCACGTACATATCTACTCCGCTCGACGCTCAACCGGCGGAGTTACATCCGAGAAAAGTTCAAAATTTGACACTAGATCGAAATATACTATCAGAATGCAGCAGAACGCAGCGTTTTGTGTCTGAAATGAAAATAAAAAGGGAGGGACGTTTGCATAAATATAAATGAAGACAGAACCTACCGTTTTACCTCTATAATGAAAAAATGGACAGGCCCAGGCAGTCCAAACATTTTGTATCTAGATACAAACATATGTACAAGGCAAAAGTCCAGAGACTCAATAGAGGGAAGGAAGCATACAGCACTCTTCAAAAGTTCATCGGTGTAATCAAGAACATTCATTCGGTCAAAGTGCACTAGAACGCAAAAAATGTACCAAAAAATTCAACGACGGATCCTATTGCAGGAAAATACAGTTCCACTTCAAAAACCTTTTAGTTCTCAAAAGTCGGAAATATGCTGTCAAGATGCACCAGAACATGCCATTCCATGTCTACATAAAAAACGGGGAGGTTGGACCCCTGACTCCTTACCCGTATTTCGCGAATTCAGCGCTCGCATTGCTAGTTCTGCCTCGAACGTGAAATCCGCTCATCCCTTTCGAATCCAGCCTACGGACTTGTCTGACATGATTAAAATTTCAAGAGCCTGGGAATTGGAAATTACTTTCTCTACTTAAGGTGAACATTGAATGTGGCGTGTCTGCTCGAAAGATATTGGAGAGAATGTGGTGTATCAAACAACCACAGGGAGGGAATCAAATCGGCATATCTAAAATGATAAAAACTTCAAAGAAATTACATCTACACAAGAGGGACTATTCAGTATGGATCGTCGATAGAGAGATACCAAGCTGGCATATCTGACATGGTTAAAATAGCAAAGGAGAGAAAATTAGAATGGCGTCATTAGAGTGAATGACGGACCAGACGCTTGCTATCACATTCTATTTTCCTAAGGCGGACATCCTGGAGGGAAATCAAATGCAGCACTGGGATTTCATTATGTATTGAAGAGCTTTGATATGCGGTTTGTCGTTTTTTTTTTTATTTTAATCTGTGGATATATTGGGAAGTGATATTCTATCTACTCAAGGGAGACTACCGAATACGGCTTGTCTGTTTCAAAGCAAAATGGGAGAGAAATACCGATTGGAGGGAACTATACTGTCTCCCTATATAAGCGGGACAACTCTATGTGGGGTATCCTATGCAGAGTAAAATAGAAGAGGAAAGCCAAACTGACCTATCTAATTATTCCAAAGGTTTCCATAGGAGGACACTCTAACTGGCATATCTGACAGGACTAATAATTCAAGTGTCAATCTTGGGAAATGATATTCTGTCTACTCGAGGAAGACTACCAAATACGGCTCGTCTGTCTCAAAGCAGAATAAAAGAGAGAACAATTCAGCCTCCCTAAGCGGGACAACTCGGTGTGACTTATTCTATGTAGAGTAAAATAGAAGAGGAAAGCCAAACTGACCTATCTAATTTTTTTACAGGGTGGACATTGGTGGGAAGTCTAACAGGCGTATCTGACATCACTAAAAGTCAAAGAGTAAGGCTTGGGAAATAATATTCTCCCTACTCAAGAGGACTATACTCAATATGACTTGTCTGCCGCGAAGCAAAATGATAGGCAGAAGTATTTGTGAAAAGGTAATACGCGGGAAAAGACCAAACTAACATCTGACAAGGTCTCTGTAAAAACAGGTCACCTAATATGGCGTACCTGTTCCAATGCACAATTTGGGGAGAAGAAAAAAACAGGTGTATCTGACATGAATAAATGTTCAAAGTAGACAAACTTAGAAATTACATAGAAAAGAATGTCCGCCTCTTATCTTTTAAATCATGTAAGACATTTTTTCCAGACTTGGGTAAGACGAAATGGTTGGGAAGAAGGCTTATCTATCATAACCGAAATGTTAACAGTACTAACAGTCTCAATATAAACCTATTTTAACCCTAACACTAACCACGAGTAAATACAACCTAGCAAGTTATTACACATCAAAGCGTCTGTGTCTACATTGTTTGTTTGAGCTAAATCGGCACTCAAAGGCTTACTGTAGATTAAGTAAACTTTTGAACACATACCATCAAATGTTTATCAATCGCTTCACTCGGTGTCCGTCTTTCCATAGAATATGGAATCTATCTCTTAAATAATTAATGAGATGCGGACAATCGTGACTGATTTTTCTCATAGCGCGCCAGGTTAATAGGCTTGGTCTTGAAATCGTCACGACTGCAACAGCTTTCCCCTATCATATTCTCTCTGGGTCTATTATAGGCATGTTAGAGGTACTCCTCCACTTATTGTGCGGCCGTATGGTGAGCCGTTTTGCTCTTTCGGTATTCGTTGGTATCAGTAATAATTGGTAAATAATTGGTTAAAACCCACATGTTTAAAATCGGAAGTCTTTCGCATAAAAGCCTTGAGGTACACCAACACCCACATGTTTTAAAATCGGAAGTCTTTCGCATAAAATTAGCACATTGCTTTCTCATATGATTACGATTAATACGACCGTATGCATACGTTTTCAAAAACCGGTCATTTCAAAGCCCGCTCCTTTTCATTCACCAAACGATATATAGACGATCTTCTCGCTGTAGATAATCGCGATATATATGACGCAGTCAAGGATATATATCCACCTTCACTGGATATGAAGAAAACTACAGATAGTCATAACGGTCCATAATATTTAGACCTATATCTCTATAAAGATGAAACGGGCCTTCTCTCTCGTCGACTTTTCGACAAAAGAGATGATTACAACTTCGATATACTAAAATATCCTTTATGGAAAGCAATATCCCAGTGGGAAATGTATATGGCGTATACAGATCTCGTCTGGTTGCATTTGCTAGATCTTGTGTTAAATTTGAGGATTTTATTCGACGTCACAAACAGCATTGCCGAAACTCATAAAACAAGGCTATACCACCAAGCTGCCACCAACGTTTCTCAAAGTTGGCAATACATATCGCATGCTGATTTCAAACTACGAGCGTTTTGTAACTTGTGTCTCATTCCTCCTAACAGCGGCCGTATGAACTCATGTACTTCAAAAACCTCATGGTGTTCATATGAATAGGCACATGACTGAGATGCATCATTCTCTAGATAACGACTTTACAACGAAAATCATATGGATTGATATTTTTGGAACAATCATTGAAAACTAATGACGGCTTCTCTTTTGCAGGAGACTAGCCTATATTAATGTGTACTATATTTGTTGGGATTTTTTAAATTTGGTCCTGATGCTGTTATATGAAATAGGTCTTTGAATTATGGACGCGGAAAATCTTCAATGGGCAACGGCTAAAATATCGAATGACACACTAGACGTTAAACCCGTGTAGGCCTGGATTCTGTTAGTGGACAAGCTGTCCCCGAGGTCGGGCCCTGCACATCCTAACTTGACCTTGACCAAAACTAAAGAAAATAATGGTAAGACAAACTCGAGGAACATTAGAGCAGGTTCTTCGACCGAGTCTCAATATTTCGAAATGCACTAAAACTTTTTGAATCCAAATGACTGATATATTTCAGACAGGAAAGCGATATCATAACATCAAACATTGTAATGCAATAATGTACATAATATATGAACGATTGGTGCATGTATTCTATTGTATGTGTGACACTGTATAATTTGGTTTTGTCTGAACATACGAATTTGTAATTTTTTTCAGGGTTTTTACTCAGACGAATGAAACGGCTATATCGGACTCAAAAAAGGTTATCCTTGTTCATCATTCCGGGTGACTATTACATATACACCATGCAAACATATTGAGTTGTGACTGGTAACCTTGATACAGTGAGTGATGAAGATTTAAACACACTCCTGATGAAGGGGCCAACATAAAGAGAGCCGAGAAAATAAACCTGAAGGCCGAGCCGAATGCGCTGGGACAGTATGTTATGGAGTGGTCAAAGCGAGAAAAAGTTGAATGTACATGCAGTACTCGCTGATTGGCTGGACCTCAACAAGAATAAGGTAGTTGAAACAATCGGCCATATTCACAGAAGTACCATTTCCCAGATAAAACAAGTACTGAGACACCTCAATTCGCGAGAATCCCTAGCAAATCTCCAGAGTAAATTCGTCATAATCCCAGCAGTCTTTGGAATATGGACGCGTAAATTCTTTATTGGACAACTGCTGAATATTGGAATATTGAATGACGGACTAGACGCTTGTATCTTAAACCCATGCACCCTTTGATTCTGCTGGTGGACAAGTTGTCACGGAGGTCGAGCCCCTGCACATCCTAACTTCACTATGACTAAAACTAAAGAAAATTATGGTAAGACAGATCAGAGGAACATTAGTGCAGGTTCCCCGACCGAGTCTCTAATAGATAGAAATGAACTAAGACCCAATCAATCCAAATGACAGATATATTTCTGACAGCAAAGCAATGTCGTGATATCGAACCTTGTAAAATTGCGCTTCATTATTGTTTAGTACCGAATTCTCTATGCATTCTCTGACGAGTCCACTTTTTGATATTTCAGCTTTATTTAGTTCGTCGTTAACTGGTAAATCATATTCTGTAAATTCGTAGGTTGATCTTAGTTGTTCTACTATGAAAACTGTATTTATTTAGTTTCTTATAAGAAGTGTGGTCAACAGTATGTTAGCAAGACCAACCAAAGACTCCATCTGCGGGTGGATGGTCACAGAAAATCCGTCAAGAAAAAAGCAATTGCTTATAGGTAAACATTTTTCTGGCCCCGGTCATGGCTGGGACAACTTTAGTATCCAAATCATAGACATCGTCTATCCATCTACCAAAGATGCATATTCTCCTCGCAAGTATGAAAGTACCTGGTTCTTTGTTTGACGAGGATGGCATGAGGTATAAGACAAATAATGTTTTGTGTCGGTCGCTTTGTGGAAGATATCGGTTATAATTTTTTAATCGGTCAACTCTTTTTATCTAAAGATCAAATGAGATTTGATCAGCACTACTTTCTCTAGTGAATTTAATATTTGGATCCAACTGATTCAATAGGTCATGAAATATATTGATATATCTGGAATCACCAAAGCGGTTATTCCAGATGATGAAACAGTCATCCAAAAATCGTTTGAAATTTTTTCTTTTACGTCAGTTTCGAAATAATTTTTCAGCTCGTCTGATAATTTCTTTTCTGAGTATCCTAATACAAGTTGGTCACATCAAATGTGCAGAACAGTTCATATATGCAGAACAGTGTATTTTATATACACCACGGCTTACCACTTCTTCCTGGATTAGTCCAAAACAGGTGGAGCTCCACACTCATACTCGGACGATCATAAAACAGTTACATGATAGACATCCGACAATGTATGCCAAAATGGCGCGATATTTCACTCTCGGGGGTTACGCCCCTCGCGCGCAATAGCTTGCCAATATTTAGAATACATTGTCTCCTGTCATCATGTAGTTATTACATATGGTATCGCATTTGACTTACCAACAGGAATATATTATATTGATGGTTGGGAGTCCTATCAACCTCAGAATACAATTTCTCGCTGATGAAATCATCAGATTTCCAATTTACGTAAATAATCCGATTTGACGTTGCACTAAATGACCAGAAATCCAAAAGCCTTTCAAACAATCAGTTTCATTAAGTATGAATATAAACATGACGTATCATATTTAAGATTATGATCTATACATGTATTATATACATACCTCAGTATCCATGAACACGTTATATAACAAAACAGTGCCGATTTATTTTGAAATACTGGTCAAAGCTAGAGACTCGCAGTAATATAGAAAGGCTGCGTAGATTTATTGACACAAGCAGATAACAGGTCTGTCATGTGGAGTATAGGCAATCAAACTATAGCTTCGTCAGATTTCATATCATGTGTAAATGGTCATTGATACATAGGTCACTCTGCGCCTGTACAAGGAACTACCAGTAATTATCTTCAGAATCCAGTAAACTTGGGCGGTGAAGTCGACAAAATTCAAAAACATCCATGTTCAGCTAATACATATCACTATGGTGTAAGAATTTAATCAAATGTCAACCATGACTGTGAAATATCACATTTGAACATCAATATGTATCAAATACTGTAGATATGCCACTTCTCCATATTCAGATTGGTCAATTATCATTTTATGATAAACTTCCGCTTTCGGAGTCGCTCTCATGGTGACGCTAACAACAGCAAGACCTGTTCAGCTCTTTGACTATCCTACAAGATAACTACACCCAAATTTCGTGAAAGTGGAATAAGCCGTTAAAAAAAACGAGCTAGAAAGGTTTATCATGTTCATGAGTACAGTGCCATCAAGTGCTCAAACTAAAACATGAAAACATATTCCGGCAAACTGCCCAGACCTAGGGAGACAAAAAAACGAAATTTGCTCCAATATCTCCTACAATTTCACGGATATGGGCGTTGTAATTGGCGATGGCGGCGGTGACAAACTTCAGAATTCAGCGGCTAGTATATCGCACAAGAAATAAATTATAGCTCCAGCCATATCATACTTATATGTTCAGCAACCTGGAACACACCAATATACAACTCAAAATGTTCAACACCAAAACCTTTTCAGGTTTTGTCTATCCTGCAAGATCACTATACCCAAATTTCGAGAATATCGAACAAGCCATTGGATTAAAAATGCCAGAAAGGTTCATAATGATGTCATGGTATTGCAGTATAAAATTAGACACTGTAGATAGTTCTAGAATAATAGAGCTGACGTAAACTTGTTTACGTTCTGTTCTGTGGTTATACTCATAGAATTTTCTCGAAGTCGTGAACGATTTATCGCAAGTAAATGTTGACGATCATTGCAAATGACCGATACACGAAGAGACCCGTTTGACAAGGGTAATTGGGTCACAGCGCCATCTGCACGTAGGCTTGTTTAATACTGTTTTGTGGGTTAATTATTTCGAGCTTTCTAGAAGCTGTTGTGATTGTATCCGGGTTAGATCATACGTCAATGCTGTACCGGTGGAAGCTTCTTGATTTGGTAGAATGATCTCAATTGCCCTGTAGAGTATAAATAGCCCGACGTTCAATGATCGAGGAGAGAATTCAAATAGCTTTTCTGTGGGTGCATTATACTGTCTTACCTTTGTTTGAAATTACGGACTGCTGGATTGTATATTCCTGTGAATTGACTTTGGCGCTGAGTTATCTACGTGATTGAACTGTCGAAGATTTGACCATTTGCTGGAACTGTAAACAACTGAGCAGTGTTACTACCAAAATACAGAACAGCGATTTGTGCGCGTAACCACGGACTGTTAAAGTTTTGTGTACGACAACACGGACTGTGAAATATACACCGGTATAGCATTGAACAGTAAGACTATATTTCTCATTTATTTGTTATGTTGACCTTACTTAATTTGTATATGATTTTAATATTGTAAATA
This sequence comes from Hanleya hanleyi, assembly GCA_036873755.1. Classification (NCBI taxonomy): domain Eukaryota; kingdom Metazoa; phylum Mollusca; class Polyplacophora; order Lepidopleurida; family Hanleyidae; genus Hanleya; species Hanleya hanleyi. The sequence goes on along the minus strand of JAVTVY010055042.1, from coordinate 222,748 downwards.
AATATTTGATTGTTAATCCTTGACATCACAAAAGTTTTCTGTTACGTTTTTTCTATTATCGTTTATGACGTAACAATGATCATGGGAACAGCGCCATCCAGTGATTAAATAAAAACACGAAAACACAAGAGTTTAACCCATAACACTTAAATGGTTCTGGCAACCTGTAACCACCTGGATCATCTATACGTTGTAAGACTGGCCATAGGATCATGTGTATCCATTTTCAGCCTACTTTCGGCAACTATATGAGGGATTCCCCAAATTCAACACCACGTGTTGTCGTCAGACAATCAGTAGAACTAGACTGACGTAACCCCAACTTAACCCGCCATTTTCGAGTCATGTGCTGTCCTACTTGTTGAAAATTACAGATCTACAACACCTCTTGGATGATACGGAAGTTATTCATATCTGTATCTTTTGTAAGCTCAGAAAATATGTTTCAGAAGTATAATGAAAAGCCTGTAGTTTATCAGATTTCTCGTGTCTGTTCTCCGCCGGATGAAGACCGAACGGTATACTGTAAAGTATTGAATAATCGCACCGCAATAATGGCGACAAACGATTCGCAAGCCATCATATGGATGGCGAAGTGTACGCAAATGTGGTCATGAATATATTGGAATAAAGTCAGAGAATTTCAATTTTTTACACAATTGGCCATTTCGGGTTGCTAGTGATGTGATTATCACATTGGGAATGCTATATTCGTTCTGAAATACTGGCTGAAATACATCAGTTAAATTTCCCTGATTCATAGAAGTCGATTCCCGTTTCGTAAAACAAAAAAAAAATCATTTTGAGATGAAAATAGCGAGCCTCTAAGGTTAGTCTAACTGTATGAAAACCTTTTCAGTCCTTTGTCTATCTTGCAAGATCATTATACCCAAATTTCATAGAAATCAAACAAGTCGTTTAGAAGACAACATGTTACATAGCTTTAACTATGTTTATGTTTCTAGCATATATAGAGGCGAACAAATGTCACGAAACACAATGATGCAAAATCCAAACCAGGGAGCTGGTGAATAAGAGTTCAACAGAAAAAATCTTTAATCGTGATAATGGTTATCGAGAATTGTCATTTTTGATTTGAATGACCATTTGTTTTGCACCAAAAGTGAACTATCATCTCGTCAAGGCAATATTTATGCTTGGCACCACAAAATAGAACAATTTGAAGAAAAAAAATCACCCATCGAATCGGTAAATTTTCATTTCACGAAAACAAAATTTTTAAGACGCAAAAAACTTTCCTTTAAAGTTAAGCCGGCAAACCAAAAAACCTTTTCAGCAATTTGTCCATCACTTATAATCAAATTTCATAGAAATCGGACAAGCCACTCGGACAAAATTGTAAAGGCTGATCTAGGCTCAGACTACAGCGCGATCTAGTGGTGAAAGCGGCTATCGACACACAACTGGACAAATTCCCCAGGCCCGAGGAGAAAGCACATCAAGTTTGAACGTTTGAACGATGTGATGTCTCTGTCTCAGGCAAGATGGGAGGAACTGTTGGGTATCGCTCTGAACTGGAGACCTATATATGCCTTGCCGAAAAAAACAACTTCGAATATTCAACTACAGGACTTCCAGTTCAGGGTTATACACAGATGCCTTACCACAAATATAATGCTTGTTAAATTGGGTATCAAGGAGAGTAATTTGTGCACATTTTGTGTGCAGGAAAAGGAAACCATCAGCCATCTATTTACTGAATGTAACAAGGTGAAGGAAATCTGGCGTGATCTTAGGGCCTGGTTTCTAATTGCGACAGGCAAAGACATAGAAATCTCATGTATAAACATCTTATTTGGACTTCCTGCAAAATTTCTGCTAGAAAATCATCTAATTATTTTAACCAAGCAATATATATACAAGGCCAGATGCCGGGACACAAATTTGGATTTCCTTAGCCTTAAAAATACCCTGAAAAGTAACTTTGTATTAGAAAAGTACATTGCTGTTTCTAACATGAAAATGGAAAAGTTCGAAAGGATCTGGGCTCCAGTAGTTGCAAGCCTGTCTGATTAATTTGTACACAGGCCAATTACTACTAAATGTATTATTTAAGTAAGTGGCTTTTCATGCATGTCAGTATACTCAATATAAATATCTTCGCTGAAATGGAATGTACATATACACTAGTGTATATCATTCATATATATACAAGTGATGTGAGTGTGTGTAATGATATATACTTGCTTTGATAAAAACGGCTGTTGAATAAAAAAAAAATAAAAAAAAAATAAAAAAAAAAGTTTGAACGTTTGAATCACCTTGTCGAAAAACGAGCTACTTTCGATTTGCTCACGTGACCATATATTCATGCTTGTAACAAATTTTCTCATTGGTGAAATTTGATATTTCTTAGCTGAACTATATATGTTCTCGTATGAATATGACTATATGCATGTGCTTTCAAAAACCGATCCATTCAAAGCTTGTTTCTTTTCATTCACCAAACGTTATATAGACGATCTTCTCGCTGTGGATAATCGCTATTTTAATGACGCAGTGAAGGATATATATCCGCCTTCACTGGATTTGAAGGAAACTACAGATAACCCTACAGGCACATCATATTCAGACCTATGTCTCTATAAAATGAAGCGGCCCTTCTCTCTCGTCGACTTTATAACAAAAGATATGATTACAATTGCGACATCGTATATCCCTTTCTGGACAGTAGTATTCCAATGGGGCCTGCATATTGCATATACATATCTCGCCTAGTAGCATTTGCTAGATCCCGTGTTAAATGTGACGATTTTAATCAACGTCACAAAACAGTGTTGTAGAAACTTATAAAACAGGGCTATACCACCAAGCGCCTCCACTCAACGTTTCTCAAATTTAGCGATACGAATCGCATGCTGATAGCAAAATACGAGTGTAGCGTGTAAGATCTATGGCGTCACGTTTCGTAACTTGTGTCTGATTCCGCTTAACTTGGGGCTAAGGGCCGTATGAACCCATGTACTTTAAAATCCTCATGGTGCTCATATGAATAGGCACAATCAAAGCGTGACTGAGACACATCATTCTCTAGAAGGCAACTTTACAACGAATATTATGGATTAAGAATACTAATCAGCGATACGGATTTGATATTTTTGGAACATCATAATGTCTTGCCGGCATCATTGAAAACTGTTGACCGCTTCTCTCTTGCAGGAAACTAGCCTATGTTTATGTATACTATGATTGTCTTTTTGAATTTGGTGCTAATATTTTTATATGGAATATGGAATAGGTCTTTGGATTATGGACGCGGAGAGTTTTTAATGAACGACGGCTGAATTATGAATGACAGACCAGACGCATGTAATTGATACGACGTCATGTTATTTACGAGGTTCGGCTAAACTATTTTGTACCACGGTATGTATTACTTATAGGCATCCTTTCAATGTAGATTGTGACAGGTTTAACGATTTTATGTCATGGAATATATTAATTACAGGCATCCTCAAACAGCGATTTTTTGCAGGTTCGGCGATGTTGTACTATGGTACAAATATTTACAGGCATCCCATAAAATGTCGACCTGTGGCAGGGATGGTCAACCATAATAAGCGCATCCAGTTTGTGGAAATGTTTAGCTCCGGTGTGGCCTTCTTCAAAAGTACGTGAGAACCAGGCTCCGGTGCCAAACCACTCACCAGATGTAGTTGTTGGGAATGTGCCGGACGGGCAATATTTGCCGAAACCCTTGACCATAGCAAATAAAATAATTCGCTTGTATGTTCACTTACCTTTCTTCAAACACCTTGTTTATGAGTGACTGTCCATTTCTAGCTTAGCAAGAAGTCTAAATTCGGGGGTAAAACTGTCCACATCCCGACTGCAGATTTCCTGATAATTATCTCTTTTCAAAATTATATTGAATAACTATCATTGAAATTAAAATTTGACGATACTTTTCATAATATATTCTTAATTTTGTTTCATGATTATCATTGCCATTATACACCTCGTTAAAAGATAAGTATCCATTCTGTATGGTGTATTAGGTTATTGAACCGTGTCATATGTAATACACACATGTCTACTTGTAATACATGTCGTGAATGTGCCATTTGTGTATTGTATATGTATTATGAACACAATATACACATCTTCATTTATGCCATATCTATCTTTTTTAATTAGTACCTTGTAGTGCGAGATATTTTTACCTGTATATGGCGAGATTCTGCTGGTGGACGTTTCGTCCCCGAGGCCCGCCCCCTGTACAGACCTTTAGGTCTTTGATATATGTTGGCACTTGTGGGAAGTTGATGCTGGGTCGACATCGGGCATTACAGACTAGTCTTTTGTGTTAAATGCCGTCATTTACATCTGACGACGATACAGCTCACCAATCTCCAATGTACGAGTTGTCACAGCGAAACAGCTCACCAATTACCAGTATACGAGTTGTCAGAGTATTTCCATCATAGCTATCTAGATTTGTATCTAATACCGCTTATGCCGGTGCTAGGGGCCGTGTGGTCATATCATCCAAGTTGCCACATGAACAGGTACAATAAAAGCGTACCTGAGATACAACACATATCAAGAATCGTTAGATTCTTGGTATGTGCTTTAGAATAGGTTAACCGGATGTGGCTCTGTCAGTATGTCGGCACCTCTTCGCGCTTCCCTTATATGTGTTGTAATTTTTACCTGTATATGGCGAGATTCTGCTGGTGGACGTTTCGTCCCCGAGGCCCGCCCCCTGTACAGACCTTCTGGTCTTTGGTATATGTTGGCATTGTGGAAAGTTGATGCTGGGTCGACATCGGACCTTACAGACTGGTCTTTTGTGTTACATGCCGTCATTTTCATCTGACGACGATACAGCTCACCAATCCCCAGTGTACGAGTTATCACAGCGACACAGATCACCAATTACCAATATACGAGTTGTCAGAGCATTTCCATCATAGCTCTCTAGATTTGTATCTAATACCGCTTGTGCCGGTGCTAGGGGCCGTGTGATCATGTCATCCACGTTGTCACATGAACAGGCACAATACAAGCGTACCTGAGATACAACACATATCAAGAATCGTTAGATTCTTGGTATGTGCTTTAGAATAGATTAACCAGAAGACTATAATGTGAAGTCATGCGGTTCTGTCAGTATGTCGGCACCTGTTCCCACTTCCCTTATATGCGTTGAAATCGATTTATACCATCTTGATTTGTTTTTCTAAAATTTGTGTAACACCTCAAAAGTATTAATACCTGTGTATATAACCAAGGGCTTTATGCCCTACCATTAATTACAACGCATAAAAGGGAAGTGGGAAGAGGCGCCGAAATACTGACAGAGCCACATGACTCACGCTTTGGGATGGAAGCGTTTCCAGCTTTGTTTTAACGCGGCAAAGTTTGCTGCGGAAAACATGTGAATCTTTCTGTGTCAGCCAGTCTTTATGATGATTGGTGACGGGTATAGTCATTAGTATACATATCTGGTGAAATATACATGCCACTTATCTCTTTGGATGAACTATTATCGATTTACATTATATGTCTAGATGTTGCTTCTTCCTAAACTCACTCGTCAAGTTTGTAACACCTTCAACCTTTGAGCCAATACGATCCATGTGTACTTTGAAAAAAGCTGAATTTGTATAGAGATACATGTAGAGACCATGTACATGTACTAGTCTTTTACGCGGTTCAGTTCCAGTGTATATCGTTTGTACCAATCCTGCAATCGTGACAGTAATATTAAAACTGGAACTTGAGGAGGTGACTTTTTGAGAGTTTAAACTATCACCACATTGATATTTATTGATTTTGAATTAAGGATATGAACATTGAATAATATATATTGTGTATCAGCGCGGATCTTTATCTATACGGTACCTATTGCACATGCTGGTTAAAATTAATCACACATATAAGTATATAAATAATATATATATATTCACAAATCCTTCTTGTATGTGGAATATATTTCTTCTTGCAGGTTGATCATGCCTTCACCTAATATGATGCAATGTTGAGCATGTGGCAGCTGCCAGCTTGATACGTTGAGCATCACTACTGATCATGCATTGATTGTTTGTGCAGCGCGTTAGTGCTACATGTAAGTGTAGCTTCGGTGGTGCTGATCTATTCGTGTTCAATTTTTATTTTTATTTATTTTTTATTAATTTTTTATTTGTTGTTTTTTTTGTATTGATTTTTTTCCATTCATTTTTTTGTTATCTATATTTTCTATATACTTATTTTTTTATACTCAGAGTACATGCAAGTGGGCCACTGGGAATATATGCCTGTGCGTCTATCAGTACATTTTCATGGTTACGTGTGTATGTGCACTAATGTTGTTTTTTTAATGCTGTTTTCCCCCTCTATAGGCAATAAATCGCTTTTACATATTGAAAGACATCGCATATCATGTTTGTAGCAGACTGTATTGTGATGTATTAAATAGGCTGAATTTTTAATTTATAATTAATGAATAAGGGAAGCGGGAATTGGTACTATTAGTGACCAAGTTCACTAAGTTTTCGAGTGCCCTTCGGGAGGTAAAAACATTTTGGGAAAGGTATTGCGTCACTATTTCTAAAAACTCTGGCATTGAATGTATGTGGATATTGAAAAACTCAAAATGTCTTACGGAAGAACTTGATGCTAATGGTCACATACCGTACAGATATATATCCACATGGGATTTCTCGACTATCTATACTACAATCCCTCATCAGGACCTTATTGACCGTCTAAGTTCATTAATAGTATCTGTGTTCAAGAAAACTGCTCGTAGATATATTAATGTCGGAAGCCATAAAGCATTCTTTATCTCTACTACATACAAGAGATATCATTCATGGGATTTTTCTTTGTTCATAGAGTTGCTTGAATTTCTCATTAAAAATATCTATGTGAAATTTGGCAACACAATATATCAGCAGTATATAGGTATTCCAATGGGTACTAATTGTGCACCCCTGTTGGCTGACCTGTATCTGTTCTCTTATGAATATGGCTATATGCAGGCGCTTTCAAAAAGCGATCCGTTCAGAGCCCGTTCCTTCTCATTTACCAAACGCTATATAGACGATCTTCTCGCTGTGGATAATCGCTATATAAATGACGTATTGAAGGATATATATCCACCTTAACTGGATTTGAAGGGAACTACAGATAGCCCTACAGGCACAGCATATTTAGATCTATATCTCTATAAAAATGAAGCGGGCATTCTCTCTCGTCGACTTTATGACAAAAGAGATGATTACAATTTCGACATCGTAAACTGTCCCTTTCTTGACAGTAATAATCCAGTGGGACCTGCATATGGCGTATACATATCTCGCCTAGTAGCATTTGCTAGATCCTGTGTTAAATGTGACGATTTTAATCAACGTCACAGAACGTTGTTGCAGAAACTTATAAAACAGGGCTATTCCACGAAGCGCCTCCACTCAAAGTTTCTCAAATTTGGCGATACATATCGCATACTGATAGCAAAATACGAGCGTAGCGTGCAATATCTATGGCGTTACGTTTTGTAACTTGTGTCTAATTCCGCTTAACCCAGGGCTAAGGACCGTATGATCCCATGAACTTCAAGATTCTCATGGTGCTGATATGAAAAGTCACAATCAAAGCGTGACTGAGATACATCATTCTCCAGATGAAGACTTTACAACGATTATTATGGATAAAGAATACTGGTCAGCGATATGAATTTTATATTTTTGGAACATCACGATGTCTTGTCGGCATCATTGAAAACTGTTGACCGCTTCTCTCTTGTAGGAAACTAGCCTATGTTTATGTATACTATGATTGTCTTTGAATTTGGTGCTAATACTGTTATATGAAATATGGAATAGGTCTTTGGATTATGGACGCGGATATTCTTTAATGGACAACGGCTGAATTATGAATGAAGGACTAGACGCTTGTAACTCATAATATGTATGTGAGTGTGCGTGTGTGTGTGTGTCTACGTTCCGGCATCTGTGTAAATGATGTTGGCTACATGAAAGCAACTGTATTCATTATTTTGGAAATTTACTCTATGCTGAATTGCTGTTGGGATTTTATTTACCAAATTTTTACCAATATACTGGTTGGTGTCCACCCAAAGCTTTTTCTTGCATCAAAGATGGTTTTTCAGTATTGTTACCCAGTAGAGTCTAAACCCAAGAACTTATCATTTATTAGCAATGGCTGACACCGGCAACATTGTCTCCATGAACTGTCAGGGATTGTCTGAAAAGGAAAAAGGAAAGATGTTTTCTATTACTCTAAAAAGGAAAACTAACTTTTCCAGTATCTGCCTACAGGACACGCACAGTGACAAGGGATATGATATTAAGCAAGACTGGCATCAAGATGCCTGTGTAAGCCCCTTCTCGTCTCGATCACGAGGTGTAATGTTATTGATAAATAATAATTTTGATCATAAAGTTCAAAACTTAGATATTGATTCTCAGGTCAACTATATAATTTTAAATATGGAGATTTCTAATCTTCCAATCACATTGGTTAGTTTATTTAGCCCAAATACGGACAAACCTGCATTTTATAATACTATCAACAGAAAAATTGAGAACATCGGAAACCCATCAGTAATAATATGCGACGATTGGAAGCTTGTTCTAACTCCATCGATTGATACCTTTAACTACAAACATATAAGCAACCCGAATGCCAGACACCATTAATGATAATGACTATATCGATGTCTGGAGAAACTTACATGAAACGGATAGAAGATATACGTGGTGGCGCAAGAACCTAAGACAACAGGCAAGTTTCTATTTTTTTGTCGTTAGCATGGATATATTTAACATAACAACTGACGCCCAAATTTTACCGGGATACAAAACTTATCATTCGGCCATAACAATGAAATGCAGGACAAATCTTACTTAGATTTAGCAAACTCAATAATCAATGAAACAACAGAAGAATATTCATAACGTGAATATCTAACTAAGATACCCAAGCAAGATCTTCCATTTTGTATAAATGACCAACTTTTCCTAGAGACAATGCATATGAAAATTAAAGGGCCAATAATCAAACATTCTTCAATAAAAAAGATGAAGAAAGAGAATAAACAACTGGACTTGGGAAATGAAATAGAAGAACTGGAAAAAAGAAATTCAACCAATTTACTTAAATATATCTGACGAAATATCAAAAAGGTTGAAAACTAGTAAAATAGATATTCAATTACTCAGAAACAAGCAGATGGATGGTATAATAGCAAGGACGAAGGCGAAAAATATTGAATCCGGAGAAAAACCAAGAAAATATCTTTTAAGGCTTGATAAAAAAATTACACTAACAAGATAATTAGTAAACTAACACTCGACGACGGAAAGGACATTCATAGTTCAAAAGAGATTTTAAATGCACAAGAACAATTTTATAACAATTTATATTCTAAACCGTCCGAGTCTGAAGAGCATACCGCCGAATTCTTAAAAAATGTGGAGCTAAATAAATTAAGTGACACGGATTCGATCAACTTAGACGGTTCAATTACAATCCCAGAACGTAGTAATGTACTAAAACTAAATGGGAGTCCTGGACTCGATGCCCTCCCTGCAGATTTTTACAAAGTATTTTGGAAAGATACGTCAGTTTGCTTTGAGGTCAATTAACTATGGGTTCGATAGAGGGAAATTAGTAATAACACAAAAACAAGGCCTCTCCAAAACATATAAGGCCAGAAATGTTCTGAAGAACTGGCGTCCTATAACGCTTATAAATGTGAATTACAAATTAATAAGTTTTTGTATTGCTAGTAGATTGAAAACAGTTTTGGATATTTTGATCCATGAGGACCAGAAGGGGTTTATACCAGAACGATATATAGGCGAAAATATTCGTCTCGTCCATGATATACTTTTTGAACAAAAGAGAGAAATATACCTGGCTTACTTCTATCGATAGACTTCGAAAAGGCTTTTGATTCTGTTTCAGCGAACTATTAAAAACCCTAAATTTCGGCGAAACTTTCCAAAAATGGATACAAATATTTTTTTTTACTGATATAAAAACTTGCCTTATACAAAATGGAAATATGTCACAATTTTTCTCCATAAACTGTGGCTGTAGGCAAGGCGACAAGATTTCACCATATATTTTTCGCTTATGTGCAGATGTCAGTTTGATAAAAGGGATATACAAAGCAGGAACAATTTTCAAGATCAGTCAATATGCTGATGATACTCAACTAATCCTTGACGGTTCAGACGAATCTTTGAGAGAAGCTCTTAAATGCTTAAAATTATTTTAGAAATTGTCTGGGCTAAAAATAAACATAGAAAAAAAAAAGCTGTATGGATAGGTTCAGTGTCTGGTACTGATTTAAAACTTCGTACTGAGGTGAGTCTCGACTGGGTGAATTATTTCACGCTACTGGGCATAAACTTGCCAGGGTAGAAGATCTTTAAAAAGAACTACAGAAGTGGAGATTACGAAACTTGACACTATTAGGAAAAATTAGTCATAAAATCCCTTGTCATGTCTAACTGATACACCTTTTTCTTGCTTTGCCAAAACCCCTGATCATGTCATAATTGATATAAATTCCTTACTTTTCAAATTCCTATGGAACAATGGGCCAGACAGAATTAGAAGAGTTCAACTTACTCGTGACTATGAACTTGGTGAACTTAGGATGTTAAATTTACTTCCTTTTATACAGTCGCTAAAAGATTCCTGGATAAGAAGGCTCGTCAAAGCTCATAAAAGGAATACACTTTTCGACTCAGATTGCTACCAAGCCATCTGCACTTATAATAATATCATGAAAAATATTAAAAGCCCATTTTGGTTGGATACCTTGAAAACATGGCAGACTTTGCAACGGAAATTAAAGCCAGAAATAATTGAGGATTTAATAAATGAACCATTATGGTATAATTCAGATTTCATTCATCCAAACCTTTTTTTATAGAAAATTGGTATACGAGGAAAGTTAGATATGTTCGAGATTTACTAGGCAGTGATGGTGATATACTAAGATTTACTGAATTTAAAATGAAGTATAACATTAAAGGCACTTTTATGGATGTTAATAGATTGGTAAAGAACATCCCCAAACAATGGTTGGATACCTGCAAATGTAAGGATGTAGATATGCAGTTGTTTAATCCTGTGATCGCCTTTCATTTCCGGATATTGACAAAGCAGAAAAAAGATTGTAGATGTTTTTATGATATTCTGAAACTCCGAATCGGTGGCAATTCCAATCGCCATGAAAAGATTGGCTTGAAGATGAGAAATAAGGTTATTTGGAAAAAGGTCTTTTCTGCAACATTTCACTGTACAAACTATACAAAACGGGGGGATATGCAATATAATATATTACATAGAATTGTCCCCACAAAATTTTTCCTTACAAAAATTGGGCTCATCAGTGACAACAAATGTGACTTCTGTGGAAATGAAACCGAAACTATAGAACACTTACTTGTTGAATGCACAGTAGTGAAAAAGCTCTAGATAGACTTGCACGAATGACTGGTACGTATTGGCAACCTGTATGTCTATAATTGTGGAAAAATATTATGCTTGGCTGGGATAAAGACCACTGTATCTTAAATACATTAATGGCGATAACCATGACGTCACATTCTATGGACAGCTTCAGAAACAAATGGTGACTGTTTATAGATTATTTTCAAGCCATGTAATGTGACATCACATTGGTTGTTTAAAAATGCATTAGGTATTGGCATATTCCATCCTTTTGGCTTTCCGCGTAAATTATATATGGCGTGAACAGAATGAATGTTGAGAGTGAACGTAATGTTATCAAAAGTCGGAAGCCTTTTGTTTTTACTCTGTGCAATGTAATTTTGCTTCCAATTTTAGATATTGTATGCATGCATATATATATATATATATATATATATATATATATATACCATGTCTGTTAATAAAAAAAAACAACAATAACAAAACTTGGTCCCACGACTCCATCGCTGAAACCAAGATCCTAGTGTGCCCACATGGCCAATGTAAAAGGGGCAACACAAGTCAGAAATGTCATCGATAAACTCCCCATGTTGAGAGATATGGCTGACGAGATAAGCAGAGCAGATCTTGATACCCTAGGCAGAAGATCTTTATACCCTATTCAGACAGGAATAGACTCTGTTGACATGTCGGCATACGCAAATTACGAACTAAACATGCGTCGCAGGGAATGCGAGTGAGTGAGTGAGTGTGTATGATTTAACTTCTTTTCAACATTGTTCAGTCAAATCACGATGGTACCAACATGTGCCAGAACACGAGAGTGTCCACATCCCCTATTATCCTGGACACTGATGGCAATTTTAATCTGAATACAGAATATTCGCCACTTTTTCTCCGTGCCCATCAATGGCAAACTTTTTGTAGGCAACGCAGTCAAAAAACTAGAGTTCAATAAAATCACATCCAGGGCCATCTATGGACGATCATATGATGGCCGAGAAGGGACATCGCTGTATTGTGTTATGAATCTGGACCGACACACGAAGACAGGATGCGAAGTCGCGAAGGCAGGATGCGAAGTCGCGAAGGCAGGATGCGAAGTCGCGAAGCCAGGATGCGAAGAACGAAGGCAGGATGCGAAGCGCGAAGTCAGGATGCGAAGGCAGGATGCGAAGTGCGAAGCCACGATGCGAAGCGCGAAGTCAGGATGCGAAGCGCGAAGTCAGGATGCGAAGTCGCGAAGGCAGGATGCGAAGTCGCGAGGCCAGGATGCGAAGCGCGAAGTCAGGATGCGAAATCAAAACATGCAGCGCGAAGTCAGGATGCGAAATCAAAACAATACAATGCAAAGACTGGAAGCGGAGCGCGAAGTCAGGATGCGAAGTCAGGATGCGAAATCAAAACAATGCGGAGCGCGAAGTCAGGATGCGAAATCAAAACAATGCGAAGCGCGAGGTCAGGATGCGAAATCAAAACAATGCGGAGCGCGAGGTCAGGATGCGAAATCAAAACAATGCGGAGCGCGAAGTCAGGATGCGAATTCAAAACATCAGCATTGCGCATGATCCTATCAAAACGAGGCCGGTTTGTAGCCCTGATTCCTAATATACATTGTAGGGGCAATTGAAGATTATTGCTGGTTGTTGTTATCACAGCAACGGAGGAAGTAAAATTATTCTGATGTGTACCTTTGCTTTGCATTACTGATGTTTTATAGAAATTCACAAATGGTATTTTGAATATTTTCAGATCTGGCGTTTCGGGAATGATAAAAACAGACCCGAATAATTGATAATGAATACCGAAGCGCTCAAAGCTTTCGTAAGACTCTAAGTTAGCGTGGTGACTGTTCAGGTTGACATTTTTATTCCAATCTTGCAAAATTTCCAGTTAGCCTGGTGTGTGAATGGGCCATACCATCTAGGAATAATTGAGAATTATTGCTTACCAGATAAATTGGTCTTTATATATAGTGTATATAGTGTAATTTTCCATGCTTGACGAACACGGGCTCTCGCTTTAAAATATGGCCATGTATGAGTATTATAGTAAGCTATATGATAATTTAGTGATTCTAAAAAAAAATAGAAATTTAAAAAAAAGCAATTTAAATTAAAATTTTGTTAAAATATATCTCTGACACAACAGTGCTACTTAGCCCTGTGCCCGAAACGATCCGGGCCAATTTTAAGATGGTGGTTTGTACAAATTTAGGATTGATGATATAAAATGTCAAATCAAGGATCAACATTTCCATACATCCTTATTATGTGCTAATAAATATATACACACGGAGACAGATAGACTATTAACAGGCAGTAAGATAATTAGCTGTTAGTTTGGGGCTATTGTCTAAAACTGCTCGTCACTCCATGCCAAAAGTCTACGTACAGGGCAATATCGTAATTCGCGAACATTAGGCTGGTTAAAAAAGTTTCCTGTTTAGCATCACCGTCCGCCCCGAAATATTCGGCCGCCCCAAATTTTTTATTTTTATTCTTTTTTTCCTCCTCATCTTTGGAATCGACGCTCCGAGGCCGAAGTCAAGCGACTTAGAAGTAGATATCTTAATAAATGTACACTAAAATTTAATGAAACTAGATCCAGATACAAGTCAAACGATTTTTCTGTTCAATAAACTAGTTACATCATTCATCCGACGATGCATATAGTTTGGAGTCCGAAGTCGAGATTGTCAAGGCCGAGGCCGCCAAACATTGCCAATTTATTGTTTCTCTGTTTACGTCAACCCTTTGGAATATAAGCATAAATAAAGAGATATTCTTGTCTATTCTATATGGTACAAATCGCCACAAAAACAGCCAAATCAAATAGTTCGATAAAACAGGAGTAGAATGTAATAGGAGAGTTCGAGAACAGGGAAGCCGGGAAGCCGATGACGTCATAAGTAGGTCGAGGTGACGTCATAAATAGATCGAAGTCGTGCGGTGTTCGTCTATCGATAGTGTCATGACCATAGCCCAAAGGGGTTGTAGGTCAACGTCTGTTCACCGGACCGCGACAATAGCCCGAGATGTTTGCGGTGTTTTATGTCTGCTCAGCGGGCCGTGTCTATAGCTTTTTTGCGGTGTTCGAGGTTATAGTCTATTTATGGAGCCATACTTATAGCCCGAAGGTGCGGTGTTAATCGTCTATACATAGACCTATAACCCGGAGGTGCGGTGTTCACCGGACCGTGGCTATAGCGTGAGAAGTGTTTGCGGTGTTCTACATCCGTTCAGCGATCCGTGTCTATAGTTAGCGATGGAGCGTGACTAATGAAAGCCCGCGGCTAATTCGGGAAGTTTGCGTATAGAACACGGTCATTACGTTCCGCACCACTCGACGTCTCATCTTACACATCTGGTAATCAATCAAACTACGAATATACTCGTAGTCTATAGTTAAAAAAAATAAATAAATAAAGTAGGTCGGTATATAAGGACAGTTCTGAAACAGGGAAGCCGGGAAGCCGGGAAGCCGGGAAGCCGATGAAGTAGATCGGTGGAGCGTGACTAATGAAAGTCAGCGGTTTTCTTTTTTGCGTGCCGTATTCGAGGTCGACCATATACGGAGCAGGATTAGCCCGAGGCATGGATTGACCAGGTTCGCGGTGCTCGCGTCAAATCGTTTATTAATATCGTATTATGAGTCACTTGGGTGAGGGTACGATCTTATAAATGGACAGAAAACTCGCATTTCACCACTCACCTCGAGAAAGCGTCGCATCGTGCATCATATCTAGCGGACACTAGCTTCCCTCCGAGGTAAAACTCCTTTCCAAGCGTATGCACAGTGGAATCCATCGGCGGAAGTCTCCATCGGACGAAGACGTATCATACGGTAAGCCTATTCCACTACATTTATGCACTCGACTCCTCGCACATAGAGATTCACACCAAGGGATTTATATGCATTATTACATGGCGGAGATGTACCATTTCATATATTAAAATTTTCATTTTTTTTTTTGTGGTACTTTTTCAACGGGCGTGTATGTGGCGAGCTTTTGTGTAGGTAGAATGCGATGGAGACCTCATAGCGTTATAACGATACCGAAGTCTATAACGTTTCATGTATAAACTAAGAACGTATGAATTGAGTTTACCAGGCCTGTATCAACCTGACAGGGTTATAAATTTTTCCTATTCCAGGACGACCAAAATCGGTTTAAAGATTGAGGAAGATATTCCGAATACGATGGCAGCCATTTTGAGCGGAATATAGGTCAACCGGAAGTGACGTCGATAATATAGAAAAATGTCTATATTTCGGAAACGGGAGGGGTTAGAGAGTTGAAACGCACTGCTTTGGATACATAAGAAAGAAGCGCATCGTTTAAGGGCCATGGTGACGTCATAGTGACATCACGGTATGATTTCGACGGATTTTGAAACTTACACCTTTGAATATTTTGAAACAATGCGATCATAGCCGCATCTCATGCGTCATTATTTCCACAATATTTCAGCGAACAACATGGATGATTCCAGTCTCGATTCCTTATCAATGTTGAATATCTTAACGCTTGGGCTGAAAGATATGGACGTTCGAACGATCATGCTGTCAACCTTCGACGAATTCAACTGCTGGCGGAATCACTCGGTCGTCTCGTCCCCAACACAACGGCCACCAGAATCCAGTGCGATCTTTGCAGTAAAACATTTACCAGTAGGAGGAACATGCTACAGCATAAACGTAGGAACCACGGCGGTCATTCACTGTTGTGTACTGTATGCTGTAAAAAGTTCTCCTGACCGGATAGGCTAGAAGAACACCGGCATGTTCATTCGAGGAAACGCAATGCGGAATCAACCAGCCATGACGGGGTGAAATGTTCGAGGAAAAACGGTAAGTGTAATATTCATTATTACAGGAAGTTACTTCGGTAACATAATTTTCATGGGCATTCGATGTCCAAGGTCGTAAGAAGGAGCACTATAAGCATCTATACCACCAGACACTCCGGATAATTAATCTACTCACAGCGACTAAAACAACACTGTACATACTATATGTCGTTAGCGGTAATCAGTTATACGTTTCACCACTCTATGGTATATATTTATTTTAAACAGATGAACTTGCGGTGGCATCTTGTTCGTCGTCCTATGGTTCAGATCTCCAGCCAGCGCAAAATACAGGTAAATTACCGCGGATACTAACGACTAACGATAGGGTTCATTAGCTATACCTCTCAACCCAGAGGAGAGGAGAAACTAATAGTTCAGGTCGACTAACCCACGCTTGAATTTTAACTATGATCATTTCGATAAACATAGTTATATAGCATAACCTCGAGATATGTTCGCGAAGGAAACTTTACTACCTACTTCATGAAAATAGCTGGGCGGCTTGTGGTTGATTTAACGTGACGATTATAAAATATGTAACATTCACAATTATATCTCCAGGTCAACCCGCTCGACTGGCCAAATGTAACTGTTGCGGGAGATTCAAGTGCCTGTTGCTCGGAAAACAGTTTTGCGAGGAGTGTTCTAGCC
Organism: Hanleya hanleyi; assembly: GCA_036873755.1. NCBI lineage: Eukaryota > Metazoa > Mollusca > Polyplacophora > Lepidopleurida > Hanleyidae > Hanleya > Hanleya hanleyi. The sequence goes on along the minus strand of JAVTVY010055042.1, from coordinate 205,781 downwards.
GTGGTCGTGAGTGTTCTTCCTGCCATCGACCACCACCCGAGCGATTTTACACCAGCCACCCACAGCATTGCAACAGTTGCCACGGTAAACAGTCGGGAGGGGCGAAATCATCGTCGTCCGCGCTGAACGGAACTCTGCACACCCACACTATTCCACCTACTAGAACGACCAGTTCAGACATTCTTCATTTTTTTAATAACAACGAAAACGCAGTTCGTCAACTGTTGACGACAACGTTAAACGAGCAAAGCGGGATTAAGTGGTACGTCTCCCTACAACTCCGCCTCTCTCGAACGAACAGCGATGGTGAGACCATTTACTCCGATCCCCTGTTCAGAAGTCTTAATTTCATTAGCACAAACCTATCTCAGCTCGAACAGCAGCTCGCCGAGGCCTTCCGAAAAATACATTTTTCTAGCTTCCATGAGTATCAGCGAGACGGAAGCGCGTGGGTCTTGGACGAAATTATTCACCTTCAGGTTCACATCCCTCAATATGTACCCTTTCAAGGTAGTAGCTATATCCCTACACCACAGAATCTGCGTAAAAAGATGGCGATTGTCAACCCGCAGAACACCGATCAGTTTTGCTTTCTCTGGTCAATTCTAGCGGCCTTACATCCCGCGAAGCACATGCCGAATCGCAATCGACATTATAAATCGTGCTTGAACGAGTTAAACATCGATGGAATCGATTTTCCTATACCCCTATCTCAAATATCGAAGTTCGAAGCTCGTAACGATATTTCCGTGAGCGTGTTCGGTTACGATCAAGGGGTTTTTCCCCTGCATATAAGCGAACAAAAGTCCGACAGACACGTTGATCTTTTACTCATCTCTAAAGAAGAGAAGAGACATTTCTGCTTGATCATGAACATGAGCCGATTGTTGGGGGATCGTACAAAACATAATGGCGCTCAATTCTACTGCAATTATTGTTTGCACGGGTTTTCTTCTCGACAATTGCTAAACGATCACATTCCTCACTGTTCTCGACACGGGCCGCAGCGTATCAGACTCCCGGAAACCCCCGAAGAGCAGTGGTTGGAATTTAAAAATATCAAGAAACAGTTACGCGTTCCTTTCGTCATTTACGCCGATTTCGAATGTTTTACGCGTAAAATTCACTCCGAATCCGGGGCTACCACGAAATACGAGCGTCACGAACCGTCAGGGTTTTGTTATACCGTAGTGAGTACAATGCCCGATCACAGTAAGCCCGCTGTGGTATATAGGGGTCCCGATTTCGTAGAAACTTTTCTGGAAAAACTCGTAGAAGAAGATAAACGAATCTGCGATATATTAGAGTGTATCAAACCTATGCAGATAACCCGGGAGGAGGAAAACTCCTTTGAAGCGGCGACGCATTGTCATATCTGCGACAAAGAACTAGGCGCCGACAGGGTACGCGACTATTGTCACTTGACGGGGAAATACAGGGGTCCCGCTCACAATCAGTGCAACTTACAGTATAGGTTCAGGAGGTCTACCAAGCGAGAAAAGCGGCAGTTCTTTATACCCGTCGTTTTGCATAACACTAAGGGCTATGATGGTCATCTCATCTGTAGCGTTATGGGAAAATTCAAGGGTCTGAAAATAACGTGCATCCCGAATAACATGCAGAAATACATCTCCTTCTCTCTGGGTAATTTAAGGTTCCTCGATTCCCTACAGTTTTTCAATGCCTCCCTCGAAACTCTAGTCTACAACATGTCTAAGGAAGGCGCTGAAAAATTTCATCAGCTCGGGCAACATTTCCCGAACCCTAACCACCAGCGTAAAATGTTGAGAAAGGGAGTCTACCCGTATGGCTATATGTCCGCCGAAAGTAAATTTTCGGAACGCCAACTCCCTCCCAAAGAAGCGTTTTACAACGATCTCCGCGAAGAGCCTATTTCTGACCAAGACTATGCCCATGCACAGTCGGTATGGTCGGAGTTTGGAATTCAAACTCTAGGACATTACCACGACCTCTACCTAAAATCCGATGTCCTGCTACTAGCCGATGTATTCGAAAATTTTCGCAACATTTGCATGAACTATTATCATCTCGACCCGACTCACTATTATACCCCACCCGCTCTGTCATGGGACGCCATGTTGAAAATGACCGGTGTGCGTTTGCAATTGCTGGACGACATAGATATGCACCTAATGATAGAACGGGGTATCCGCGGAGGTATTTCAATGATCTCCAATAAATATAGTAAGGCGAGCAACCCGAACATGGTCGATTATAATGCCCACTCTCCCACTAAGTACATTACTTATCTGGACGCCAATAACCTATACGGGTGGGCTATGTCGCAACCTTTACCCCTACGGGACTTCGCGTGGATGACCGACGAACAGATCCAGTCGCTGGACGCGACGGAGATAGAGAAAATTGAAGATGATGCCGAAACGGGTTATATTTTCGAATTCGACTTACAATATCCCTCGTCACTCCACGAGGCGCATAGCGACTATCCTCTCTGTCCCGAACAAATTACGGTAACTGATGACATGCTCTCGCCTCATTCTCTCGGACTGAAGGAAGAGCTAGAGATTGAAGGCAAACCCACGGAAAAACTCGTCCCGAACCTTCGCGACAAATCGAACTATGTGATACACTACCGCGATTTGAAGTTCTACCTGCAACAGGGGATGCGTTTGACTCTTATCCATCGCGAGATAGAGTTCACGCAGTCTACATGGCTGCAGCCGTACATCGCATTCAACACGGACAAACGTAAGGCCGCTAGGAATGACTTCGAGAAGGACTTTTTTAAACTGATGAACAACTCGGTGTTCGGGAAAACGATGGAGAATCTTAGGAAACGTACCCGGATAGAGCTCGTCAACTCGAAATGGAGACTTCAGAGGATGGTCTCCAAACCCTCTTTTCAGGCTTTCAAAATTTTTAACGAGGATTTAGTCGGCGTCAATCTAAAGAAAATTAAATTATTTTTGAACAGGCCCACCTACGCCGGCTTCGCAATTCTAGACCTCTCGAAGCTACTGATATACGACTTCCACTATAATGAAATGAAACGAAATTATGGCCAAAAAGCGAAGCTGCTATTCTCTGATACGGATAGTTTGTGTTATGAAATCGAGACGGAAAATTTGTACGGCGACATGGCGCAGAATCTGGCTTTGTTCGACACCAGCAACTACCCGAAAGATCACCACCTCTATAGCGCTACCAATGCCAAAGTACTTGGCAAAATGAAAGATGAATGCGGCGGTACCCCTATAGAGGAGTTTGTGGGTCTTAGGCCCAAGTTGTACAGCATTCTTTTCGGAGGAGAAGAGAAGAAAACGGCGAAGGGGATAGCCAAATACGCTATAAAGAAAAAACTTCGACATATCATGTATAAAGACTGTTTATTTCAACACAAAATTGTAAAAACGACGATGAACCAGATTCGCAGTATTGACCACCAGTTATATAGTCATACCGTTGAGAAAGTAGCGTTATCCGCCTTCGACGATAAACGGTATGTACTAGATTACAAGCGTCTAGTCCGTCATTCATAATCCAGCCGTCGTCCATTAGAGAATATCCGCGTCCATAATCCAAAGACCTATTCCATTTTCCACATAACAGTATTAGCACCAAATTCAAAAAGACAATCATAGTATACATAAACATAGGCTTGTTTCCTGCAAGAGAGAAGCGGTCAACGGTTTTCAATGATGCCGGCAAGACATCATGATGTTCCAAAAATATCAAATCCGTATCGCTGATCAGTATTCTTAATCCATAATATTCGTTGTAAAGTCGTCATCTAAAGAATGATGTATCTCAGTCCACGCTTTGATTGTGACTGTTCATATGAGTACCATGAGGATCTTGAAGTACATGGGTTCATACGGCCCCTAGCCCCGGGTTAAGCGGAATTAGACACAAGTTACGAAACGTAGCGCCATAGATCTTGCACGCTACGTTCGTATTTTGCTATCAGCATGCGATATGTATCGCCAAATTTGAGAAACTTTGAGTGGAGGCGCTTGGTGGAATAGCCCTGTTTTATAAGTTTCTGCAACAATGTTTTGTGACGTTGATTAAAATCATCACATTTAACACAGGATCTAGCAAATGCTACTAAGCGAGATATGTATACGCCATATGCAGGTCCCACTGGAATATTACTATCCGGAAAGGGATAGTTTACGATGTCGAAATTGTAATCATCTCTTTTGTCATAAAGTCGACGAGAGAGAATGCCCGCTTCATTTTTATAGAGATAGAAATCTAAATAAGATGTGCCTGTAGGGCTATCTGTAGTTTCCTTCAAATCCAGTGAAGGTGGATATATATCCTTATATAGGAGATATCCCAACGCTGATTCAATACATCCGGCTGCAGGGTGCAGGCTACAGGGTGCAGGGTGCAGGCTGCAGGCTGCAAGGTGCAGGCTGCAGGATACTGCGGGTAACCGAGCTTAGCTTGACTCGATATCTTCTACCGGCACCCAACTGGCGAATTTAATGGGCCAGCCCGTGTATTTAACTAATTTCTCAACTCTGCCTCTCCTCCGTCGTGTTTTGAGAACCTTTTCGATACGCCATAACGCGTCGGGCTCTTTCCTCACTCGTTGTAGTTCCTGCTGATAAAATGTTCCCTGTACCCCGTCGTTCATAAAATCCTTGAGTTCGTATATCGCGGTGCCTCGTCTCCGGAATCGTCGGAAAATTTTGAAGAGTTCCTCCGTCCATTTGGCTTGATAGTCTCTTTGGAAGGCGTACCTCACGTGAGAGATTCTCACGGTATCGCCTATGTTTAATTTGAACGGTTGTTTACGGCCTTTTATCGCCGTGTCGACGTATATTTCTCTCCAGAGGAGAGCCTCATTCCCTTCATCAACATCGGAAAGACTTTTGTTGCGCAGAGATGTGTGTGGTCGTTGGTTATAATTACGCACCAGGTCTTGTAAGACGTCTAAATAACGGTAGGTCTGCTTATGGGTGAAATATCTATACATACTATTTTTCATCGTCCTTATAACTCTCTCCGCGCAATTAGCCTTCTTTTCGTTATGGGTGACGTAGAAATGAATGTCTTTCTTCTTCAAATAAGCTTTCACCCATCGGTTGTTGTACTCGTTTCCTTTGTCGAAGCGGAGATACTTGGATTGTCTCCCCTCAATCAGGATTTGATCGAGTCCCGAGATTATAGCCTTATGCTGTTTATTGGGAAGAGGGATAATCCACAGAAATCGCGAGAAAACGTCTATGACGAAGAGGAGAAATTGCACGCCATCGTTGTACTCGGATACATTGGACACATCGGCTAGATCTGTAACCCAAAGATCGTCTATGCCCGCAGTGACGACCCTGCTTCTCTTAAAGGTATAACGAACTGGCTTTTGTAAACTATAAGCGTCCTGGTCGCTCAACCACTGCGTTAGCTCTTTACGCGCTACATTATATCCATCAGCCTTTAATAAGGCGTGTAATTTAGAAGGCCCGGTGAAGCTGATAGGGTTTTTTAGGGTCGAAATAGGTTCGCGACAAGTACGTTTTCCACCCGTTCCCATCCATATCTACGAACTCGAATGATGAAAACGGTGACGCACGCCTCTTTAAATAAATAAGAAAACAAACAGTGTGTGGTTTACTCAACCTTTATTAATAATGATAGGACAATGCGAATGGTTTAACAATGCAAGTTCAGCGAATTATTTAAGCAATGTGAAAAGTACCGCGTGACAAAGTTGTATACATAGCAATCGTTATGACAATGGTTTTGATCGAAATCCGTAACGATACTGGACAGGGATATACCCCGTATAAGCTGAAGTAGGACGTATATACAATAGTGACCGCAAGTAAAAGAGTTATCTCCTTGAAGCTGTCTATAGCTGTAATAACGGAATTTACTTTTGTTTTCGAGAAATTTTACAAAATGGTTCGAATAATATTCCGGGGGATGTCTTAGGGAATCGAAAAATGTTCCTCGCTGGTTCCGGAAATAAAATACCACCCAGTGTTCCCCGGGAAGACTCGCCACGTATTCACGATAAAAGCCGCTGGTGTTCGTAACACGTGGTTTGGAATTTTGTCAGCCGGGTATACACCTCGTACACAAGCGTCGAGCGTACGATCGCTGCGAATGATGCAAAGAAGTTCGTCCGTATTCATGGTGTAATGAAGATGATGTTGCGAGACTTATCCACCTCGAACAGCGCTGGAATTTCGGCATAGGCGATACAGCTCACATTTTCCGGTAATGGTTCGTCGAAGGTCGCTTCCAGACGTACATTGCCTTGTCTCAGGAGTTGAAGGTGATCTTCTGCGGCGTAGGAGGGGTCGAGGTTGAAGGCGTAGATGGTAGAGCCGTTGTGATAATCGTACCAGGTTATAGAATTACCGAAGTTATCGCCGGTACGTCCTATACTATCGAACAAACTCAGGTAAGCCGATGTGAATGAACTCTTCCTCCAGTCCGAGTTATACCGCGTTCTCAGGAAATGACCCGGAGTCGTTACGCCGTCAATATTCACCGAGAGATTGGCCAGTTTGAAGTGTTGAAAGTTTAGGGGGTTCTTTTTATAATCCCCGGCGACGGCTTTGGACGATACGAATCCTATCACCAGTCTGCTGGGGTAGACGGATAAAAACATATTATCCCAGCGGAGGAGGGTCTGTCCCGTGGCTAAGGAAGCCATTTTGGTCTCCGTTCTCACGTACGGATATTTAGCCGATGTATTTTCCAATGTCTTGGCGTGTCCCAAAATCACGCCGGGGTTTACGCGAACTTTCTCGACTTTCAAACTGATATCTTGTATCACCAGTTTATACGCCGGATTTTCCTCGCCCGACATCATGATGAACTGCGGTGTGGAGCGATGGATTTTGATGTATACGTCCACGTTATTCAGCAAGTAGCGCTGTTGTTTGAAAACATCTTCCATTTCGAATATATTACTCTCAGCGATGAATTTCCTTCTCTGCGTAAATCCGACATTTTGACTTGTTGCGGCATCCGCGGTATCCAAATTAATACCCTCGTCGGCTACATACAGTTGGAGCACTAGCTGAGTGGATTTGGCGTCTTCACCGAAATTCATTAGCGTTTGAATGTAGGCTTTATAGGGGTAAAGCAGGAAACAAGCCTATGTTTATGTATACTAGGATTGTCTTTTTGAATTTGGTGCTAATACTGTTATATGGAATATGGAATAGATCTATGGCGCTACGTTTCGTAACTTGTGTCTAATTCCGCTTAACCCGGGGCTAGGGGCCGTATGAACCCATGTACTTCAAGAACCTCATGGTACTCATATGAACAGTCACAATCAAAGCGTGACTGAGATACATCATTCTTTAGATGACGACTTTACAACGAATATTATGGATTAAGAGTACTGATCAGCGATACGGATTTGATATTTTTGGAACATCATGATGTCTTGCCGGCATCATTGAAAACTGTTGACCGCTTCTCTCTTGCAGGAAACAAGCCTATGTTTTTGTATACTATGATTGTCTTTTTGAATTTGGTGCTAATACTGTTATATGGAAAATGGAATAGGTCTTTGGATTATGGACGCGGATATTCTCTAATGGACGACGGCTGGATTATGAATGACGGACTAGACGCTTGTAATTTGGATTATGGACGCGAATATTCTCTAATGGACGACGGCTGGATTATGAATGACGGACTAGACGCTTGTAATTATAGGGGTAACTGTTGTCCATGACCGTCATAAGCTTACCCTGCATGGAGACGTCTATCTGAGACCACATAGTTTGAAGGAGTAAAGTGATAGGGCCGCATTTTTCGTCCTTGATCAAAGGGGTGCCATCTCTGTGGGTTATTTTAGCCTTAACGTAGAGTCTGGTGGATTTCAAGTCGACCTAATCCGAGCCTTGACCGGATATCAGGAATTCGACGGGTGCATAGTCCGAGATTTGAGAAGACGGTCGAACGTCGATAACATACCGACTTTCAACCGCTGTTTGCGTAGGGGGTAATGAGAACAACGATAATTCGCTAGGTTGACCTTCGGTGAATCCTTTGTCTGTGAGGAGTGCCATGTTATAACTCGAAGAGATGCGATCTTTTGGTTCGCGCTCTCCGTTTATCGGCGGGTGAACTGACGGATGGAAGAGAACGCTTCCTATTTATGGGTTCCTGTTGATGCGTTCTCGAGACTTCAGACTTGGCTTGTTCGACCACTTGTTGAGAGGGGGTCGTGAGCTGAATAGCCGGCGTCTTGGATTTCTTCTCGCTGACGTTTTTAGAATGAGGATCGACGGGAATAATACAGAATTCACCTGTCTTACCGCCGAGTCCTCCACCTTTCTGCTTCTTAAAATATGTTGAGGGTTTATGGACAGACTTTGCCTCGTTCCGATAAAATCTGATCCATTTATTCACATCGGGGATGTACAACGGTCTCCCGGTCATAGCTGTTTTACATGGAGCGTTACGATGACTGATTCGGTGAGAAATGTCGCCGGTTCACCCTGTTCGTCGGTTATATCCATTTCTAGATAGCGTACGTCGCTTAAAATGATGGGTAGGTTATACGTCGTGGGGTATATCCTAGATACCGGGGTTTTCTGGAGTCCGGAGGCCTCGACGTAGCGTAGTAGAGGTACTTTCGTCTCGCCTACGAAGGAATCTCCGCATATATTACAACACAGGCGTAGAAGAGATTGCGATTTAACCTGCGGTTGTCTTTGGATGAATATTTCTGCTAAGGCTACGACCCAAGACTCGTCGAAATGGATGCTTTTATTCAAGCTGACGCAAAATTTATATGGTCGATTCTCGGGGAAAAGCGTCTTGGAGTCCTCGATGTTTATGACGATGTACTTATCCATTCAATTGATTCGCAGTCAACTGACTCCTTAGGCGTTCGTATAGCGTTATATAGTAATCCCAAATTTCAACTTCCAACGTATCGGAAACATTCTGACACACTGCATATGTATAGATACGTAGTAAAATTAGGCGGCCTCTATTTACTACGCCGTCTTCAAACATGCTATGGATGATAGATTTGTAGTCGTGTAAAGAGGTGACGGCATTCACCATCCATCGTTAAATTTTATTTTCTAGCAGGTTATGAATAGCTGTATCGATGAGACGGGTTCGATCTTTGAGTAATGTCCACTGCATGTAGTTCAAGACCATGCCATTTATAGTGGCTTTGTCGCTGATAAAATAACGCAGATCAACCCTCAATAACTTGGCGTAGATGCAAACAGTAGCCCGGAAATGTTCGTCGATAATAACTTGCTGCATCGGCTTACATAGCGTTCTGTTGGGAATGATGGTTATATCGGCCGATGGTATTTCGAAAACACGCGGCGTATCTTTGCCGGTGTGGTACGCGCATGAAGGACAGGATGTTCGTTTCGTGGTCAATACGATGAGTGGTATAAGCAGGAGCAATATAGCTCCTATAGAAAGAACTTTAAGTATGACGAGCTTTCTCTGGTATTGATCCATACCGCTCGATGTCCGACTTCGGAATAAGCGGAAATGTTTTAAACGCATATTTATAAATACCATAGTTCTCAAATTTCGGTCGACCTCATTCTTACATCACCGCGTTTGAGATACTGTATAGACGAATTGTAAAGGCAGGGGTCTTGCATTCTCCCAACGTCAGAGTTTGTAACCTCCAAACCGTCGGTAAACAAGACTCTGACTTCACCACTATAGAAATGCCTGGCGCGCAGCCGCATTGTGTCTTTCCCGCTGAGCCAGTGAGAGAGCGCGTTATATTTTCCGGCTGACTACGTCATCACAGCTGATCACGGCGTGGAGACGGGCGGTCATATTGTAAACAACATTGGATAGACGAGCATTCCGATTCATGCTGAGAGCTATTGTAAGCATTAATTGATAATGACCCTGGAAAATGAACCAAGCCTGTGGTTGATGTGACCAGACAATCAACAAGCGTGCGTCTTTCAGAAAATTATATTATGGCCATGTGTATCGAATGATATCTGTGTTTTATGTCGCCGATCTTGAACTCAGTGAGGAAGGATAACACAGCACAAATCAAAGTCAACACAAAAAATAATATTGAAAAAATTACTCAGCCAAAATTACTCATCTGAACCTCAGCGAGGTATATATTATTATGTATTTATGTGCAACAAGTAAGTAATAAAAACAATGAGTAGAGGAGGTGGACGAGAAATATGCATCGGAACACATCATTGGCATAATTTCCTCATAGTACTAAAATATTAAATAATAATATATCTGCAGTTAAATGTGTTTTCCTGGTTATAACCATAAATAATATTAAGATTTTGTCTGAAAATAACAGATTTCAGTTTAGCAACTGGGATTTAATTTAATAATTGATTCAGTTTTGTTTTCAATTTTTTTATCAAACTAATTATTTAAATTTGCTCAAACTTAAAAATGTTTATCAAATAAATTGGCTTTGAATTAAAAAATGACAATAACAGTATTATCACAATTTTCAATATTATATTTAAAATTATATTATAATTTATTATTATTATTTTATTATTATAATTTACCGGTTTATAAACTTACCATGCATCGAATCACCGCATGAGCCACGTCGGCGACAATAGCTGCCGTGGTTTTCCCGTGTTTAATTAGCAAATTGCGGTTCTCTTCCTGGTTTAACAGTAATTCGAGGCTTGAGAATACAAATGAATAAGATCCCTCCTATAGTTTTTCTCTGTCGCAATCGCCAGGTCCAAGATATGTGGCAGTAAACCCCAGGGTTCGAAGTACATTTACTTGCTCGTTCATGATGAAAGTTAACTGACAGATCACAAATACCAGTCCGGTTTTTTAAACAGGACGCCCCTCAAAGATTTGCCGCTGTTCGTTCTCGTCGATATACAACGCCTATGTTGATTGGCTTGCCGAAGTCATGCTGAGCTTTTCGGAAATCATCGGCCCAATTCGGTAATCTCAACAAGTTCGCTTCATTTAGTAACGGAGGCTGTTGATTGGGCGAGAGCCATGCGCAGAAAAGCTGCGCGCCGCAATTAGCCCCACTTTGACATCAGAGGGTATATATGGCAATAGGGGATATACAATCTGATGCCATGAGAATGGGGTCTTGAGGCTGGCGATATTCTCTGGTGATAGATGAGTATCCAGAATTTCCGCGGAATGCTTATTGTGGGCGTTGAGACGATGCTTAGTCTCTTCGACAATATCGCATTCCTTTAGCGTGCTGAAGGCCGTGATGAAGTGCATGTCAATATGTTGACTGTTTTCGAGACCCAGACAGGGATGATCGCTGCTACCGGTGGCGCACCCACAACATGTTTCCGCGATCAGGTTATTAATTCTATCAACCATGTAACGCGCGTAGACTTCCAGCAGAGCATCTTCAATGATATCCAATGTGAGCGTTGTAGTATCTGGAGTGGGTGTAGCTAAGGCGCCTAGTGATGTAACAGCTTCCTCGTTGAGTGTCTTCTCAGATTCGGGGTATATTAGAGTGGCTAACGTAGTGTTTCCCGTCTTAAGCAGGGATTCCACGAATGCGTCAAATGCTTTAGGACCTCGTCTAGGTAGTACGTTTAACAGATGATGGACTCGCGTAGTTCTCGTCTTCTCCGCCATGATGTCTTCATACATTTCCGCTGATAATCAATATCTCGCATATGCTGCATATGCCTACCATCTCCTCGGTGAGAATTGTAAAATTTAAGCGAATAGTTTCCCGGTTTGTTTCTTCCATGTCGTTATCCGTTGAAGTCAGTGGGATGTTCGAAAATATTGTAGGTCTCACCAACGTTTCTGTACTATATAGAGCGTCTTTCTTAGGCGGAATGTTGTGTATAGTTCGCTAGCCCGCCTCCGAATGAAGCGATCGTTTATCGCGGGATAATATATATGTGTATAATCTGCGCGGTTATGCGTGAGCGGGGCGCTGTCATTAGTCACTCCTATCCCCGCTGTGAGAATATCTCTGGATCCTCATACTTATTAAGCAGAGATCGTTGTCTCGGAGCATATAGACTATAGTATGAACACCGCAAACCGGGTCAAGCCATGCTTATGTCCTCCACTGCTCTTTCACGAGGGTCTCGTGATGGGATATTCTCTACCATTTAATGATTATATTAAGAGGATTTTACAGAAGAATTTCTTCACACTCGTGAGAAAGAACAAACACGCATAGAATGTATATGATGTATATTTTCTTGGATAATATAGCATAGTATACAACGGTAGTAGATATGCGGGTATATATATATATATATATAGAAAGTTCATATGTTATGAATATTGTTCGAGCAAGATAGCAGTTCATATCCGATTTTTAACAATCTAATACTAGAGTGATAGTAATTCACCTGCGCGCTCACTCCGTCATCCTAGTTTTAACGTTTTCATACAGAGCATTTTTCCACCTTTCCGTTTGTAATTTGTCTCTATAGTCCGAGCAGTGGAAATTTATCCGCTGTATACTGATTATCTCCAGCTCAGACCGGGCATCCACCAGTCGAGTGAACTCGTCCATCAAACGCGTTTCATCGACGCGGTTGTACGCATCCATGAACAGAGATTCCACATGTTCGGAGGGTTCTGTCATCATACACGGGTGCTGCTTCTGAGACGGGTGGTCGATGATGCAGCCATTACAACGTTCGCGTATAAGTTCATTGATCTGGAGCACGACAAGATTGCTATAGGCTTCGGTGAAGGCACGTTTCAGGAACGTCATCTTCTGTTTGGCGGTAGCCGTGGGTACTACCTCCTCATCCACAGTCTCGTCGCCGCTGTCGGAGGGTGTATGGAATTGGAAGGTGGATAGCATCTCCTTTATGGCGTCGTCGACGAGTGGTATTTGCGTTTTGAATGCCATCCAAATTCTCTCATCCATCGTTATACCTCGTTTTGTAGGGTGTCGACCGTCACCATACTCCTTCTTCCGCCAAATGCGTAAGTGGACAGCCGGTTTGGACCGATAAATGTTCATTGATAAATGAAGGTTATCATCGAGTTGGATAAGCTTCCCCGTTTCCACCTTATGACGCATTAATCGATCCATTTCGTCCACGCTGGTCTTCAGCGCCTCCCAGGCTTTCAACGTAAGGATGGCTCCTCTCTGGTGACTGCCCTCAACCGATTCGCTGTCCGCATAGTCGATGATGGAGACGAATGCCACGCTGTTCTCGGCGTATACTTTCAGACCCACTCGATAGTAGAGATGAAACATAGTGTGTATCGGTATTTCCAACGTGAGTGGTGAAATGCGAGTTGTCTGTCCATTTATAAGAGCGTTCTCTCACCCACGTGACTCTCATAATACGACATTAATAAACGATGAGTCTCGCGAGCACCGCCGACCTGGTCAACCCACGCCTCGGGCTAATCCTGTTCCGTATATGGTCGACCTCGAATACCGCGTAAAAACTCCCGAATTAGTTTTCATTAGTCACGCTCCACCGATCTACTTCATCGGCTTCCCGGCTTCCCTGTTTCAGAACTGTCCTTATATACCGACCTACTTTATTTTTTTTATTTTTTTTCTAACAATAGACTACGAGTATATTCGTAGTTTGATTGATTACCAGATGTGTAAGATGAGACGTCGAGTGGTGCGGAACGTAATGACCGTGTTCTATACGCAAACTTCCCGAATTAGCCGCGGGCTTTCATTAGTCACGCTTCATCGCTAACTACAGACACGGACCGCTGAACGGATATAGAACACCGCGAACACTTCTCACGCTATAGCCACGGTTTGGTGAACACCGCACCTCCGGGTTATAGGTCTATATATAGACGATGAACACCGCACCTTCGGGCTATAAGTATGGCTCCATAAATAGACCATAACCTCGAACACCGCAAAAAAGCTATAGACACGGCCCGCTGAGCAGACATAAAACACCGCAAACATCTCGGGCTATTGTCGCGGTCCGGTGAACAGACGTTGACCTACAACCCCTTTGGGCTATGGTCATGACACTATAAATAGACGAACACCGCACGACTTCGACCTATTTATGACGTCACCTCGACCTACTTATGACGTCATCGGCTTCCCGGCTTCCCTGTTCTCGAACTCTCCTATTACATTCTACTAACAGGCTTTGGGTGTGCATTTAAAACTTGCACAGTTATAAACCAGAATTGAAAATACACAAATTGATATATATTTGTTCAAATATTATTCGAAATTCAAAACCATCTATCAGTGAGTGATAATACCGCATGGTATCATAACGGTTCTCGGAAACGGTCTCAATCCCGCTAAAAACGCAGGTCACTCTCGCAACGGTCCTTTTCAGGGCCACCCGAAATTTACCGTCATCCCTCGAGGTGTAGGCCTATCGACTCTGCAAAATCATGATCATCGACATGGATCGCTCAGCCTCATTATGAAATCACAACATACCCTAATTAACAAATTTAATAATAAGAGTTTGACAAAAATTTACGTGGAGGATGTTCGTAGGCTATATCATGTTATTTAGTCCAAGTGTCATTTTCCGCCGCCAAACTGTCACACTAAAAATACCACGTGGGAGATAGCCGGATGCCATGGGAATTGGCCCATTTATGTTTGAGTAAGAGTAACTGGGTTCCCGTTTTCAAGATATATTATTGCTGGTTGTGAGTTCCCACAAATATAGTGAAGACAGGAAATCATCCCTTGATAGAATAACAAAAATCCACAAAACGAGGCAATGTTTTGGGATTTTATTTTTAACATCACTTTTAACATCATGCTAAACAGGAAATTAATTTTAACCAGCCTTGGGATGATTTGTTCAACCTGAAATGTACGAGACTAAGTCCTGCGAGAGTGTTAACACTTCGTTGGTAAGCATAATGTTATTAATACTGCCACTTTGATCTGCTTAGCAATTTATCTGATAAGCAATAATTCTCAATTGTTTTTAGATGGTCTGGCCCATTCACACACCAGGCTAACTGGAAACTTTGTAAGATTGGAATCAAAATGTCAACCTGAACAGTCACCAGGCTAATTAGAGTCTTACGAAAGCTTTAAGCCCTTCAGTATTAATTATCAATTATTCGGGTCGGTTTTAATCATTCCCGAAACGCAGGCGGCCATATTGGATTTTCCCATGCAACTTTGTTATCGTGATTTCTCAGGAAGTACTGCAGGGATCTTTCTCAAATTTGGTACACAGGTTCCCGTTGGGGCCTAGTTCTGCACGATACCTTTTCTGGTCCGATTAGAAAATCCAATATGGCCACCAGGCAGCCATCTTGGATTTCTCCATGAAACTTTATCAAGATATATTTTTCATTCAGGATCGAAAATTCAATATGACCACCAGGTGGCCATCTTGGATTTCCCCATGAAACATTGTTATTGCGATTTCTTAGGAACTACTGCATGGATCTTTGTCAAATTTGGTACATAGATTCCCCTTGTCGTCTGTTTGTGCATGATACCTTTTCTGGTCCGATTCGAAAATCCAATATGGCAAACAGGCGGCCATATTGGATTTTCCCATGCAACTTTGTTATCGTGATTTCTCAGGAAGTACTGCAGGAATCTGTCTCAAATGTGGTACATAGGTTTCCCTTGGGGTCTAGTTGTGCAAAATACATTTTTCGTTCCGATTCGAAAATCCAATAGGCCACCAAGCGGCCATCTTGGATTTCCCAATGAAACTTTGTTATCGTGATTTCTCAAGAAGTACTTCATGGATCTTCCTCAAATTTGGTACACAGACTCCCTCTTGTTGCCCAGTTGTGCAAGATACCTTTTTGGTCCGATTCGAAAAAATCCAATATGGCCACCAGGTGACCATCTTGAATTTCCCCTTGAAACGTTATTATCGTGAATTCTCAGAAAATATTTCATGGATCTTTCTGAAATTTGGTACACAGGTCCCACATCGGGCCTAGTTGTGCCAGATACCGTTTTGATCCGATTAGAAAATCCAAGTTACGCTTCAAATTAATACGGTATTCCCGAGTTGTGACGTTGCATCACAAGAGTCGGCGGATCAAACAGTGGGGTATATTCTATATATTGACTATAGAGAATATCCATACCTTCACCTTCCATATCAATGAGTTCAAATAATTCGGAATTGAAATGTATTTCTTCAAATTTTAAATCAGTTTTCTTTAGTCCATGCAGTTGCAAGTCAACTTCCCCACCCTTTCGTCTGAGCGAAAAAGATCGAGAAAGGGACACTGGAAAACACCAAGATATAATCTTTCTAAGTTTCAGGAGTTTCAAGATTTCAACAAACTGTACTTATGTCGGTTGTTATAGTACAAGAGAAATGAGCAAAGTTAGTCTGAAAGTGAATGTACATGTACGGCGGATCCCTCATTTTCGTTTTGTAGTATTTTTTTTTTTTTGCACGTGTCATCATTGGGTACTGGAAGCGAAGACAAATCTCTTTGACACTTTGGCATGAGCTATGAAACACACTTAAGATTTTATAATTAGGAACGAATGCTAATTCTGTTCTGTTTACTGAGCTAGTTTGAGATATCTCTTTTAAGATACCATGCTCGATAATAGTAAGATGGTACAATAATTAATACTGAAGGGATCCAGTCCGTGCAGTAATGTTGAAACTTCGAAAGTGTCTGAATCCTGATATCTCCCTTGGATCGAAACATGCAGTGATCTACAGTTGTCGATTTGTGACGTTGTGTCACAAGAGTGACGTCCCTTCATGTAGCCGACCCGCCGGCAGACGAAAGGGTGGGGCAGTTCACTTGCAACTGCATGATCTAAAGAAAACTGATTTAAAATTGAAGAAATACATTTTAATTCCGAATTATTTGAACTCCTTGATATGGAAGGTGAAGGTATGGATATTCTCTATAGCCAATATATAGAATATGTCCCACCGTTTGATCCGTCGACTCTTGTGATGCAAAGTCATAACTCGGGAATACCGTATTAATTTGAAGCGTAACTTGGATTTTCGAATCTGACCACAAAAAGGTATCTTGCACAACTAGGCCCCATGTGGAACCTGTGTACCAAATTTCAGAAGGATCCATGAAATATTTCCTGAGAATTCACGATAACAAAGTTTCATTGGGAAATCCAAGATGGGCGCCAGGTGGCCATATTGGATTTTCGAATCGGACCAAAAAAGGTATTTGGCACAACTAGACCCCAAGAGGAACCTATGTAACAAATTTGAGAAAGATTCCTGCAGTACTTCCTGAGAAGTCACGATAACAAAGTTGCATGGGAAAATCCAAGATGGCCGCCTGGTGGCCATATTGGATGTTTGAATCGGACCAGAAAAGATATCTTGCACAACTAGACGACAAGGGGAACATGTGTGCCAAATTTGACAAAGATCCATGCAGTAGTTACTGAGAAATCGCAATAACAAATTTTCATGGGGAAATCCAAGATGGCCGCCTGATGGACATATTCGATTTTGGAATCGGACCAGAAAAGGTATCTTGCACAACTGGACCACAAGGGGAACCTGTGTACCAAATTTGAGAAAGATCCAGGCAGTACTTCGTGAGAAATCACGATAAAGTTTCATGGGGAAATCTAAGATGGCCGCCAGGTGGCCATATTGGAATTTCGATTCGGACCGAAAAGGGTATCTTGCACAACTAGACCCTAAGCGGAACCTGTGTACCAAATTTGAGAAAGATCCATGCAGTAGTTCCTGAGAAATGACGATAAATTTTCATGGGAAAATCCAAGATGGTTGCCTGGTGGCCATATTGGATTTTCGAATCGGACCAGAAAAGGTATCTTGCACAACTAGACCCCAAGGGGAACCTGTGTACCAAATTTGAGAAAGATCCACGCAGTACTTCCTGAGAAATGACGATAAAGTTTCATGGGAAAATTAGAAGATGGCTGCCTGGTGGCCATATTGGATTTTCGAATCGGACCAGAAAAGGTATCTTGCACAACTAGACCCGAAGGGGAACCTGTATACCAAATTTGAGAAAGATCCATGCAGTAGTTCCTGAGAAATCGCAATAACAAAAAGGGGTAGGGGTATACCACAAGCATAATCTTGAATCTTATGAGCACTTTACGCTTTCCAACCGTTGAATCTAAAATGCCATTTTTTTTGTCATGCCTACCTCTTTATCGAACCGCCAGTAATACGCATAAATGTTTCTGATGTGTCAGACAGCAGTCTTTTGTTCATTTTTATCCTATTTTGAGGTGTCTTGACACTTTTATTAGGAAATTCAGCTTGTTTTGAAAAATTCGACACATCGCCATGTTATAGCCCCATAAGCGCATGGAAATGAACTTACTCTAGGGGAGATTGGGGTACACTGGGACATTTTTCACCTTTTTGCAAAAATCTCTGTTATTATTGCCCTAAAAAAATCTGAAATATCTGTTATACTTTTCTCCAAAATTCTGTTTTAAAAACGTTAAAAAAATGTGCCACAGTTTGCCCCAATATGGGGTACTCTGGGACACCCACTGGAGTGCGATGGGACAATAATCAAAATACATTTTATAAGTATATACTGATATGTTTCATAGGAGTTTAGAAGATTCAACAGCGGTGGTTAAATTAGTTGCTATTTTAGGCCCCTGCTTTACGTAATATATTTCCCAGGAGCCAAATTTGAGGAAAAAATATTTTGTGTGATTCTCATCCCAACGAAAGCATTTGACTTTGATAGCTTTAGTAAAACTATTCAAATGTGATAGGATTAGCAAATACTACCATCTAGGAAACAAAATAATGCACTTTGATGGCATTTTAGGATGAAAGGAAATTTCACCATTTGATTATTATTGTCCCAGTGTGCCCCGGCAAAAGTGTCGCACTCTGCCCCACGTGCATGATATATTCCTTTTTATGACAAAAAACTAATACATACAGCTGATATACTAAATCGATGTAATTAAATTGTACCTTTGTCCATCCTCTCTCAGTAGTAATAAAACAGCAATGAAGTACTGCTGAAAACTTCTCATAACGAACTATCATCCTCAGTCCTAAAAATTTACTTGGACTGCTCAAAAACAGTTTTTGTGTTCCTAATTTTTTTTACCAATGATAGGTTTTACTTGTAATCAATATAGAAGCTGTATGGGGGTGATAGATTTCTGCTGATAGAAATGTTATGTGCCTCTTGTTCTTAACAAAAGAGCTAGACGGCTTGTCTCACTGTGCCCCATGTCCCACTGTACCCCAATCTCCCCTACTCCTATATAGAGGAATATTTGAATTATTTATGCTTCCGAACATCATCATTTGCTTGACGGCGAATATTTATTTTTAAAAAATGTTTACATAGACGAAGATTTCTTGTTTCATTGCTCGGAAATACGCTAGAACGCGTCCCCGGCCATCTAACAGGGGCCGTCTAGGCCCCGGACGCTCGCCTGTTTGTGCTATATAGTGGCCCCTCCAATCACCAATTGCTTCCGCCGTGACTGTACCCAGCGAGGGAAGCATACCCAGACAACATCGGCGGATGTTACCCACATAGAGGGGCA
This sequence comes from Hanleya hanleyi, assembly GCA_036873755.1. NCBI lineage: Eukaryota > Metazoa > Mollusca > Polyplacophora > Lepidopleurida > Hanleyidae > Hanleya > Hanleya hanleyi. The sequence goes on along the minus strand of JAVTVY010055042.1, from coordinate 186,355 downwards.
TATCCAGACAAAATTGGCGATTGTTACCCAGGGAGAGGGGCATATCCAGACATCTTCGAATGTTAACCAGCGAGAGGGGCATACGCAGACAACATCGGCGGAAGTTACCCAGCGAGAGGGGCATACCCTGACAACATCGGCGGATGTTACCCAGTGAGAGGGGCATACCCAGACAACATCAGCGGAAGTTACCAGCGAGAGGAGCATACCCTGGCAACATCGGCGGATGTTACCCAGTGAGAGGGGCATACCCAGACATCTTCGAATGTTAACCAGCGAGAGGGGCATACGCAGACAACATCGGCGGCTGTTACCCAGCGAGAGACGCATACCCAGACAACATCGGTGCATGTTACCCAGCGAGAGGGGCACACCCAGACAACATCAGCGGATGTTACCCAGCGAGAGGGGCATGCCCAGAAAACATCCACGGATGTTACCCAGCGAGAGGTGTATAACCAGACAACATCGACGGATGTTACTCAGTGAGAGGGGTATAACCAGACAACATCGGCGATGTTAAGCTTTGCTACCCACAGGACTAACATTAATACACCCCGTTAAGTAATGCCTAGGACCCATGTGGGCGAATGGGGTCCATTTTAGGCCCACGTGGACTTGATAGTTGCGTAATCGGAGGCGGAAATTCTTTAATAGACGATGACTGAGTATTGAATGACGGACTAGACGCTTGTGTTTTTCTGCCTGATATGAGCATCACGGGGGACACTACTGGTACGCACATGCAGATCCCCGGTCTTTCACACATGAGCTCCGTTTGTGTATGCTGATGAAACGTTTTTACTTCTATACGTGGGATAATGGATGTTTCAGATCCACACAGTGCGCAGGGTCCCCAAGACAAACTGTCAGGCTACTGGGAACGCACTCGGGCACTGATCCTGGCCAACGAGGGAGTTCGATTCAACCTGTCACCTTGTCTGGATCAAGGAGGTTGGAAAGGAAGACCTGTAATGACAACCAAAGCAAATTAATGCAATACTGACATATAATTCTTTGAGCAGGTATACAGGATTCAAATCGTGGTAGCGTACAATCCCTGCAAAGAAGATCCCTACTCTACGAATTATCTGTACTCTTATAGTTATCATTAACCGAAGTTCAATAGAAAATATATACAAAATAGATAGCCCTAGCTATTTCGCGAGCAGGCCTGGTCGCAGCCACAGTCTGGTCACGACCGGTTCTCTCATGGATGGGTCCAGCTTCTATCTTCCTTCCCCAGGGCTTTGCAGTAGGATCCAGCGTCTAGCTTCCTTCCCCAGGTCTTCGTTCACTCCCGTATGGATGAACACTGCGTCGTGTCTCGTCTTACACGACTAGGCCCCTCCGTGGTTATGTCCGACGTGTGTCTTCCTTCCCCCGGTCTTCCTCCCTCGGGTGGTATGGACTTCTCGTCGTCGTCTTACACGACTAAGCCCCTCCAAGCGTTGATAACCGTCAATGGATGCGGACGGCCTGGGCACGACAGTACTATCACAGTACAAAGGCTTCTACGGCACCGGCCCGTCTCTCTGTAACACCGCAGGACTATTCAACTGCACGGCTCACCACAGCAGCAGACGGCACCACTCGTAGGAATACAGCCCCAGGCTTCAGCGACCCCGCTCACGGCGACTCACTCCGCGGCCCGGCTCCAAGGACGAATCATCAAGGCTAGAGTTCACGGCTACACGGTCCACGTAGGATCGGACATCGATAACACACGGTGGATGGGTAGGCACCTGGTCTAGTGACCCTCTTCCTATACTACTGTATGGGCACCTGGAATCGGCACCCGCTCTCTATATTACTGTATGGTCAACTGGTATATGAACCCTCCTTCTATACTACTGTATGGTCAGCTGGCCCATGAACCCTCTCTCTATACTACTGCATGGTCATCCGCAATAGATGGGCATCTGGTCAAGGATTCCCCCTTTATATACTACTGTATGAGACAGTAGTAATCTATGATTGGCCGTGAATTATATATGTACAGGGTGGTGAGAGTTCATATGCTTATGGAGGCGTGAATGAATAATCGTTTATCGTACGATTGACTGGGAAGGTGTATATTTATCAAGCTATAGGCTCGAACCTATAGCTTGTGGGTGTTAGCGTGAATATATTTCAACCTGTACGTTGTGTATTTAAGTACGTGTGTGCATGAATAATTGTTTAGGTAGGAACTGTGTATGATTTGCCTAGCTATACCCTCTTCACAGAGACGAGCGTCTCCTACCGGGTACAGCTTAATCGATACCATAAAGGTATGGCCGTGCTATCAACACTAACGCCGTTAGTTAATTCCCAGAGCTGAGCCTGCACTATCGTACAGTAGAGATTAGGAATAACCATTGACGATAAGTGTCTATATTCTTAACTCCCAGCGCATTACCCACACAACTGTGCGTTACGGTTGAAATAGGTAGAGATCGAAGTAGAGTAAACACAGCCCGGACGTGTGATTGTAAGTGTGTGTAAATGTATGCAATGATGCTATAGGATTCGGCGGCGGCACTTCTACAATTCGGCGGCCTGGTCGCGGCCCGGCGGCGGCACAAATTCGGCGGCGGCACAAATTCGGCGGCGGCACTTCTCCAATTCGGCGACCTGGTCGCGGCCCGGCAATGTATTGGATTTCTTCTCCCCAATAGATTTTGCGTGTGCTCTCACCTCGATGTTTCTGCTGGTCTCTGTCGTTTCAGCGGGAGTCCGGCTTATATAGGGCTACCGCTCTTCTGTGGATAAAGGTAGAAACAGACGTCGAAGATACCAGCGCCCTCTTTACTGTCAAATTACAACACTTCCCGATCAGTTTATCTGGACTTCGCTGGATAAATATGGCTATGGAGGAACAAACCATAATTCATAACGGACGTAACTGGTAAATCTCAGCTTCCAACTCTCTCTAGTTAATTCACACGACGACCGCAAAGTTCACTGTCCTAATCTGCATATTCTCTGAAACCGACTTCCGGATTCCTGACTGACGTCATCTACAGCGAAACAAGCGAGCTCACCAGGGTCCCTTTTACCGTCCCGACTGATCGTTTGAGATAACTTCACCGGGATTTCGAGGCATTGTCTGTCTCCCGGATTATTATAGTTCATTCTAGGAAAATTACAGCGTTGAATTCCATCAGGTAAGTGAACCGCACACATAAACACAATGTAACTTTCGATTTCACATAGTCACGCATCATTCAGAAGCAGTGATTTATTAAAGGGGATCCCAAGGGGTCGTTTGCATTCTGCACTTTCGTTACACTACCCCCGCCTTCGAAGAACATGACGCCCTCGTCATGGCTCTCGTCACGCTACCAGCAGCACGGGAGTGCAGAACAGAACATATGTACAACGTATATACAACAGAATTACAGGACGACGGTCCTCTTGACTTCCTGGCCAAGTCGTCGTCACCTGAAATGGACATCAGGTCCACAGCAGGCCACAGCTGTCTCTTGCTGGAGTCATGCATCATGCATCTGAGGCAGTAAAGCCTCGGGATCGGCCAGTCTGTGTTTGTCGCCCACCGGAATACCTGCAGGTCGGCCATGCACCACAGATCATTCCTCGACGATCACGGTCATCAACCGTATTTCCCCGACCATACGGTCGTGCATCTCCTGTCCACTTGCAGGCTAAAACGTAGTCATTAAAGCGCCTCGGTCGCTGGACACGACGTCCACGAGTCGTTCGTGGAGGACTCCACGTCTCCGGCAAGGCCATCGGCTCTTCCGAAAGTGGCGACTCGACTTCAACAGGGGGATCAGGCGGTAATCCAACCTCGTAATCTGCCAATCTTGGAGGACGCCGGGTTCTCCGTCCACTTCTCGTCTGCCGAGGTGCTGGAGATCTCACTGCGGCTGGGTGCTCCACCGGATATGGAAAGACCGTCGCGGGCTCCGAGTCGTTCTCAGACTGGACATTACCATCCTTCTCCGCAGACTCCGTGGTCTCACTATACGACGTCTCTCTAGGGTAGAAGGGCTTAAGAAGGTCACGATGGAATACACGGATGCCACCCGCCTCGTCGGCGATGCGATATGTCACATCATTCAGGGCTTCTTTCACAACAAAAGACCCTCTCAAGCAAACCTGATCACCAGGCTTGTATCTGCGAGGAAAAGCTTTCGTATCGTCCACCACCAGTCGAAACGTGGGTGCCGCCAAAGACGTTTTTGGTGGATCCTGCGGTCGGGAACCATCTTGTCGACGACCTTCAGGGCAAGTCGCTCGATAATGGGCATGTTTACCGCACGTCCAGCACCTTGGTGTCCAGTCTCGGTTGCTGTATGGTCGTTGTCGGCCACGCCTATGCCCCCATCTCGACCGGTATCGTCGTGGTTGTTGCTGTCGCGGTGATTCAGTGTCTCGCAGAATCTGTTCCAATAACCGCTTCATTTCTTTCAGATGCTGAGTCTCCGTTCCCATCTTTTTCTCGCCATGAACAGCTCTGGTTGTTGCCCATGTTTCATGTCGACGATATCTCTTGAATGCTTCTATTTCCACGGCCGCATGCACTGCCGCATCCAAGTTCTTGGGTCGGGTCTGCCAGACTTCGAATCCCAACTCATCACCGATGGCGTCCAGGAACTGATCCTTGGCTAGGGTATCCTGAACATCGTCTCCGGCGTCGGGATAGGCCAGCTGTGCCAGGCGGATTAGTGCTTGAGCCAAGGCCGGAAGATCTTCTTCCCTCTCGCGGTGTCTAGACCTCAGCTGTGCCTTGTACATATCCATCTGATTTGGCGGGGCAAAGCGCTTCTCCAAGGCTTCCTTCAAGCGATCGTAGTCGGTACTTCCTGGTGCAGACTTAAGGCTGGCTAACACCTGTTGCGCTGACCCCCGTAAGGCGACGGCTAGGTATTGACCCTGTTGCTGGTAGGTCCATCCATTGATCACGGCGCAGTGCCCGAAGTGAGCCAAATAATCCCGCCATGGCGTGATACCATCGTAAGTAGCGGCCTTCACCATTGTCGTCTTCGGCCGTCTAGGTTCCCCCATGGGCGTGGACGACTGTAACGGGTGGTCCCATGAAACTGAAGGTGGTTCGTACCGGCGTCTTCTTGGCGGTGATTCATCTCGCCTCGACGTCGTTCCCGATGCGGCTCCGTCTCGACCCCGTTCCAGTCCGGCCGGCCCAGAAGGAGTGTAATCTTCTGCCTTCGGTGGAGTCATCTCCTCACTGGCACTTTGATTTCTCAGTATCGTCGACATCTGTTCCATCATGGCGGTCACCGCTGTGCATAATGCATTTGAGACATTACGCTGGTCTTCCACCTCTCGTCTTAGATCAACGTCAGGCTGTTCATCTGCTGGCTCGCGCCCCCTCAGTCGATCTTCGGTAGACATCTCCGCTGAAGGTCGTGGCGTCTGGTCGGTCGGTGGTGTCAACAGCTCCGCTTCCAGTTCTTGCGTGGACAAGTCAAGAAGATTTCCAGAGGCCCGAGTAGCTGTAGTCGATCGCCCGGAACCTACATCTCTTCCAGTGTCACGTCGTTCCCGAGGACTCGGCGTTGTGGGGAGTTTTCGTTTGGCTCCTCTTCCGTCAGGGGGTTGGCTCATGGCTTCCCATTGTCGCAACTTGGCGCCGAAATCTCCAGTCATATTCATGGTTGTCTGGGCCGGATCTATTCTATCCGCCAGGCTTGGTCTCCTTTCCTTCGTCTCCCAGATGTTGGCCATCCCACCGCTGCCACCAGTTGAAACGTTTTTACTTCTATACGTGGGATAATGGATGTTTCAGATCCACAGAGTGCGCAGGGTCCCCAAGACAAACTGTCAGGCTACTGGGAACGCACTCAGGCACTGATCCTGGCCAACGAGGGAGTTCGATTCAACCTGTCACCTTGTCTGGATCAAGGAGGTTGGAAAGGAAGACCTGTAATGACAACCAAAGCAAATTAATGCAATACTGACATATAATTCTTTGAGCAGGTATACAGGATTCAAATCGTGGTAGCGTACAATCCCTGCAAAGAAGATCCCTACTCTACGAATTATCTGTACTCTTATAGTTATCATTAACCGAAGTTCAATAGAAAATATATACAAAATAGATAGCCCTAGCTATTTTGCGAGCAGGCCTGGTCGCAGCCACAGTCTGGTCACGACCGGTTCTCTCATGGATGGGTCCAGCTTCTATCTTCCTTCCCCAGGGCTTTGCAGTAGGATCCAGCGTCTAGCTTCCTTCCCCAGGTCTTCGTTCACTCCCGTATGGATGAACACTGCGTCGTGTCTCGTCTTACACGACTAGGCCCCTCCGTGATTATGTCCGACGTGTGTCTTCCTTCCCCCGGTCTTCCTCCCTCGGGTGGTATGGACTTCTCGTCGTCGTCGTGTCTCGTCTTACACGACTAAGCCCCTCCAAGCGTTGATAACCGTCAATGGAAGCGGACGGCCTGGGCACGACAATACTATCACAGTACAAAGGCTTCTACGGCACCGACCCGTCTCTCTGTAACACCGCAGGACTATTCAACTGCACGGCTCACCACAGCAGCAGACGGCACCCCTCGTAGGAATACACCCCCAGGCTTCAGCGACCCCGCTCACGGCGACTCACTCCGCGGCCCGGCTCCAAGTACGAATCATCAAGGCTAGAGTTCACGGCTACACGGTCCACGTAGGATCGGACATCGATAACACACGGTGGATGGGTAGGCACCTGGTCTAGTGACCCTCTTCCTATACTAATGTATGGGCACCTGGAATCGGCACCCGCTCTCTATATTACTGTATGGTCAACTGGTATAGGAACCCTCCTTCTATACTACTATATGGTCAGCTGGCCCATGAACGCTCTCTCTATACTACTGCATGGTCATCCGCAATAGATGGGCATCTGGTCAAGGATTCCCCCTTTATATACTACTGTATGAGACAGTAGTAATCTATGATTGGCCGTGAATTATATATGTACAGGGTGGTGAGAGATCATATGCTTATGGAGGCGTGAATGAATCATCGTTTATCGTACGATTGACTGGGAAGGTGTATATTTATCAAGCTATAGGCTCGAACCTATAGCTTGTGGGTGTTAGCGTGAATATATTTCAACCTGTACGTTGTGTATTTAAGTACGTGTGTGCATGAATAATTGTTTAGGTAGGAACTGTGTATGATTTGCCTAGCTATACCCTCTTCACAGAGACGAGCGTCTCCTACCGCGTACAGCTTAATCGATACCATAAAGGTATGGCCGTGCTATCAACACTAACGCCGTTAGTTAATTCCCAGAGCTGAGCCTGCACTATCGTACAGTAGAGATTAGGAATAACCATTGACGATAAGTGTCTATACTCTTAACTCCCAGCGCAATACCCACACAACTGTGCGTTACGGTTGAAATAGGTAGAGATCGAAGTAGAGTAAACACAGCCCGGACGTGTGATTGTAAGTGTGTGTAAATGTATGCAATGATGCTATAGGATTCGGCGGCGGCACTTCTCCAATTCGGCGGCCTGGTCGCGGCCCGGCGGCGGCACAAATTCGGCGGCGGCACAAATTCGGCGGCGGCACTTCTCCAATTCGGCGACCTGGTCGCGGCCCGGCAATGTATTGGATTTCTTCTCCCCAATAGATTTTGCGTGTGCTCTCACCTCGATGTTTCTGCTGGTCTCTGTCGTTTCAGCGGGAGTCCGGCTTATATAGGGCTACCGCTCTTCTGTGGATAAAGGTAGAAACAGACGTCGAAGATACCAGCGCCCTCTTTACTGTCAAATTACAACACTTCCCGATCAGTTTATCTGGACTTCGCTGGATAAATATGGCTATGGAGGAACAAACCATAATTCATAACGGACGTAACTGGTAAATCTCAGCTTCCAACTCTCTCTAGTTAATTCACACGACGACCGCAAAGTTCACTGTCCTAATCTGCATATTCTCTGAAACCGACTTCCGGATTCCTGACTGACGTCATCTACAGCGAAGCAAGCGAGCTCACCAGGGTCCCTTTTACCGTCCCGACTGATCGTTTGAGATAACTTCACCGGGATTTCGAGGCATTGTCTGTCTCCCGGATTATTATAGTTCATTCTAGGAAAATTACAGCGTTGAATTCCATCAGGTAAGTGAACCGCACACATAAACACAATGTAACTTTCGATTTCACATAGTGACGCATCTTTCAGAAGCAGTGATTTATTAAAGGGGATCCCAAGGGGTCGTTTGCATTCTGCACTTTCGTTACACTGATGTCTCCCATCCTTTTGATCCCATATACTAAATTGTCGATCTTTCAATCGATCTCTCAACCGAAGATGAGTGTTTGCCAAAGCCCAGTGTGTCTACGAACTGATCCAGTCTTAAACAATTGTTGCCAGGGACGAACCACGGAATCATCTTTTTCTTGATTTGGCCAGCACACGGATTTGCTAGTTGGCCGGAAGTCTTTAACTTCTCCGGTGCACCTGTTTGGAAGTATATACACGAATATGCCAAATAGTTGCAGATATATTTCATTGCCTCGTGTAGTTTTGCCAGTGTGCATCGGTTTTTTTCTGCTTTCTTAGTTTCATAGCAATTAGTTATCACCAACATCAGTTTGTAACGTGTTGAAGAAGGACAACTCTTATACACGTCAAAGTTGAAATGAAATAGATGCTTTATCATCAATATATTTACACCAGTATATCTAATCATTCTAGGTACATATAGTCACAATACATATGCAAAACCCATACTGTCGTATTGTGGAAGCCAGTGTAGAAACAGAATGTGAAAACAATATGATCAACGGGGGGATAAATATTAGAGTTGTAGCTGGCAAAAGGAATTTGTCAAAGTCTGATGTTTCCACCAACAGGTCCAAGTTTTCAATAATTTGTTGTCAAGGATGAACCACGGGATCGAAAACTAAGCCCGTTCCAGGACCTGGCCAACACAAGGATTTGCTACTTGACCGGAAGTCTTTAACTTCTCCGTCGCACCTTTTTGAATGTATATGCCTAATACCTGCGTATAGATTTCATTACCTCCTGTAGTTTTGCCAGTGTGTGTGGGACTTTTCTACACAGAAAAAAAATCCTTAAAAATTTAAGGAGTATTCCCCGACTATTACACCTGCGGAATATTCCTTAACATAACTAAGGAATATTCCCCACCATGTTAAGAAAATTCCATAACATGTTACTGAATATTCCTTGTTGAATTTTAAGGAATATTCCGCTGGTGTAATAGTCGAGGAATATTCATTAAATTTTAAGAAATTTTTCTTTCGGTGTACTTTCTTATATATAATGCAAACATTTCTATGTACATATGGTCACAATGCACCAACAAAACCGAAAATGTCATATTGGGGAACGAAACCAGTGTAGAAACAAGGCGAACACGATTCTAAGGAACGATATCAACAAGGGTCTGACTGTTTCCTTTAACCTGGCAGAGAGGCACTTGATATTATAGTATTGTCGAATCAGTTCTTGCAATAATTTTCTGTGGCGTTGGTTGAAATCGATATATTTTCACCTAGAATATATCAAATATTTCGAGTCTGGTCCATCCCGCACAAATATGTGTGGTCTACCAAGAAAGTGTCATCCTAAAAATAATCGGATATAAATGTTACCTACTCTCTAAATGGAATTAGTATATATATAGCAAATCATTTAATGGTGGTTTTGTAGGTATCTCTGGTGCATTACGATTTCCAACATTGGTCTTTATTAGTGTGTGTATGTGTGTTTCCCTGCGTCCGTACGTTCATCCACGTTATGTCGAATACTACAACTTCTTGGCCGCAAGGGTCCAGAGATTTAGGTTTCATGGTATATGATGGAGACAAGATGGAATTTGGACAGACGTGATATCGACAGTGTTCTTGATGAAATCTCCTCCATTGAAGATCCATTTGGTCCACTGGAGTCTAGATTTAAGTACCGATTGACAAAGCACATGATATGCCTCTTTAATTAGACAAGACTTAGGCAAGATTGTTGATTGTATGCATACTCTCTAAAAACAGCTGTGTACCAAAAGTACACAAACTGTGTACCATAGGTACACATCGCTGCAACAAAATCGAACATCTACAATCACTGTGTAGCTGTGATACACAATTTGTGTAGAAAAAGTACTCAAACTGTGTACTTCTGATACACATTTTGTGTAGATGTGCAATTCTGTACACAACTGCTTTTTCTGAGTACAGTTTAATTATGCCAAATTTCATGATTTTCTTTCAAGTGCAGAACATTTTCACCATCTTGCGGTACTATGTTAAAAGACAAGTGAAACAGTTTGATACGAGAAATTGATTTTACCGTCGGTGACTATAAATTACTGTGATTTTCCTCGACCAATGTTCCTGCTACCCTTGTTCTCAGTCCGCTTGATGAGGGGCTCAGTTAGGAGGAGCAGACCTCCAACTATCGCCCCTGATCCGCTGATGTAGAAGGAAGCGTCATAGTTGCCGGTTACATCTTTCACCATACCTGTTAAGGTACAATATTTATTGTGGAGGAATTATACCAAAAAGCTACGAACTATCAAAACATGGGTGTGCGTAAAAACGTAATTTGCCATTGTACACTTAGCTGATAAGCAAATGATAAAAACTTGATCATACTTGAGGGCCAGATTTTTGGGGGAAATCTGTTGATGCGGATGGGCTTTTTCGACGTGAAAGCGGTACAAATATCAGTTTGGCCCTTTAAGTCACAACCTACTGGTTCCGAAAATGGGTGTGCGTGAAACACGAAACCATGACGAATTCGAGGGAGGTGTTGATCTAATAAATATAGAACAAATCTGAAGTCGAATCAAGCGCAATCTCAAACGACGTCGTACGGTGTCGCTGTAACGAATCTAAAACGAATTTGAAAACGGTTAAACGACGTCGTACGGTAAGGTATGGATTAACGTCAGCTTGATCATGTTACCGGCACATCATATTTGTCTTGTCGGCATCATTAAAAACTGTTGACCGCTTCTCTCTTGCAGGAAACTAGCCTTTGTTTATGTATACTATTATCGTCTTTTTGAATTTGGTGATAATGTTGTTATATGGAATATGCATATGGAATAGGTCTTTGGATTATGGACGCGGATATTCTTTAATGGACGACGGCTAAACTATGAATGACGGACCAGACGCTTGTAATGTGGAGGTGCCAAATCTATCAGTTTTCGCAACCGACAGCTGGATTAACGCTTTGGCAAGGTGAAATCTAATAACCACTACCGCATTACTGATGTGAATTTCGCTACTTTTGTTAGTTTCAATCGAAAATATACATATAAAGTTAACTGATGAGCAAGTGATAAAAACTTACCTAGCAATGGCGGGGCAATAACTCCGGACAAGCCTTGAGTCAGCTGCAGCATGCCCACAGTTTGTGCCATATTATCCTCCCCCAGGAAGTCAAAAACAAAAGGCATGGTCAGAACATGGGCAACGCTTCCGGTTAAACCAAAAGCCGTGGCGTATATTGCCATAGACGCGAAACTCTCCGTCAAGGGGAAGAGGCAGCCTGCGGTCCCAGCAATGACAGATGCAATGCAAGCCACCTGGTGGGGACGAACACACTTCAAATCTGCTAGAAATCCAGAAAACAGCCGTCCAGCCATTTCACATCCACCGAGAATGGACAAAAGCATAGCAGCATCGGGCTTAGATATTCCCCTCTCTTCGGCTCTAGGCACCACAAACAACCTCTGACTCAGCAGGGACGAAAAGAATAGAAAAACAGAGATTAACACCATTTGCATGATATGAGACTTCAACACCTCTGCCGAGAAAAAATCCCCCAAAATGGCGCGTGTTCTACCGAGACAAGTTTTTAGTGACAAATCGTAATTTTGCTCACAGGCATCGCCCTCTTCCTTGCTCATGATCTCTATCAATAAACGACTTTCTTGAGCATCTTGGATATTTGTTGGATTACGTGTTGGAATAGCTTTACTGGTCGTATCAACTATTTCACTCTTGGTATTTTCCGTGTCATTGCTAGTCTTCAGAATATCATCACCATTGAGCTGATCATTCGTGTGATCACTGTGCTGCAGTGTATCACCTGCTTGATCATCCGCGTCGCTGAAGCGAAGTAACTTATAAATGCACTGGTCATTTCCGTCATTGGCATTCCCAGATTTAATGTTGTCCGGATATTTCGTGCCAGTTTTATTGTTTAACGCATCACTGTTATGATGTCCTGAGCTCTGACAACCTTTCAAAAGATCAAGCGGTTCGACAAGTTTATCGATAGGGTTAGCATATTTTACTTCGAAATCCGGTACATTGATTTTATCTGTATATATTGCTGAATGTCTGTCTTCAAGTGGGATAAAACCACAGCCTTCGGGTCTTTGTTGGTCCTGCAAACCATCATCACTACTCCCTAAAAACGACAGAGATGGTGTGTCCTTGTTGAGATTGATAGGGGGTTTGGACACGGATTTAGTCATCCTGCCTTCCATTTTGATCGGCCTGAACAGCATAGCTACGGCAAGTAAGTTCAGAGCGAAAGCTCCAATGATTAGAAAGGTTCCGCGGAAGCTGAACTCGAAGATCAAAATAGTCGCTATCGGTGGAAGAATAAGCTGTGCCAAGGAAGCTCCACACATCGTTATGCAGTGGGCGAGTGACCGTCTTCTTATAAAATATCTTGTAATAGTAACTTTAGTGGGGATCATGAGCAACGATACGGACACTCCTGCAAGAGACAAATAGACATTCAACTGTGGTGATACATTTGTTGTTGTTCATTTCCTGTAGGCATTTTTCCAAAAGCTGACCATGAATTCTCTGTGAATCCGTTATTACATGTTTGTGTATCTAGGTTAAGAGTTGATAACAATACTTGACAAAACATGTGTCAAAGATTAAATCGTAGTTTCTGACAGAGACAAATACGTTCAATATGTAGATAGGAAAGGAAGTGCGCAACTAATAATCAGCAAACAAACCTTGGCTACCAAACATTTAAAATTACCTGTCAATCTTTAGAACTATTAGCGTTTGGTATCTTCAAGATTGGTGTTATGTGATCTTCTCTAATCACCTTACTGAAATGCCGCGCTATTGGTTTCCTCATTTTGCACTCTATATTGCATGGTTCATGTCAGATCACAGAAGTAAAATAGCGACTTTGCTACATCACTGCAGCATGGCATAAAGTAAATTGGAGCGATATGCAAAAGGTGGGGAAAATTGACGACGTCTAAAGACTAAAAGGCAATCATGTGATTCTACAAGAGAGCTTCCCACGGCACATCACAGTTGGCATATACAACCTGAATATAATATTTCAACGTTTGGAATATTGTGCTAGATAACGCAGAAATGAAACCATGACAAATGTATATAAATGTGTTGTGTTGTGTTGTGTTGATGGATTGAAAAATCATTATTGGGGGAGGTCCGTAAACTAGAATTTCAATAAATGAATCAATCTTTCGATGACCGTCTTCGTGTGGCTACTAACTGATTTCTACCGAATAATCTATCTGTTGAGTTCTCCGCGGGATTCTATTGATGCTTTACAACGTTAAGGCCACATTGTTAAGTGAATGCCCCAATGGTTATATGCCTCAGAATAAACAGTACGGTGTCGCCATCCCCTATGACTTAGCATCCCTTCTATTACAAATCATTACAAAGCTGCGAAATAATCCTGGCATAAATACAGATAATATTTTCCCTGGCATAATAATTTTTGGAAACGCAGGGCGCGGTATCCAGACAGTTCACCTCATTCGAAGAATCTCTGCATCGATCCATGATCCTCCAGAGTTTCAGCATGAGAAGAGATAGGATAGTAGTATACCCCGTTTAACCAGGTTAATTTTCCCATCTCTTAACATGGGAGATGTTTTTTCTCCTCATATGACCTTTGACCCCCTATGACCCTGTCTGATGTCAAGGTGACAGAACTGGGTTCTCCGAGGGCTAAGAATAGAATAAGAATGTTTTCATGAATGAAGTAGGCCAACAAGAAATGACGTCATCGATGTCAGAAATAACCGATATCTCGCGAATGACGGGTAGAGTTATGGGACTAGAATATCTCAACGGTTCCATCCCCCAAGTTGCGAGCCTTCAACCGTTCCATTCCCCGAGCTCTGAGCTCTCAACTGCTCCATCCTCGGAGCTCCGAACTCTCAACTAGCGTCAAAAGCTCAGTTAGTGTCTATTGTCCAAGTGTGATCTGTGTTGCTGTTGCTGTTGTTGTTGTTATTATTATTGTCACATCATTGGTATGTACGGGTAAACAGTAGATATATTCCTGTTGTTGTTACTACATGAACACGTACGCTCTGTTTTACGCTCTGGAAACTAGCGTATGTGTATGTATACTATTCTTTTTGAATTTGGTGTTAATGCGGTTATATGGAATATGGAATAGGTCTTTGGATTATAGACGCGGATATTCTTTAATGGACGACGGCTGACTTATGAATGACGGACCAGACGCTTGTAATTTCTTTTGTTTCTTCGCTCTGCCTGTTGGGATGTGAATTCCAAGGAAATTTGAAAAGTGGAACAGCACGTTTTTTATAATACACCTGAACTTTCAGGCTAGTTTACCAGCGAAAAGCTATTAACTATTAACAAACTTTTAGTTTGACTAAAATAAATTCTTGTCTGTACAACGCAACGAATATGAATCAGTCTACGTTTAGGCCCACTATTTACCGTTATTAAAGCATCAGTTTATACCATCGCCTTCTATATTATAGTATCACAGCCCTGCCTTGAATCACACTAAAATTGCGGGACTATACCGTTTTAGTCAGGTTACCATTCAACCTGAAATCAACCAGGGAATGTGCTCACATCAACTAGCCAATGAAAGGAATTGTGAAAAGTGTTCACCGGAAAAGTATGAATTCTTTAGATGCTTTGAAACCACAGTTCAATTGTGGATTTTCTCGCCTGATAGCAAGGGATTATTTGAACAAAAGAGTATTTCAATCATTGGCTTTGTCAATAATCTTACAATTTAACTCTACCTGGCCTGGGAGGGGGGCACTCCCCCCCCTATTGGTTTTTTGCTCCTATCTCCGGAACGGCAAAAAATTGAGAGCTGAAACTCCGTCACTTTTTAGACTATCATTTTGGGGTCATTTTGAGCCTAATTGCATCACCCCCCGATTAGAGGATCATGGGTAAATTCAAAATGGCGGCCATGTGGGGTAGCAGAAAAGTGATATTTTCGTCATATTTCTTCAAAATGTTTGCTTATCCGTATGGAAAATTGGACGAAACTTATTTTACTTCATATCAGATTATTATTTACTAATTTATGATGCAGGTTTTTTTTAAGAAAAAACAAAAATAAAAAATTCGTAAATTCTGACCGAAAAATTGTCAAAAATGCTCTTTTTGAAAATGACGTCACAGTGACGTCATCATTGCTGCCATCTTGGATTTTTTTTTTACATTTTCTTGTAGAGCTTGACCCAAAGATATAGTGTGGTAAGTTTCAGCCCTCTAGCCTTAGCGATAGCAAAAATATATAGGAGGGGGAGCACTTTCCGCCCCTCCTCAGGCTGCGGTACACCCCAAATCGCCCAGGCCAGATAGGATTAACAATACAAATTCTGCTAATTGTTTACCTGGCACAGTGGCTCGACTGTTTTCTAGATCAAACATATCTTCACATTGTTGTTGAAGCAGCTCACTTTTATGTATGTGGTTTAAACTTGCACTATTGGAATTTCCATGAACATGTTGTTTAAGGCGAATGAACAGGCACCTCTCAGTTTCACCTATGTAAATGTCTTTACAACCAGGGCGAATAAACATATAAACAACGTAACTTTTGTACGTAAGAGGTACAGGGTCTTTGTTTTTAAGAAAGCAATTTGTTTTTTAGGTTTACCATCTGACAATTATTTTGGCAGGACCACTCAGTAGTTTAGTAATTTTACCTATACACTTCTTTGCTATGCATTCACCATGTTTGCCAACATATGGCAGATTCAAGCATATTCTAGAGATATCATCATGGACATCTTTCTTTTTGTCTTTTCTGGTGTCAGTGAATTGAGTGAATTGCATGATCAGTTTCTGAGCTATCTTTTTGCAGAAACCATTTCAGCTTATGAACATTTTTATTTCATCAAGTTCAATTCGAAGTAACGGGGCCCTATTACAGATCTTGTGGGCTCTATGTACTAAAGAACGTTCCCAATCAATTTTAGTACGCCGTAGTTCAAAACTGTCATAATGGGTGTATTGTCCAGTATGGGTAGCCTTGCCATATACAGAGGTCCCATTCGATCCAATTTTTATGTCAAAAAAGTGTACATGGTTACAATCTACAAACACTTCATGGGTAAACTTCAGTTATTTATGAAATGAATTGAGCTTATTTAGAATCATATCAAAATCAGAAAGTTTTGCAAGTACAAGTATATCATTTACATATCTGGTATAAAATTAGTTTGCCAATTATCTTTTCTTCCACAGAAGACATAACATCAGCGAGCAGTGGTTCCAGAGGGGAACACATAGTATCGTGGTTAGCCAGCAGTCAGTTTCTGTTGTGTGGAGGATCGGTCGCAATTCGCTTTGTGTGTTTTAGGTACGTTTCGTAACTTGTGTCTAATTCCGCTTAACCCGGAGCTAGGGGCCGTATGAACCCATGTACTTCAAGAACCTCATGGTACTCATATGAACAGTCACAATCAAAGCGTGACTGAGATACATCATTCTTTAGATGACGACTTTACAACGAATATTATGGATTAAGAATACTGATCAGCGATACGGATTTGATATTTTTGGAACATCATGATGTCTTGCCGGCATCATTGAAAACTGTTGACCGCTTCTCTCTTGCAGGAAACAAGCCTATGTTTTTGTATACTATGATTGTCTTTTTGAATTTGGTGCTAATACTGTTATATGGAAAATGGAATAGGTCTTTGGATTATGAACGCGGATATTCTCTAATGGACGACGGCTGGATTATGAATGACGGACTAGACGCTTGTAATTCATGGGACGTGCTCATTTTGTGAATGCGGACGAATGGTCTTACATTCATCGTCGTTGATTTCTATCCTATCGTGCATAGTTCTCAGATAATTTTGCAGGGTATTCATTTGAGTTAGGGGTGAATTCTTGGCTACTTTGCGGAATTTCTTCTTGTCGCCAAAAGTGTTCAACATGACCCTTACATAGTGGTATTTACAAACAATAACACTACCATTGCCTTTATCAGGCTTCACAATCACAAATCGTTGCTTTAAATCCCGTAATAATTTAATCCTTTTGAAATCACCTTAATGACGCCTCCCTTACTGTTCAGAAGTGTCTTTGAAGTAACTTTGAAGTAACTTTAAAGTGTGGCCATATTTTAACCCTGAAGTGCAAGGCAGAAGTGTGCTTGCAGTGTGGGTATTGTTTTGTAGCAATGCCATATAAGGGCATTGAAGTCACAATGAAGTCACTTGGAAGTACTTTTGAAGTGTGCCTCAAATATGTTAATTAAGTACTGCAGTAGTAGGGAGCCCGCATTTCAGAGCCCCTTTTCCAGGAAGGTAACTCTTGGTCCCCTTTTTCCGCCAGGGGGCGCCACCAGTCCCGTATGACTGAACATGATAGGACATGTACTGCAGTGTGACGTCATGTATGACGTCACTTCCGGTCTGCGTGAATCGGGCGTGTGTATTCCTCCGCGGTGATGCGGTCTGGTGGTGATGCGGTCTGCCTCCGCGGAGAGAAAGTAGTCCCAAATTCTCCAGCATTTTCCGGCAATCTTCAGGGACGAGAGGGATCCCTAGTGTACCGATTGGGTCGTATGAGGTATCGATGTGAAGCATTCGTGAAGGGGCATCTGATGGGGTGGGTGTGGGGTTGAAATATCGTCATTCTGCGCACGCGCGGTAGACCAAGGGTATGGAAATAGACGTTTAGGGGTCTAGGGGAGCCCCTAGTGGTCCGATGGAGTCGAGTGAGGTATCAATGTGAAGCATTCGTGAGGGGGCATCCGATGGGCTGGGTGTGGGGTTGGAATATGGTCATTCTGCGCATGCGCGGTAGACCAAGTGTATGAAAATAGACGTTTTGGGATCCAGGGGGGTCCCTAATGGGTCTATGGAGTTGTATGAGGTATCAATGTGAAGCCTATGTAAGGGGGCATCCGATGGGCTGGGTGTGGGGTTGGAATATGGTCATTCCGCGCATGCGCGGTAGACCAAGGGTATGGAAATAGACGTTTTGGGATCGAGGGGAGTCCCTAATGGGTCTATGGAGTTGTATGAGGTAACAATGTGAAGCCTATGTGAGGGGGCATACGATTGGACTAGGGTCTCGGCCGTTGTCCACAGTCTGCGCATGCGCAGACAGGGAATTCTGGGAAAAGGGTGTGGAAATAGACGTGTTAAGGTTTAGCTGAGCCCCTAATGATCCTATGGTGTCGTATGAGGTCTTATTTTGAAGCTGCCGTGAGGGAGCATCCGACTGGGCTAGTGTGTCGTTCGTTGTCAATAGTCTGCGCATGCGCAGTCTGGCCGTAGTATAGAAATAGACGTGTTGGGGTTTAGGTGGGCCACTAGTGGTCTGATGGGATCGAGTGAGGTATCAATGTAAAGCAGTCGTGAGGGAGTATCCAACGGGCTGGGTGTGACGTGGAACTGACGTCATTCTGCGCATGCGCAGTAGAGAAAGTGTATGGAAATAGACATTTTGGCGCCGACATGGGTCACTATGGGTCCGATGGAGTCGTATGAGGTCTTATGTTGAAGCTCTCGTGAAGCAGCATCCGACTGGACTCAGGATTCGTCCGTGTTCAAGAGTCTGCGCATGCGCAGTCTGGTCGTAGTATAGAAAGCAGGCATGTTGGGGGATGCGTGGGTGTGTGTGTGACCCACCCCTAGGGGCACCTGGTTGTGGTTGGGTGGTGTGCGCACAGACGTCACTTCCGGTTTTCACTAAAACTACCTTCGAACACAGAAGAGTTCCAATGTTCCCCTTAGGGTCCGGATGTTCAACATCCGGGGTTTTCCCCGGCCCGGCCCGGCCCGGCCCCGCTCCGCCCCGCCCCGCCCCGCCCCGCCCCGCCCCGCCCCGCCCCGCCCCGCCCCGCCCCGCCTCGGCCGCAGCGCGCGCGGGCTATCCGGCCGCAGCGCGCGCGCGCGCGCGGGTTACTCCGGAAGTGCGCGGCATCACCGGAAGTGCGCGGATGAATGTCGGGTCAAAAGGTCAAAGGTCACATCCAAGTCAAAAGGTCTCCCTTTCGGCAAGGTTCGGCAACAATGTTGCGGCATCGATAAACAGAGCTTGAACCCCAAAAAGGGGATTGTAAATTAACCTGGGAAGAATGGGCAGTTCCATTTGGACCAATCAGCGGTCGAGAAAAAAGAGCCAATGAGCGATCGATAAAAGAACCAATGGACGGGTACTAGAATTTCGCTCACGTCTGCGCCTACATCCGGGTACTAGAATGCTTTCGCCTATAGTGAAATCTCATGTTAAATGAAATCCTATACAAAATAACATTACACTACCGAACAATCACGGACTTTCACGAAGGGCCGTCACAGGGCGTAGTAGAAAAAAGTGCATTTCTAACCTTATTGACCTTATGGCGCAAGCGAGTATAACAAATGCCCATGACTCACACGGTGTATAAAACCCTACCCAACAGGTACACTACAAACCCACCTCTCTAACCGTTCGCTTTTCATTCCCGACCATGGCAGCGAGCGGAACAGAGCTTGCGTTATTCCAACTGACGTCCGACGTCTACCTCATCGTCAATGACGATCACCTGGAGCTGGTCCAAGACGCACCGCAGAAGGTGAAGATTTTGTTATCGCTATCAGGCTGGACTCTATTGACATGATTGTTACAGGGAAAAGAACCCGAAAGGGATTTCATGCACGTGGAAGTCGGTGTGCACATACGCACTGCTGGAGAGGATTCCCTTTTTCCCCGGTTGGAACAGAGTGGAGGTACCTATATCACACTCTGTCCACCCTTATGGATGGCACTGAAAGATGTACTCCCCGAGGTGGATGACTTACTACACCCCGAGGTGAAAGAAGGGGCTGTGGCTACCCGGAGGCTTACACCTGGCTGCACCCTATTGTTGTACCCCAAACGAGTGGACCTCATCGATAGCGGACTTAGGTGTTGGTGTACGCTTGAACCCAAAGCGCACGTCTCTTTGTCACCGGAAGGATGGACTACCTTGAAATGGGTGTTGTTGGGTGACCTGCACGGTGATAGCATTCACCTGTGTGACGACGTCTACATTTTCTGCGGTCCCTTTTTCGCTCGACTCCTCTGTCTGAACGATGGTGGTTTTACCCTGGACCCCGATCTATGGACGGCTTTGGAACAAGTAGTCCCCATTGTTGATAAGGTACTATCTCTATAGGAGCCACATAACCAATCAGAATAGTACGTATCACGGACTACACCCGTAGAGCTACGTCTAGGCGCGCATGTGTGACATGGTCTATAAAACACGTCCCTCTGGATCCCACACTTTCATTTCTACGGTTACAGAGCCATGACGGACATCCAGCCCTATGCGACTCGCATTTTACAGCATGCCACCGTGGTTAATTCACTCACAGGTTACAGAGCAGTGGTTCGGTCCATGTTTGCAGATGGCGCCGACAACGAGGGGCGACGCCAGATCCTGAAAGAGTTCACAGAAGCGGTCCTCGACAGAGTGCACACGATGGAGAGGTGTGCCATCACTCACCACTACTGGACTATGACAGCCATCCTTGATGCTCGCGCTCACGCCGGAACCAGCGACGGCTGGTTGGCCTCACAATAGTCTGCGCCCTATTGACCCTGGCGCTGTGGCATTGACAGTGGGACCTCACCATAAATACGAGGTTCAGACAGAGGGTGTGTCATTCACCGTTCGTCATTGGATCAAGCATGTCACCAGTCCTACGAGCCATCCTTCCCCTTACACCCCGGGTGGGGTTACACGTCTATGAAGATAAAGTCACCCTCGTGGAAGACCGTGGAGATGTTTGCTGGTCGCGCACTGAGACCGTATCGAATACGGGTACGCTACACCGTGACGGCTGGACCAAATTTAAACGGGTGTTGAGCGGTGAGCTCGACGGAAACCTCATCCACATAGACAATGCCATCTACGTATACCGTGGACCTTTCTTCCCACGCCTGGGCCGTTACCAAGACCCTACGCGAGGCTTCACCCTAGACCCCGATCTGTGGACAGCCTTCAAGAAGTGGTGCCTATTGTGGACCAGCTGCTTACACCGGACGCGCGGTCAGCTGTTCAGTTGGAGTGGGCTCGTGCCCTGAGTGAAGCGGCGGCAGAACCCAATGAACAAATTACCAAACCTAGCAATGAAGCGGGGGCAGACGATGATGCCATTGATTATCCGGCTAGACTCAGTCAGCCCAGTGATATGACCACCCGATCCTTTGATCTCACGTCATAAACTTTTTCTCCCTATAAATACGAGAGACAGTCAAATCTTGTACCATTCACGTACTGACCATGACGGAGCATATAATACGGGCGTATCTCAGCTTGACCCCCGAGGTCTTCCTGCACGTTTATGCGGATAAGGTCGATATCATGGAGGAGGTGGGGGACATCTGTGATGCGGACCTTACACAACCGTGCCCGGCTCACATTCGTCTGTCCCGAGAGGGCTGGACCAAATTCAAACGCGTGTTGTCTGGTGAACTGGACGGCGGCCTCATTCACTTGTGTCACGATGTGTACATCCGACGCGGCCCCTTCTTTGCTCAATTAGCTCGGCTAGATGGGGGTACAGTGCATTTTACCCTTCACCCTGATCTATGGTCTGCATTGGAAGATGCCGTGGTAGATGTGGATCAAGTGCTTACGGAGGAAGATGGGTCATCAGACGAGTTGGACTGGTCATTTACCATGGACACTGTGCTGGCAGAAGCCAACGAAGAAGAAAGAAACTCCTGCCCAAGATATACCCGTTATAAATAAACGATAGAGCCAGGGGCCATCATCATTTGTCACCATGAAGAGCTGGGAGAAGGTGTTGGATAACTTATACTACAGTCCCGATAGTCCGGCGGCCTATAGTGCATTGACGGCTCTCTATCGAGCGGCCAAACCCCAGGGGATACAACGTGCTCAAGTCCGAGATTGGTTAAGAAAACAAGACACCTATACCTTACATCGAGCTGCCCGTCGCCATTTTCTACGGAACCGGGTCATCGTGGGAGGACTAGATGCCCAATGGCAAGCGGATTTGGTCGATATGAGCGCCTTTGCCAAACACAACGATGGGAATCGGTATATCTTGACGTGCATCGATATCCTGTCGAAGTATGCGTGGGTGGTACCCATCCGGACGAAAACGGGGGCGAATCTCATAGCGGCGTTCAAGGACATCTTCAAGACCGGGCGCAAACCCATGTATTTGCAAACCGACGAAGGCACGGAATTCCTCAACAGACCGTTCCAACAGTTTCTGAAAGCCCAGAAGATGTTTTTCTTCCATACGTACAACGAGACCAAGGCTTCCGCGGTGGAAAGGTTCAACAGGACATTCAAAGGCCGCATGTATAAATATTTCACCTATAAGAATACAAGGCGGTACATCGATGTTCTCCCGAAACTTGTGAGTGGTTACAATCGAGCCTATCACCGGAGTATAGAGAGAGCCCCTATTACCGTCACCCAACGCAATGAAGCCCAAGTCCGGCGTGTCTTGTACCCCAGGCAATCGCAGCGAACGACGAAGGAGGTGTACAAGGTCGGGGACCCTGTACGGATCAGTAAAGTCAAAGGTCAATTTGAAAAAAGTTACTTGCCCAACTGGAGCGATAAGCACTTCCTGATTAAACGGCGCCTACCCCGACAGCAGCGAGTCTATGAACTGGAAGATCTTCAAGGGGAACCGTTGCTAGGGACGTTTTACGAGACGGAATTACAGCCTGTCGTAAAAACACAGCAAGACTACTACACGGTGGAGCAGATTTTGAAAACGGAACGTCGGCGTGGCAAACTGTTTCATTTCGTGAAATGGCAAGGCTGGCCCAGTTCCTTCAATTCCTGGGTGGCGGCCAACCAGGTGAAACGACTATAAAGCCAGACACCACTACCGTCATCCTTCATTCCACGTTCGACCACGGTGCTATGGACAAGCAGCAGCTGCCTCTGAACACAGCGTCTCCCAAAACGCGCAAAGCGCAAGTGGGCTTTGTGGTGATAGTACTAACCCTGCTGAGTGTGTTGTACGGAGGTGTGTTTTACGACGTAGCCTATGTCAGCACGCTACTTAACCAACTTAGAACTCCAGCTGTGAGTGGCAGTGAAGCCAGTCTACAGATAGCACTAGTCAACCCCGTATCGAGCCCAGTCATCACCACCACCACACCACGTGTACAAGCCACAACGAGCTCCACACCGAGTATACAGTCAACACCTACACCAAGTACACCCACTACGTCTGAAAACCCACCGGATTTCACCCCTCGCAGTGAACAGACGACGACCGACGTTGTACCCACCACCACTCCAGTTCACTCGTACCAAATTTACAAGAGCGGGTTACCACGACAGCGGATACAGCTCAAACCATGGACCCTCGGTGGCAGCATCCCTTCACTTGCGTCATCGCAGGACCGACGGGTTCCAGCAAAACGCACTTCGTCAGGAAGCTCCTTCAACACGCCGACAGCATGATCACCCCACCCATTGCCCGAATCGTGTGGTGTTACGGAGAATGGCAGGCAACGTATGCATCAATGCCCCACATCACGTTCGTGGAAGGCCTACCTAACCTGGCCGATTTGGAACCGGACACCTTGGTGGTTCTGGATGATCTCATGGCGGAGATGGATGCGCGGGTCACCCAACTCTTCACCAAAGGCAGCCATCATCGACGGCTCAGCATCATCTACATTGTGCAGAATCTGTTCAGTAAAAACAAAGAACATCGGAACTTCAGCTTAAATGGCCACTACCTGGTGGTTTTCAAAAACCCGAGAGATACCACTCAACTGCTGCACTTGGCGAGACAGATGTATCCCGGCCGCACACCGTTTGCGTTGGAAGCCTTTAAAGATGCGACAACCCCTCAGCACGGGTATATGCTCTTCGACCTCAAGCAAGCCACCCCCGATCACCTTCGACTACGGACCGGCATCTTTCCCGGAGAGGCCCACCACGTGTACATGCAAAAATAATGTAAACACACCCACAGTGGCTCCCCCAGCTGGGGTGTGTGTGTTTGATGATGGAGATAATAAAAAGAATGAATACCACAGCATGGTTGACTTTGTCTCTGTTCTCTGAGGTAGATAAAAAGAACAGAGTTGTGGGTTCTGGCATTAGTTGTACATGATGTCTGCGCGAGTACGGAAGCACGCCCCGACGCTCCGTGTATTGAAGACGGCCCCACCCGAGTTGGTCCGAACCATTGTACGCGGTGCGGACCCTGACCTTGTACGCTGTCTGTGCGAGATCGGGTACAACCTGTTAAAAGGCAACGTACCACTGACTCCGGCTCAGAAGACCAAGTTGGCCAAGCATAAGACAGGTCTCCGAACCCTAGTCCAGAAGCGGGTCCCTCAAACACAAAAGAAAAAGGTGTTACAGAAAGGCGGCTTTCTCGGGGCCATCTTAGCACCGTTGACCGCTTCCGTGTTGGGTCCAGTATTGGGTGGACTCTTCGGCCGACAATGAACCACACGAAAAAAATGGTCCTCGTCGAACCACGGTTCCTTCAAAACCTCCAATCGCCCTACCCTGTCCCACCTACGGTGAAGACCATAAACACCCTCGATGGAGAGATGCAACAGATCTTACAGAGACCGGGGTTAAGCGACAGTGAGAAAGTACAACGGTACAATGAGACGCTTCAACGGTACATGACGTTCATGGACCAATACAAAACCCTCTCTACCCCACCACCACCACCACCACCACGTGACACACCGCCGACCTCAGCACCGCTCCAACAGCCGCCATTACCAGGGGTACCACCCACAGCCCCACAGTGGGTGGAAGACGAAGTGCTGAAGAGTGTACCTGCATCGTTCAAGAAACAAGCTGGCCTGGTATTACAACGGATGAAACAGAACCCTAACATGACTTGGAATGATAAAGGCGAACTACTGGTACAGAATCAGGTGGTCCCCGGGACCCACATGACGGATTTAGTGAATGACCTGATGCGGAAACGCAGGTCGCACACGGATCCTCGAGGATGGGAGGTCTTCGCTCAAGGCTTGAAAGACATGCATGTACCACAGGAATTGGTGGGGAACCCCCACCGCTGGGCCTTTATGCAGCGAACCCAGCAATCGCCGAGTGGCCCACTACCTTCTTGGGAATCCGAATGGGAACCGGAGTCACCCCCCAAAACACCACCACCACAACAGGCACCTTCTTTTCAGACCTTTCAAAAACCATCCTTGATCAGGACACCCCACATCTCCAGAGCCGTGACACGTAGCAAGTCAACGCGACGAACACGACGCCGGACACAACCGCCCAAGGCCTGGAACACCTATTAAAACCAACAGCAGCAGCAGGACAGCTCAGTCGCCATGTTTTACCTCACCCTACCCAGTAACAGTTCGCTGGATGTGTTTCCTGACAACACCTTGGCCAAGTACGTGACCCAGTTACCGCAACCGTTGCATTTACCTGGGCGCTGGGAATGTGGCCTCGTGGATATCCAATACCCTTACTCGTGGTACAACGTGCGAGCCAATGAAGTGTGGTACGAGGTGACCTACGAAGGAAAAGACACCCGACTCACCCTCCCCGAAGGCCAATACGATACTCCCAAGGAGTTCATGGGTGGGCTGTCAAGACTGTTGCATTATAAGGCTCTACGGGAGGTCACGAATACTTCAAAACCCATCAAATCCTTTCCCTTCAAGAATCACGTGGACTTCGATTACAACGCACACAACGACAAGGCACAGCTTATCGTCACCGCCAACGCGAGTGTCGTACTGAGTCCTATCCTACAGCAAATGCTGGGTTTCGATCTACAGACGTTCGCTGGTCCCACCGCCCACCAAGGCGAGATCCCGATGGATATGAAGTCCGGTATGTACGGACTCTACGTCTACTCGGACGTGGTGGACAACCACATCGTGGGCGATATCAACACACCTTGTTACGGGTGGTGCCCATTAAAAAGACGTATGGAGATCAAGTCACCCACAGTTTCACCCACATGCTCTACCTACCCGTACGACAAACCGACATCAACACTATCACGGTGGATATAAGAGATGACACGGGACGGCCGGTGGCATTCGAACGCGGGAAAGTGGTGCTGACACTTCATTTTCGACAAGCACGTGCTCCCCACTTTGTATAATGAAGGTGCCTTACGAGTGCGATGCACGCAGCTATATGGACTATTATGTCCAACAGGCCGGCGGTGGCCTTCCGGTCTTTAGTGGTGCACGCATGCAACGAGGACATGGACTGGGGAACATACTCGGGAGCATCGTCAAAACGTTCCTGCCCTTGGTGACGCGGGTGAAAGCAATCGGCAAACAAGCGGTACGCAGTGGACTGCAAGTCGCCGGTGATGTCTTGGGGGGTACGGCACCCAAAGAAGCCTTGAAGCCTTGAGGCGTCTTGGTGGCCAAAGCACAACGCACCGTAGGGAATAAAAGACCTGCACCACCGAGACCACGCACCAATCGACGACCGACCCAGCGACGACGCACATCGAAGACCCAGGATATCTTTTCTTAAAACATGTCCTTGATCCACGCAGAGTCCTGCCCCTCCACAAAACAGTGAATTTGATATGTGGACCGTCCCGCCCACACAGACCAGTGCCGAACAAGGATTATGGGCGGAGCATCTCCCGCTCAACGAAACAATCAACGAAACGGGGCCCATCGAGTTCACCATCAGTAATGCGGATACGGCCTATGTGGATTTAGCCCATACATACTTGTATGTGAAAGCCAAGATCGTCAATGGAGATGGCTCCAGAATCGTCGACCAAGCAAGGGTGGGCCCGACGAATCTCTGGCTGCACTCGATGTTTCAACAGGTGGATATATTTCTCAGCGACAAACTCATCAGTGACTCGACCAACACGTACCCCTATCGAGCCTACATCGAGACTCTGTTGTCGCATGGGCGAGAGGCTAAAAAATCTCAACTGACAGCCGCTTTATTCTACCAGGACACAGCCCAGCACATGGGCGTAGAGAACGACAATGTGGGATATAACAAACGGAAGGCTTTGACCGCGAACGGCGTCTAGGTGGATCTCATGGGTTGACTGCACGCAGACATGTTCATGGAAGACCGGTACCTGTTGAACAAGATCCCCATCAAAATCCGACTGATACGGGCGCCTCCGACCTTCGCTTTGATGGCCACTAACGTAGACGGGCATGCAGCTGACTATAAGATTGTCATCCAAGACGCAGTCCTGTATGTCCGAAAAGTGAAACCGAATCCAGCCGTTCAATTGGGACACCTCAAAGCCTTGGAAACAAAACCAGCCCAGTACCCTATCCGACGTGTGCAAACCAAAGTGTTCTCTGTGTCTGCTGGAAATATGAGCGCCAACAAAGAAAACCTGTTCCTGGGGGAACTACCCAAGCGATTGATCCTGGCATGTGTGGAAAATACCAGTTTCAGCGGAGCCTACCCAGAGAACCCGTTTGACTTTAAACATTTCGGCATCAATTTTGTGGCCCTGCATGTGGATGGACAACAGGTCCCAGCCACGGCCTTAACACCGAACTCTGGGCGCGCGAATTTCATTCGAGCCTATCAGAGCCTGTTTACAGCCACCGGTCAAATCAACCAGGACGAAGGGAATTTCATCAGTCGGGAGGCCTACGGGCACGGATACACGTTGTTCTGTTCCGATCTGACCCCCACCTTAGAGAACGACCATCAGCTGGCCCTGGCCAAGCAAGGCAATTTACGGTTGGAAATCCACTTTCAACGAGCCCTCCGGAGCACCGTCAATGTGATCTGCTACGCCGAGTTTGACAGCATCATTCAAGTGGACAAGGCGCGCAACGTGCTGTGTGACTTCTCCACCTAACATGGATACAGACCAGATAACCACCGTGCTGGAGAATGACCCAGAGACACGTATGATGTTTCAAGGGGTGTTCGCCCGAGATGTGTTCCCATTAGACCGTGTGTATCCTGCTGCTTACGTTCTCAGCACGGACCCGATGGAGCGACCCGGTGAACATTGGGTGTCCGTGTGCTTGACAGAACAGCAGGGCGAATACTTTGACCCGTACGGCCTGCCACCCCTCCATCCCGATTTAACAGACTTCATGGATCAAGGCACAGAGACGTGGTGTTGGAACAGTCAAACGTTGCAAAGCCTGACCAGTAGCGTGTGCAGACAATATTGCTTGTTTTACCTGTACCATCGATGCCGGGGCAGAACCTTATCTACCATCGTACAGATGTTTGACGAGTACCCCAAGGCCGAGGACCGCGATGTACTCGTATATGACTGGGCCGCTGATCATTTCAATGTACAAGCCCCGTTCTGGGCTTAAGTTCTTTCAATGTACAAGCCCCCTGTTCTGGGCTTAAGTTCTTTCAATGTTCAAGCCCCCTGTTCTGGGCTTAAGTTCTATCGAACCGGGCCGGGCCGGGCCGGGGAAAAACCCGGATGTTGAACATCCGGACCCTAAGGGGAACATTGGAACTCTTCTGTGTTCGAAGGTAGTTTTAGTGAAACCCGGACGTGACGTCTGTGCGCACACCACCCAACCACAACCAGGTACCCCTAGGGGTGGATCACGCACACCCCCACGCATCCCCCAACATGCCTGCTTTCTATACTACGACCAGACTGCGCATGCGCAGACTCTTGAAAACGGACGAACCCTGAGTCCAGTCGGATGCTGCTTCACGAGAACTTCAACATAAGACCTCATACGACTCCATCGGACCCATAGTGACCCATGTCGGCGCCAAAATGTCTATTTCCATACACTTTCTCTACTGCGCATGCGCAGAATGACGTCAGTTCCACGTCACACCCAGCTCGTTGGTCTCCCTCACGACTGCTTTACATTGATACCCACTCGATCCCATCAGACCACTAGTGGCCCACCTAAACCCCAACACGTCTATTTCTATACTACGGCCAGACTGCGCATGCGCAGACTATTGACAACGAACGACACACTAGCCCAGTCGGATGCTCCCTCACGACAGCTTCAAAATAAGACCTCATACGACACCATAGGATCATTAGGGGCTCACCTAAACCCAATCTCAGTAAACTCAGATATAATATCACGGAATATCATATCTGAATTCAGCCCTATATAAATCCCGTGCAAGTTGAAACTACTATTGTTAGCCAATCAGATGGATAGCTGGTTGTAACTATTTCAAAATCACGCCCACAGTAATTACACACGGTAGCTCGTGTTCTAATATATAAACATTATCCTGAAACAGTTTCCAAATATGGCATCATTTCCGTGGACATCAAAGAGTTTACTCCCGCCGAAAAGTCTGGCTTTGTTAATGGTAGAAAATATCAAAAGAGTCTGCCGTGCGAAGATGTTAATCTCCGTGAAGTAAACGTCAATCATTTTCAGAAAGAAAAGGTTGAAATGGTTGTGATTGGCTTATTATGGGATCTCGTGGAATATCGGCGAACCTTTTGCACGAAATTTTCATAGCGTTACATCTAGATGGTATATTCCCCTGATTTACCATCTTGGTTTACCTAGATTGACCTAAACCCTAACACTTCTATTTCCACACCCTTTTCCCAGAATTCCCTGTCTGCGCATGCGCAGACTGTGGACAACGGCCGAGACCCTAGTCCAATCGGATGCCCCCTCACATAGGCTTCACATTGATACCTCACTCGATCCAATCGGCCCACTCGTGGCTCACCTACATCCCAAAACGTCTATTTCCATACCCTTTTCCCACAATTCCCTGTCTGCGCATGCGCAGAATGTAGACAACGACCGAGACACTAGTCCAGGCGGATGCCCCCTCTCATAGGCTTCACATTGATACCTCATACAACTCCATAGACCCATTAGGGACTCCCCTCGATCACAAAACGTCTATTTCCATACCCTTGGACTACCGCGCATGCGCAGAATGACCATATTCCAACCCCACACCCAGCCCATCGGATGCCCCCTCACATAGGCTTCACATTGATACCTCATACAACTCCATAGACCCATTAGGGACCCCCCTCGATCCCAAAACGTCTATTCCATACCCTTGGTCTAACGCGCATGCGCAGAATAACCATATTCCAACCCCACACCCAGCCCATCGGATGCCCCCTCACGAATGCTTCACATTGATACCTCATACGACTCCATCGGACCATTAGGGGCTCCCCATGATCCCAAAACGTCTATTCCATACCCTTGGTCTACCGCGCATGCGCAGAATAACCATATTCCAACCCTACACCCAGCCCATCGGATGCCCCTTCACGAATGCTTCACATCGATACCTCATACGACCCAATCGGTACACTAGGGATCCCTCTCGCCCCTGAAGATTGCCGGAGAATGCCGGAGAATTCGGGACTACTTTCTGTCCGCGGAGGCAGACCGCATCACCACCAGACCGCATCACCGCGGAGGAATACACACGCCCGATTCACGCAGACCGGAAGTGACGTCATACATGACGTCACACTTCAGTACATGTCCTATCATGTTCAGTCATACGGGACTGGTGGCGCCCCCTGGCGGAGAAAGGGGACCAAGAGTTACCTCCCTGGAAAAGGGGCTCCTAAATGCGGGCTCCCTACTACTTACTGCAAAGGCACTTCATCGGCACTTCCACAGAAGGGTAACCTTCATAGGCACTTTGAAGTGCTCTTGAAGTACCTAACTAGAATATCTGAGGCACTTCAATGTCCTTATATGGCAAGGCACTTCATCCACTCTTCTACAGAAGCATAACTTTCATATGCACTTCTGAAGTGCTCTTGAAGTACCTTATTTGTATCATAGCAAATTCGTGTAATGAAAGGTATGTAGCCACGAGATATTTACTTTCCCGGAAAAGAAGACACAAATATATATTTGAGCACAGAACAGTTTATTTAGCAAAAACACTAAGAGTGAGACAAAACAGTACATCATAAAATATTTACAATAAACCTGATGGTTCTTAACAAGAAGCGCGTCGTTTATATAGCACAAATCCTTGAGACAAAATACAGCACAGTACTATATATGTATGTATTTACATGCAGTCTTTGGTATGAGAATTTATTGCAGTATTAGTATTATTATTCAAGGGTGACCGTGTTCTTGTCCAACTTGAACTTGAAGCAGCAGATCTTTCGAAGACTAGTTTGGTTTAGTTGCCCTAAGGTCCACTTGGACATAATCCAACCTTTGCTGAAACCCACCAGTCTGAATTGTGGACTTCTTGGCCTGTGGCGATAAATACATGCATATAATTAAAACCTGGTCAGTTGTGTATATGGGTCCATATGACATCCAATCCAGTTTTTCTTTTTTTTAATACACTCAGGATGATTGAATAGGTTGACTACCATCAAGGGTAAAGAATGGAACACATCCGTACGATTTACAAAAGATTGACGAAGATGTTTATTATCCTTTCTTTAGTACTCCATGATATACAACAAGGGAGATAAACAGTTTGTGTGACGTTCTAACCAATATACACTATGAAGAAATGAACCATACCTAGGTGTGCTCATTAAATTTCCCATCCGTTGAGTGGCTGCTTGGAGTGAGCTGAGTTCCTTGTAGTAGCTGTATTCTGGAATATGAAAGTATACAATGTGAGAAGCCATTAGAATTGAAGAGAAACAATCATGTGAAATTTTATAATTTGTCTTTGCTAATTTCTGGTTCAACAAGATCTCCATACAGGGTTTCAAATAACAAATAAATGCTTATTAACTACAAATTGTTTTCTTAATTTTTTTTAATGAAATAAATGTATGAAATGAAATGTTCTCATTTCTCAAGATGTGGGTAGAAATGTACAATTGAAGTGTGTGAAGATCCTTAGCTTATACGTATATGAATAGTGCAATCAATAGACAAGGAAAATATAGCCTGTTATAATGATGAAAAGTCTAATCATAATTGATTATACTTTTTCTGATTATAGCTAAAAATAGGTTATACTAACATTTTATTATCAATATATTTTAAAACATATTTCTTTACCATTTTGTCAAAAATATGGTATGGAAATATTCTACAATCTTCTGCAAGGAACAAAAATCAATAAATTTTATAAATCAATAAACAGTTCAAAACAACAAGATAATTTATTTAGAGCTACCATCCCGCCCAAGCAGTTAAATCCACCTGTTTTGACATGAACAGGAAGTATACAAGCAGTTTTGTGATAGAAATATCTCACCTTCAGGGGATTTCCTCCAGGGGTGCATGCCAATCTTCATATGAGGTCCCCAAGCTGACAATTCACACAATCATAACAATGGCAATTGATGAACCTGGGTAGATCTGAAAGTGATATTGAGACAGAGATATGGGTATTTCTTTGTGAAAGCCATGCTATATGACCCATTAAATTTGACTGCAGTTATAAGGTGCATTATTACAACCTGCAGTGCATATAGCAATATTTATTGAGGCCAATATCATTTTTTTAATATGCCATGTATGTCAAGAGAAACTTGTTGATAATAATAGCTGATACTCCCTGGTCTACATCACTGTTCAGCTCAGTTCTTTGCTTATTAAGTTATGAAAAACAGAAAAATTATAGTTATATTTATAATTTACTTACCATATCACTAGCTGCACTCATCACCATCTGCAATACAGTTCTTCAAACCTCCATAGTTCTAGCTTAACATGAACAAATTCATCTGATTTTTGCAGTGACGTCAGCCATTTTGTTTGTTGTCGACTGGTGGCGCCCCCGGTGTTCAATTAAATTTTCAAGGGTAGATAACTCCACCCATTTTGACGAGACAGTTAATAGGAAAATTACTATCAGAAACAGAAATTATATATATATTATATTTAAACAAGTGATAATAATGAAGAGGATAATATAAAATATTCTTTAATGGGCATTTTTTGTTGCTGACATTATGTTATGTTAGAACTGATTCTTCTAAAAATATTTTCCCATTTTGTCCAATTTTACTATAAAATCATGGATTTGGAATGATTATAAAATCTGAATTCAACGAGATTTCTTATCTAATATGATACTGTTTAGATAACCATAATATGTGAGAGACTGATATTATTAATATCTTTATTTTATTTAAATAGAAACCCATGGTACTGATCACTTTAAAAGATCCAAAAAAGTGTTCACAGTTCTGTTTAATATGCCAGTAACCACATGTGAATATTTTACACAGTTGCGGCTATTTTGAACTGTGAAGTACAAATCTGATGTTTAGTGGTTTCATTGAAATGAGATTTGATGTCACTGAGTGAAATCAAATCGGCCAACTTTAAGCTGGGATATTCCCAGAGCTAATTACTATCATTGAAACTTGTATACATGTAGTTCTAATTTATAATGTTATGTTACTGTAACAGTTTGTGGGAAAATTCCAATAATCTAGAAATCCTATTGGGTTGAATCTTATAGGATTTTTCAGAATCTTATAGGATTTTTTAGAATCTTATAGGATTTTTCAGGATTTCCAGAATCTTATAGGATTTTTTAGAATCTTATAGGATTTTTTTCAGAATCTTATATGATTTTTTTCAGAATCTTATAGGATTTTTCAGAATCTTTTAGGATATTTTAGAATCTTATATGATTTTTCAAAATCTTATAGGATTTTTCAAAATCTTATAGGATCCTATAAGATATTTTTTGTAAGAGGAAGTCCCCCAAGTTATGCTATAAACTGACAAAGGACCACTACTCCCTGATTTCATTATGTCTCCTATGGAAGAAAAGATAATGGTAGACTAATAGAACAAAATGTTATCAAAGTTTATGCCAGATATGTAGATGATACACTTGTACTTGCAAAACTTTCTGATTGTGATATGATTCTAAATTAAACTCAATTCATTAAATAAATAACTTAAGTTTACCCATGAAGTGTTTGTAGATTGTAACGATATACACTTTCTTGACATGAAAATTGGATCGAATGGGACCTCTGTATATAGGGAATGTACCCATACTGGACAGTATACACATTATGATAGTTTTGAACCATGGCGTACTAAATTGCATTGAGCCCATAAGATCTGTAATAGTGCCTCGTTATTTCGAATTGAACTTGATAAAATAAAAATGTTCATGAGCTGAAATGGCTTCTGCTAAAATTAGCTCAGAAACTGATCATGCAATTCACTCCATCCATTAAGACCAGAAAAGACAAAAAGAAAGATGTTCGCGATGATATCCCTAGAATATGCTTGAATCTGTCATATGTTGGCAAACATGGTAAATGCATAGCAAAGAAGTGTATAGGTAAAATTACTAAACTGCTAAGTGGACCTGTCAAAATAATTGTTAGATGGCACACCACAAAACAAACTGTTTTCTTAACAGCAAAACCCTGTACCTCTTATGTATAAAAGTTACGTTGTTTATAAGTTTATTTGTCCTGGTTGTAAGACACTTACACAGGTGAAACCTGTGCCTTTTTCATTCGCCTTAAAAACATGTTAGTGAAAATTCCAATTTCTGTCTGACTGGAAGAATGTCTTTGAATTGTTCTGTAAATCTTATATAAACACATGGACCAGAATGCTACTATGTGCTTAACATTTATAAGTACGGATTTCACGAGAAGCCTATCCGGTATAAACTGCTCGTCTGTATCCCATGTCTCCTGTCTAAGTCCCATGGTAAAGGTTTAGGGGACAGCTGGGCCCCTATTAAATCTGCGGGTGACCTGTCCCTTAGGGTTCGGAAATTCTTTTATGGAAGACGGCTGAATATTGAATGTCAGATCTGACGCTTGTTAGGCTTAATTTCAGTTGTAGGTGTAGGTTAAAGATTAGGACGAGTGTGCCGAAACATACAGGGGAGACAATCCGTCCCAGAGGACATCTGATCGTCTTACACCGGTCATCGAGTGCAGTTACGGTATTTATTCTGTAAATTGCTCTAGAAAAATTCACTTGTAGTACGTATGCGTTGTCCGTAGAAGAATGTGCATGTATCACGGTAAGACGGTATGAGATCGCGATTGGCTCTCGTGTACTCTGTTCAGCAAGGTTTGTACTTGGTTGGCTCTTATACGTTGTAGTCTGTTCTCGGCAATTAAATCAAGCTTCAGTTCGATAATAAGAACAATGTTAAGAAGACTCCTACTTGTAAAGGTATTTTGCTGTAGCTTATGCCATAATTCCCTCAAACAATCGGTCTGTGCCGTCATCCAATTAAGCCAGTGTTGTTCAGTAAAATCTCACTTTATCGCTTATTTCATCGGTAGCTTCTCGTCGATAAGACATTTGAGATTCCCGAGATATAAACCTACTTCCGCCCTGATAAAGCCTTGATGACGTCGTGGTATACTCAATTTCACGCCTTCGTACTAAGGTATCCATTAGTCGAAGTCTCTTATCTATAGCTCCTGTTATTCCCGAGATATCGGCTATTGTCGATGTTGTTGACGTCACTTCCGGTTGACCTCTTTCATATGCGAAAACCAGTTATTCTATTTTTTTTCTCACCCTGTCGTCACACAGGGCATAAGGGTCACACGGCATTTCAAAATAAAAATATTGCTTTCGCATGTAACAGCTTTAATCCGATAATAAAAAAACCTTCTACATGCCATGAATTTATGACACAATTCTTTCAAAGAATCGGTATCTAATCAAGCCAATGTTTTTCTGTAAAATCCCACTCGACCATTTATTTCATCGGTACCTTCTCGTCACCGATAACAAAAAAACCTTACTTCTGCCCTTTTGAAGCCTTGATGTTATATTCAAATTAACGCCTTCATAAGAGATTCATTGACAAAAGTCCCATAACTCTACCTCCTGCCATTCGCGAGATATTTCTGGCATTGATGACGTCATTTCCGGTTGACCTACTTCTTTCACGAAAACACTCCTATTCTATTCTTAGCCCTCGGGTGATCCCGTTAATCCAGTTCCGCACCTTGACGTCACACAGGGTCATATGGGGTGAAAGGTCATATGAGGAGAAAAAACATCTCCCATGTTAAGTAGATGGGAAAGATTAACCTGGTTAGACGAGGTATACTACTTAGGATCACTCGAATTTTTTCTGACCCTGACCCTCCCGTTTGTATCATCCTTTCTTGGTTGATCCGATCCTCGCGAAGACACGAACGCGCGTAGTTGCTGATGATGCGCACGGAATGGATACTTCAACTAGGTATAGGTAAAGAGTTTCATATTAGCAGACGGTACATGCGCGTGTTCTATCGGACGCTTATACGGTTGATTGCAAAAGTACGTGTAGCTAACACGAAAAATGTTTCACAGCAGTTTTGGTCTCTTCGGCGCTTTCCGGTGTTACATCGGCAGGTTATTATGCATGTACATTATCAGTATCCATATGAGGTACTCCTTCGCGAATAGAACTATAATAATGTTTTAATTTAACTTCAGGTATATTACCATCTGCAGATCATGCATATACAGCACGTACAACAGATATAATCAGAACGTTAAACAGAAAAGAATTTTAAATAAAGAAAAACAGACAACAAAATAATAAACAAAAGATGTATGTGTGGTTTGATTTCCCAGATATTTAGAGCCTCAATTGCTCACCAAACCACATTTAAAGAACGGAGAATTGTGTGTTGTACATGTACCCTCTATTAGGTAAAAAGCCAGATGAATGCACTTACGTATAATGGACGCATTACTTTCTGGGATAATCATGGCTGTGGCTCATGTTCAAGCCTCTGTGCCATAATATACCTAAACTCACAATCTCATTGATATTAAAAGAGGGAGAGAGTCGCTTTCATATTAAAGATCGCCAGTGCTGTACAGGGTGAGTCAAAAAAAGTCCACCAATTGTTTTGTTAATTTATCCATCTGAAGATAAAATTTATTGTGTATATGAATATAACATAACGAAGGGTACTCTCTGTGCTATATCCATTTATTTTATGTTTTATTTATGGACAAAAATATACAGATAATGTGTATATACCGGTACCAACGACGCTCATGGATAGAAAGTGCATTCTCTACATAAATTGGAAATGCATACAAACGGACACAGGAATTAGTGGGGTGAGTTAAGGGCGAAAATGGCCAGAATAGTTTTCTGGACACCCCCACGGGTACCCGGATGAATAAATGCCTAAGCTCCAAAGAATTCGTTGCATCGAACAGCTATGGCGCCATGATGACGTCACAGAATGAATAAAACCTATAAATGACCGAAAAACCATTCTTTCTTGATTAAATATTAGCTTTTACCACATAATTCTTTCCAAATGGCAACAAACTGGCATAAATGACATTCTTGTTGTACTTGGAACGGTAAACAATATATATTTTGACTGTTAACCTTATCTGGCCTGGGAGCGGGGGGGGGGGGGGGGGTTGTGACTTTGATTTAAAATCGTCATACTTAACCCAGGATCTAGCAAATGCTACTAGGCGAGATATTCATATGCCATATGCAGGTCCCTCTGGTATATTACTATCCAGATAGGAATAGTTTACGATGTCGAAATTGTAATCATCTCTTCTATCGTAAAGTCTAAATAAGATGTGCTGTTAGGGCCATCTGTAGTTTCCTTCAAATTCATTGAAGGTGGATATATCCTTCACTGCGCCATTTATATAGCGATTATCCAGAGCAAGAAGATCGTCTACATAGCGTTTGGTGAATGAGAAGGAACAGGCTTTGAAATTGTCCGTTTTTTAAAGCGTCTGCATATAGTCGTATTCATAAGAGAACAGATACAGGTCAGTCAAAAGGGGTGCACAATTAGTACCCATTGGAATACCTATATGCCTTTGATATATTGTATTGCCAAATTTCACACAGATATTATTAATGAGAAATTCAAGCAACTCTATAAACAAAGAAACATCCAATGAATGATATCCCTTGTATGCAATAGAGCCAAAAGAATGCTTTCTAACATTAATATATCAGCGATCAGTTTTCTTGAACACCGATACTATTAATGAACCAAGACGGTCAATAATGTCCTGATGAGGGATTGTAGTACAAAGGGTCGAGAACGCCCAGATACATATCTGTAGGGTATTTATTCTTTCGCTTCAAGTTCTTCTGTAAGACATTTCGATTTTTTCAATATCCACATGCATTTAATGCCAGAGTTCTTAGAAATAATGGCGCAATACCTTTTACAAAATACTATTTCCCCGTTGAAGGACCCTCGTCAACAGGATTGAAAGAAGCTTGTTGGTGCAGCTTTCAGAACCAGCTAAGAATCTGGCCTTGTATGGTGATTTATGCATTTTGGGAGTTCAGTACTCTTTCGGTATATCGTTATGAGTGGTTGGAAGACAAATACCTCTTTCCATGAGAAACGATTTGTGACTGTTAAATAAATCTTCCAGAGTAAGTGCTGTTTGGGGGTAAGTAGATGTATTCGGCGATGGTGTGCTTATACGTAATTTCTTAACCAGCACCTGATAATAGTAATATTTACATATGAATATTATATTATTTGGAGCTTTGTCTGCTGGGACTATGACGAATTTATTCTGGAGATTTGCTAGAACTTCTTGGGAGCTGTGGTTTCTCAGTACTTGTTTTGCTTGGCGAAGGGTACTACTGTCATTATGGCGGATTGTTTCAACGACCTTGCTCTTGGTGAGGTCCAGCCAGTCAGTAACTAATGTAGGTTCAACTTTTTCTCGATTTGACCACTCAATGACCTAGTCTTCCAGTGCAGTCAGAGTCATTTTCTGGTCCGCCTTCAGTTTTATTTTCCTCGGCTCTCTAAATGTAGGTCCTGTCATCAGGAGTGCTTTTAGGTCTTTGTCACTCACTTGATCACGGTTACCAGTCATAACATGCTTGCATGGTGTATAGATAAAGTTCGACGATTCACAATCACAAGTATAGGTCCAGACACGTATAAGTTCCAATCAAACTCCTTGATGGCATTATTGTAATTGAATATGTTGGTGTCATCATTAGTATACTTATATGAAATCCAATGGAGTTCTGTAAACTTAAAATAGTTTGGTACAGTGCTGCGTACCACTGGATCATTCAGGATTCGTGGTAAATTGATAATGTTCAGTCCTTTATCCAAGTAGTTGGGCTGGTCTTTGGAAGTTTCGATTATGTTCACAAGACAATTCAATCGAAACTGCGCTATATATATTGACAAACTTTAGTGTTTGTGGGTGGTATAATATTTCCTGAAGGCACAGATTGTTGAGTATCTCTGGTTATTATATTTAAAACCCTTCATAACGCATACAAGACTATACGCAAGTTATGTATACTGTTTGTGTTAGTTAAACCCACTAAGTAATTTAAAGTGATATGATCGTGAATCAAGGCTGCGATGTCTCCATGGGGAACTCTGCAGTATTCAAGGCCATACTATGGCATTCATTCAATATGACACTGTATTGAGTTGTTATTTCACATGTTGTAATATGTCTTTGCCATTTAACCCTACCTGGCCAGGGGGATGGGGGTGGGGGCACTTCCCCCCTCTTGTTTTTTTTTGTTTTTTTTTGCTCTTATATCCGGAACGACACAACATTGTGAGCCGAGACCCTGTGACTTTGTAGATAATCATATTG
Organism: Hanleya hanleyi; assembly: GCA_036873755.1. NCBI lineage: Eukaryota > Metazoa > Mollusca > Polyplacophora > Lepidopleurida > Hanleyidae > Hanleya > Hanleya hanleyi. The sequence continues at coordinate 146,688 of JAVTVY010055042.1, read as the reverse complement.
GGGTCCTTTTGAGCCCATTTGCATTACCCCCAAGAAGATTATCATGGGTAAATTCAAACTAGGTGGGAGAGTGGCCGTGAGGAAAGAGCGCACGCTCCTGATCTCGGCTGCTGGTCTGGCGCGGGTTCGATCCCCACCGAGGACTTTCAGGGTATTAAAAATATCCCCGCTCTCAGCTGGGCTAATCGGTGTCCAGGGTAAAAGGAACTGTGGGCGCTCTCGTGTCCTGGCACATGTAGGCACCGTCGTGATATGACTGAAAAATTGTCGAACACGACGTTAAATCTTACTCACTCACTCAAAATGGCGGGCAGATGGGGTACCAGAAAAATGATGTTTTCGTCAGATTCTTTCACAATTTTTGCTTTTCTGCAATTGTATTTCATATCAGATTATGATTTACTAATCTATCATGCAGTGTCTGCGAAGAAAAAAGCAAAAATGCAACAACAAAATTCAAAATGACGTCACAGTGACGTCATCATGGCGGCCATATGGGTTCTTCTTTTTTTACATTTTCTTGTAGAGCATGACCCACAGATATAAGCGATATAAAAAATATATAGGTATGGGCACTTTAAATTTTTCTGAACCAGTGGACCCATAAGATGTTTGTGTGAAAAACTGGTCCTTTTGTCCGGCGTGTAACTATTATTTCGCTATCTCACCCCACTAAATGAGACACTTCACATGTTCAGCTATTTTCAGGCTGTTGCACTTTAAGTCTTTCTCTCCGAGAGTTGTTACTTGGCATTGGAAAAATGTGCAACAGAAATAACTGAATACAGATAAACAGTGAAGAGTCTCATTTCTGTTTCTTCATATACTGCTGTGTTCACTCATAACTGCTTTATAGAGAGAATGTACATTCCTTTCGTGAGCGCCATTAGTATATTCACAATATATGTATATTTTCTTCCATGAAAAAAACATACCATGGTTGAATATAGTGGAGAAATGAAGTACCCTTCCATGTGGTATATTCATATACACAATAAACTATAACTTCATTTGAATAAATGAACAAAACCACAGGTGAACATTTTTTTTACTCACCCTGTAAATAGATGAATCAGCTCAGAATACATGAACACTGGTTCAGTATCGTTAGTTCAGTTCTTTAAACCGGTTTATAAAGTGCCAAGAAATTTTGCATGGAATTGTATAGACATGTATGTAATAGGTCATCAATGTAGTTTTGTACAATGTATTTGAGGTAGAAGACAAAGTTTAGGCCTCAGATCCCACATATATTTAGCCGTCGTCCAACAAAGAATTTCAGCGCTCGAATAAGCGAAAAAGCTTTATCGTACAATAGTTCACATGAATTCCCAAAATGCATAAAATGAAAATAAAAAGATTGTGACCACAAGATGGTATCCTACAAGAGAGAAGCAGTCACCATTTTCAATGAAGACGCCAAGACATCATAATGTCCTTTAAATATAATCACTATCATTTATTCTTTGTACTCGTAACGTGGAGAAAAAATGGATGGTATTTTTTTAAATTAATTTTCATTCTTGAGATCTGACAGAAATCAGGATGAGATGAATCCGGCTGAGATAGAATTTGGTTCCAGGGTACGCTTTGACAAACGAAAAGCGAATATATGTCACGGTTAACTTACCATGCCAGGTGCGTTTTAACTATTGGCCTAAACGATTTGTCAGCTCGAGCTCAAATACAGGGTCTGACGTTGGCATCAAAGGAAATACTGAAGCCGATGAAATGGTTAATGCAACCCTAGATAATGAGGTGGATCCTATGGTGTTCTATTTGGGCCAATTTGATCTCGCGCGTCGACGCGAAAAGTCGACGTCGCGTTTTGAAACGCGACGTCGCCCTCTCCGTCGCGCGTCGCGCGTCGCCTTTTGCAATGTTAAAGAGATAGGCCAAAACTCGACGTCGTGTTTCAAACGTCGACTTTTGCCCTATCTCCTAACATTGTAAAAGTCGACGCGCGACGCAGAGGGCGACGGAGAGGGCGACGTCGCCTTTCAAAACGCGACGTCGACTTTTAAAAAGTCGACGCGCGACGCGCGACGGACATTCGCGTCGCGCGTCGCCTTTTGGTTTACAAAAGTGCGCATGTCTGGGGGGGGGAGCATGTATTACTATAATGTTCACAGCTGTGATTTTCGATTCTTGTAGCTCCTGACTGACCGGTGTTGGTAATTTGGTGAGAATTTACTGCAAGATAGCAAGAATGACAAGATATTTTGCATGCAATGAGACTATGTACAACATAATATATTTGTTTCGCTGTCTGAAATGCTTTTTTTGCTGATCAATTTTCGAACACTGGTACCTGTATTCCACAAAATCCACACCCCTCAATCGAGAGGACAATTCGCATCTATTAGCTTGTCAATGTGTTACTATTTCGTCGGACTAATACGTAAATTAAATTCAAGTTTCCAATAATGAACAAAAGCGTATGTAAGTAACTATTATGCAGGATTAACAGTAACGACTGGAAAACAGAGGGAAAATAATTAATCGCTTGTGTAGTTCAATGGAACTGTGAGATCTTACATTCTGGAGACATCCTGATGAATGTCTCCTGTTAAAACGCGCCACGTTGCATTTTATCTCGAATCATACAACCCTTTTTAATAGTAAGGCTTTGTTTTCTGCCATTTTAGACAAGTGACTATATGCATGATATGCTGTCAAAGTAAAGGTGAGGTGTGGGGTCATTTAACTTTCGTTTTCGGCCGGAAAACAGTAAGATCCCACATTTCCTTTGAGCTACACAAGCTGTTAATTAGTTTTTCTCTGTTTTCCAGTCGTTACTGTTACTCCTGCAAAACTGTTATTTAGATAAGCTTTTGGTTCATTGGAAACTTGAATTTATTTTACGTATTAGTCCGACGAAATATGAACACATTGGCAAGCTAATAGATGCGTATTGTCCTCGCGATGGAGGGGTGTGGATTTTGTGGAACACAGGTACCAGTGTTCGAAAATTAATCAGCAATATAACATATCTGACAGCGAAACAAATAAATTATGTGGTACATAGTCTCCATGTATGTTAAATATCTTGCCATTCTTGCTTTGTTGCAGTAAATTCTCAGCAAATTACCAACACCGGTCAGAAGCTACAAGGTTCGGAAATCGCAGATGTGAACATTTTTTTTTTTCGTTCGAAATTAACACCCCAAATCACAATACAACGAAACAATACGAGACAGAACAAGACTATATGATACGTACAATACAATAAAATGCAAAATAATACCATAATACCAATTCAACATATTATAACTCAATACATTACAAAACAATACAATTCTAAACAATACCATACCATACAGTACGGTGAAATATGCCATAATACAACACATCACGGTACAAACACACATACACCTTTACATAAAAGAAGAAAGTTAACAAAGATTGTGAATTTTATATAATACGTTTGTACAACGTATAGTGGCAAACTTCAATTGATAATTTGATTGATAATTTATTGTGTCTCGTGAACAATATGGAATACATGCTCCCCAGACTTGCGCACTTTTGTAAACCAAAAGGCGACGCGCGACGCGAATGTCCGTCGTGCGTCGCGCGTCGACTTTTTAAAAGGCGACGCGCGACGCGAATGTCCGTCGCGCGTCGCGTTTTGAAAGGCGACGTCGCCCTATCCGTCGCGCGTCGCGCGTCGCGCGTCGACTTTTACAATGTTAGGAGATAGGGCAAAAGTCGACGTCGACTTTTGAAACACGACGTCGAGTTTTGGCCTATCTCTTTAACATTGCAAAAGGCGACGCGCGACGGAGAGGGCGACGTCGCCTTTTAAAACGCGACGTCGACTTTTTCCGTCGCGCGTCGCGCGTCGAGTTTTGATTCTTCAAAAAGGCGACGCACGACGCGCGACGCAAAAAATCGACGTCGCGTTTTGAAAAGCGACGTCGCCCTCTCCGTCGCGCGTCGCGCGTCGACTTTTACAATGCTAAGAGATAGGCCAAAAGTCGACGTCGACTTTTGAAACACGACGTCGAGTTTTGGTCTATGTCTTTAACATTGTAAAAGTCGACGCGCGACGCGCGACGGAAAGGGCGACGTCGCGTTTCAAAACACGACGTCGACTTTTCGCGTCGCGCGTCGTGCGTCGACTTTTGCAAGTCGACGCGCGAGATCAAATTGGCCCAAATGGAACACCATACAAAAGCATTTACCAAAAAACAAAGATCTCAAAGGATCCCAAAATGAAACATATTCTAATTGACTGTATAGAATTAGGATTGTAAGAGATTCCTTTTATCGAGCAGCTACTTTAGAAGATCTCTTTAGTTGGATAAAAGAATATTTTATTTTAAGTTATTTAAGAGAAATCGTCTTGTATGAATTTTAATGTGTTGATCAATATTAGACTGCTGGGTTGTTGACTTGTTTTGCTGGCATACTTAGACACGACTTTTGTTTGATCGTCGTTGTATAGCTGAAATATTGCTGAACGCGACATTAAACCTTAATTCTCTCTCTCCCTCTCTCTCTTGACGGTCGTTGCCTGTATATGGGCCTTTCATCAAAATCCAGGTTTATGGGGACACCAAGTTCTGCTGGTATTACGTTCAGCGTAGACAGCGGACATTGTCGACCTTACACATGTCGGCATTAATTCCATTCAAGGGGCACTACTCTCTGCATACTTTCCCCTAGAAATAAGACTAAAGACTTGAAAGAGAGTATAATTTATGGGGACATAATCGAGAGAGCTACAGTTATGCGCAACACGTGAGAGTAGGTTTGTGGGAACATGTGTGGGAGAGTTTGGTTTGTGAGGACCATGGGTTGCTGTTTCCTTTTCCAATAATATTATTATTATAACAACAGTATATTTTTCTACACTCGATGGCCGTAAGCGGAAAACACTTACTTCCAATACCGTGTTCTTTCGTTGACAATGACTCCGTACCGGGAACAGTAATTGTGGAAAACTTGAACAGTTACGAGAAAGCCGTTAGTTTGACATAATACAGCGTAGACAGCGGCTCAGCGATACTGGTATTCGAAACCAAACAAGGGGAATAACTTGCTTCCCCGGAAGTGCGCGCGTCTGTTTCTCAAATACGCGCGAGTGTTCCTTTTACGGCGAGCGTAGGAAAATAACTGTTTTCCAAGCAAGCTCGGCAGGGATGGCGTAGGAAAATAACTGTTTTCCAAGCAAGCCCTGGGATGGCGTAGGAAAATAAAAATAACTGTTTTCCAAGCAAGCTCGGCAGGGATGGCGTAGGAAAATAACTGTTTTCCAAGCAAGCCCTGGGATGGCGTAGGAAAATAAAAATAACTGTTTTCCAAGCAAGCTCGGCAGGGATGGCATAACTGTTTTCCAAGCAAGCTCGGCAGGGATGGCATTAGGTGTCGACGATTAAAGACCCTAAAACGAGGGAATATTTGATGTCGCCGTTTACGTGGAATGTTCCCAGATGAAGTACGAATGGACTGTACACAGAAGGTAAGGTTTTGTTCACTAATTTAAGAAAAATACCCAGTCGACTAAAATTGCGCGCCACATTACGTAAGTGAACTGGCATCTCTGCAACTGCATCTCGTTGTTGTTTCACGCGGTTTGTGGATACTAGGCTGAAGTTTGTGGTACAGGTCATCAATTTTAATTGAGGGAATATATATATGTGTTTGGAATTGTCAGTAAGAATGCATTCGCATTGTTACAGGCGGGATACAATTTCCGCCCCCAATTAGCATGCTGTTTGAAGTATGTTGATGTACGCGACGAAATAAGTATTGAGCGACATATATTCAGTGCCCAGATAGAGCGGGACTCAAATAGAATACAATAGACTTTTAACAGTTTAACTTGTTTGCAATTGTTTGAACAACGGCACATAACCATGAAAGTTTACACTCGATCTAAGGCTCTCGCAATCTAGACAAATTAAACTTTCCGGAAAATGTTTCCACTCCGTATTTGTAGTATATGCCACATCACAATACAGCGAAATAATACCTTTGGAGGACGTAATGGAAAGACCGTGACATTGTACCCACAGTGTCTAGTTTTATGTCTCCTATTGTTACATTTGGTTTCGTTTTCGTTTTCGTTTTCGATTTCGTTTCTCGCGCGCACTTACTTGCGATCATCCTCTCCCAGCCTGTGGCAGTGAATCGTCTATCCTGGTCAAAGGGGGGTAACTTTGACATAAACTAGAACTTTGCAAGTTTCTTGCCATCAAACGTGAAATATTTCGTGAATTATGTAGAACTGGTATGCTGAAATGTTATCTCCTGTAAAAGCGACTTCAAACCAGTGTTTTATTGGCCGAAAATGTCAAAATTTGCATCAAAACGTTTATGGGCCAAAAGAGAGATCCCCATAAACGGATAGGTGCCCACAGTCCCGGTCAAAGGACGGCGAATTGTCCCCATAAACCATCAAATAACCTCCCTCTCTCTCTCTCTCCTCTTCGATTCGGGGCGTATACTGACGCGCTATATATATGTGAGGCAACTGAGCATGGAACAGCGTGGAACATCTGCGTTGAATAATAGAAATGTTGAAAGCTCTGTCATTGTACAAGACAATGAATCAACGGTACAAGGTACGACTGCCTCATCACCCAACATCACGGTTTGTAGAATGACACCTGATAGGCTCTCAACCGATGAAAACAATACGAATTTACATGAGCTATAAGCATATAGACATGTCGGAAACGTAATCTTGAAGCAAAAAAGTGTTCCATACCATAAGTCACACCCAATGTCACGATCACATAAGCCAGGCTCGAGGCAAAGAATGTAGCTAAAAAAGATAGTGACATCAGAAGTCCTCCAGCAAACAAAACCTTCCGCTCAGTGAAACGCTCACACAGCAATGGGACAAATAACGCTGTGGAGTAAAACAACGAGGTCAATTATAACGTTTTACAATGTAATGGAACATAAGGAAAGGAACTAATCCAGCGATTCCGTCTGTCAGACAATGTATCAGATTATGGGACACGCTAGCTCTACGATTGGTTGATATCTAGATGGATGATGGCTGCATATCACCGAGTAGTCCAAAATGTTGTCTGTATTGACGTTATTCCTCAACGTTATTAACGCGCACTGGCAATATTTATATTTATTGTCTTCAACGTGGAACTAGTAGGCCTACAATCGGCTGGCCTTGTATCAGTGAAATTGGGACTGGTTGACGTCCTATTTTCATACAGTCTAAGTGATCACTGACCTTCGTGATTTAAACATTTTGTGCGGATTTTTTTTTAATGAAATCATGTCATTTAACATCATGAGGGATAGGGAAAACGATTACTTCCTTCTAAGCATAAATATCACGTAAGTACCGCATATTTATTACTGGAACGTCACTTCCGGAATATTCATAGGTAATAGATGGATATATATTCTTAACGTGAGTCGTTAGCGTTACCAAGACTTGGTTTCATAGTTCATGATCCACCGTTTATGAATAATTACAGATACTTAGCCTTCAAACGAGCACAACAGTGGTAAAACAATAACAGGTCATGATGCGGCCGTAAAACTGGTCTTATGGATTAACAAGAGCCTATTTAGCACTATGGATTACATCATTAAACGAAAATTCATGAGTGTTACATATTAAAGTTGTGGTCAGTGACCGTTGATTTTCTGACCTCAACCGTGGAACCCGACACATCACAGGTATTTGTTCTGAATTCGAAATTGCATTCTATAAATACTCCCTTGTTTGGGCCGTTTTCTCTGTCTGGCGTTCACATAGTTCATCATTTTCCAACAGATGACTTGATAGGGCTATTACATCATCGCTCTGGAATATTTGTATCTAATACCGCTCAAGCTGGTACTAGGAGCCGTATGGTCATGTCATTCAAGTTGTCCACATGAACAACTACAATAAAAGCGTGATCGGGATACAAATTATCACAGTATGATTCTTGTGATGTTTTTAAAAATATGCGATCAGCACATAATTTTGTCTGTTGTCATATCACTTCTTGTCAGTACTCCGGCATCGTTTTCCACCACTCTTTTATTGATGTTTTTAATTCCACTGTTGCATGCAGTAACAGAAATGTGATTTTCAATGGGTTACTGGTTTTATTTTATCCCCAATAACGGCCTTAACACCTTTGACCTTTCAACCACAATAGGTTTCTGGTCTGCCATAATCGTCAGATATTCATGAAGTTTGATGTGGACTGGGGTACAACGCAGACAGTGTTTTCAATAATTTTCTGTTTAAGAGGCAATAGTGATATTGACCTTTGACCTGTTTGACCTTTATAGGCCACAGTGACCTTTGGCCTACTGACTTCAATTTATATAGGCGTCATCTACGTGACCCCATACTTATTCTGGTGAAATTTCAGAGAAATCGATGGATTTGTTGGAAAATTAAGGAAATAAATAACAAAAATCGGAAGAAGGAGATGGGGAATTTGCATTTCGTAGAACTTCATCAGCTAAAGCTAACATAGTACTGAAACCTGATCTAACTGACCAATTGCCGCATTTGTTGGCGACATGAGCTCAGATTGAGCGACATGAACATTGGACATGATATCTGGGTCATGGGGATGGATCTTTATAGCCATTCGTCGTTCATGAAGCGTCAGTAATCGGAAGGTATAAATCATATGTTAATATGATTTATTTTATTAAATGTAATGGGTGCTATGCAAATAATATTGGACAAACAACATATCTGAGTGCTCCAAGCCGAGTGAATAAGCAACAAATACTCGTCGCCTCTCTCAGTAATATGTTACAAGTGTGCCAGCATATTCACACATACACAATTTCAAAATCTTCCCTTTCTACAAGATTACTTCTACATCGGTACATGACCCCACGAGTCAATATCCTGACTTCAGCAAATCTAAATGCATCTCAAGAACCAAAAATTCCTGATATGTTTTGTATCTCAGTCACACTTTCATTTTAGGTTTTCGTTTGGACACCTTGAATAGCATGACCACATGGCCCTACAAATATTACAGATATTCAAACAACACTGACACAATAGAAAGTTCAATAATAAATAGAGTAATGATTACAGAAATACATAGATTGTGTTCTGTCGAACAGAAAATAAGTCAAACTACGAAAACGACATACAGATTACTTTGTACACAAAAGGGCCCTGATACGGGATGGTTCTGCGCAGTAACTCAGTGATCGTACTCGTAAATTTTCAGGTCAGTACTATAATGTAATCTTAACTGTGGAGTTAAGCACAGCCAAGAACTGACATATTCCATACCGATACAGGTCAGTACTGTACATCTTCTCAACGGTAAGGCTCAGTTGTTACCAAGAATCGTTCAGTTGTAGACTGAATGAAACTGTACAGTAAAATAACCTAACTGAACGGTATTGTACAGTAACTGCTCAGTATAGTCAGCAGCTGATCTGAACATGCCAGGGGCTTGTCTGAGCAGAACGTTGGAGTTACTGAACAGTGCTAGGACTGCCTGTGTACGTAGCTCTAACTTGTCACAATAGTTTCCCTGAATAGTGTACGGTAACTCACGAAGAGAGTTTCTCAATAACTCATTGTTAATCAATTCAGACAGATCAGATGTAGACCATCTTCTCACAATGATTTTTTCATTGCAGTTTATAAAAATAATAATATTATTATTCATTCGACAACTATGTGTTTCCATCAAATCTGGCATTCAGTGGACAGCCATATAACGTTAATAGATATCGTGATATCCCAGCTCCTCGCTTTAGCGTCAACACAGTGAATGAAAATAAAGTTGCTGAAGCTGGAATGAATCCCAACTCCCCATCGGTATACGACTAATGGAGTAAAAAGCATGCGTGAAATTATAATTACCAGCTAGTATTTCGAACCCGGATCTGATGCCAACTATCAACGAAGTGGAGGAGGCCGACGCATCGAATTCCTGGACAAACTCCACAAAGAATATCCCGAACGTATTGAACACGCCGCCAAGGGTGAAATAGATGACAACCCCACCTGGGGAAAGAAATACCGAAAGCATTTAACATAAGCCAGTACACTGAAAAAAAAATCCTTAAAATTTAAGGAATATTCCCTGACTATTACACCAGTGAAATATTCCTTAAACTTCAATAAGGAATATTCCGTAGCATGTTAAGGAAATTCCTTAATATGGTAAGGAATATTCCTTAGTTATGTTGAGGAATATTCCGCTGGTGTAATAGTCGGGGAATATTCCTTAAACTTTAAGGAATTTTTTTCTGTGTATAAAAGGAGATTGTCCACAGAGTGAAGCAGATATGCCATTCTGTACTGAAGTCATTGGTCCGTCACGCACGGTATAGTGGCATCGTATTCTCACTCTGATTAACAAGGTACGGTTTGTAGCGTTGGACACACCGGTTCTCATCAGATCACCGAAGTTGAGCAACGTTAAGCTCGGTCAATACTTGGATGGTTGACCGGGTACTGTACTGGCTGGGCTGATCAGTGTCCAGGGTGATAGGAACTGTGAGCAGTCTCTTGTTCTGGCAAAAGTATTTTTATTCGATGATACTTGGACTATCTTCGCCCTGTATTCTTTTTTTTTTTTTGGAATGGTTGAATTTATTATTCGCATATATGTGAGTAGTATAGAAACGCCATCTCGATACCACTTGACCTCAAAAATTTGTTTATGACCTCTGTGAGGTCACTTCCGGTTGCGGGCACGTGACCGGAAGTGACATTTGACCCTGCGCATGCACACAACATCGGTTAAAATGGCGCAGTAGTAGGGTCACCGCATTTAACCGCTCTTTTTCCAGGGAGGTAACTCTTGATGCCCGTGGACGTAGAGGTCAAAAGTAGTTCCGTCACACTTTGACCTCGAATTCTTCCGCGGTGATGCGGTATGGTGGTGATGCGGTCTGCTTGCGGACAGAAAGTAGTCCCAAATACGTGGGAAGCCGGGGGAAATTCTCCGGCAATCTTCGGAACATTTTGGGGGCGAGAGAGGCCCCGATTGGACTGATTGGGTCGAGTGAGGTGTCAAAGTGAAGCGCTCCTCCAGGGTCATCCAGTCATGGGAACACGGATTTTACCCCTAAACTAGGGGAAAACCCCTATCAACCCTATCCAAAAGGGCTAATATCGGTCCCCGGGCTTATCGGGGTCTGCTGAGAGAGGTAGGGTGGGGGAGTGGGTGCATGTAAAAGTTTCTCCAGAAAAATATATACGAGAGATCCTGAAGGATCTTGGCGCCCGCCATTGTCCGATAATTGTAAGCTAATGACAAGAGGATCTTTTTGTCCATTGTTACTAGGAACAAGCAATTGATTTGTAATTTTGTTTACAGAATTTCAAATCTGAGCGAAAAAGATCGAAAAAGGGACACTGGAAAACACCAAGATATCATCTTTCTAAGTTTCAGGATTTCTAGAAACTGTACTTATGTCGGTTGTTATAGTACAAGAGAAATGAACAAAGTTAGTCTGAAAGTGAATGTACATGTACGCAGGATCCTTCGTCTTCGTTTTGTAGTATTTTATTTTATTTTATTTTTTTTATTTTTGCACGTGTCATCATTGGGTACTGGAAGCTTTAACACTTTGGCATGAGCTATGAAACATACTTAAGATTTTATAACTAGGAACGAAAGCTAATTCTGTTCTGTTTACTGGGCTAGTTTGAGATATCTCTTTTAAGATACCACGCTCGAAAATAGTAAGATGGTACAATACTTAATACTGAAGGGATCCGGTCCGCGCAGTAAATTTGAAACTTCCAAAGTATCTGAATCTTGGTTATCTCCCTTGGATCGAAACATGCAGTAGTCTACAGTTGTCAGTTGTGACGCTGTGTCACAAGAGTGACGTCCCTTCATGTAGCCGACCCACCGGCAGACGAAACGGTGGGGCAGTTCACTTGCAAACTGCATGGACTAATGAAAACTTGAAGAAATGTATACATTTTAATTCCGAATTATTTAAACTATGGAAGGTGAAGGTACGGATATTCTCTATAGTTAATATATAGAATATGCCCCACCGTTTCATCCGCCGACTCTTGTGATGCAACGTCACAACTCTGGAATACCGTATTAATTTGAAGCGTAACTTGGATTTCCAAATCGGACCAAAAAAGGTATCTTGAACAACTAGGCCCCATGTGGGACCTGTGTACCAAATTTCAAAAAGATCCATGCAGTACTTCTTGAGAAATCACGATAACAAAGTTTCGTGGAGGAATCCAAGATAGGCGCCTGGTCGCCATATTGGATCTTCGAATCGGATCGAAAAAGGTATTTTGCACAACTGGACCCCAAGGGGAAGCTATGAACCAAATTTGAGAAAGATCCCAGCAGTACTTCCTGAGGAATCACGATAACAAAGTTGCATGAGGAACTCAAAAGATGGCCACCTGGTGGCCATATTGGATTTTTGAATCGGACCAGAAAAGGTATCTTGCACAACTAGACGACAAGGGGAACCTGTGTGCCAAATTTGAGAAAGATCCATGCAGTAGTTCCTGAGAAATCGCAATAACAATGTTTCATGGGGAAATCCAAGATGGCCGCCTGACAGACATATTGGATTTTGGAATCGGACCAGAAAAGGTATCTTGCACAATTGGACTACAAGGGGAACCTGTGTACCAAATTTGAGAAAGATCCATGCAGTACTTCCTGAGAAATCACGATAACAAAGTTTCATTGGGAAATTCAAGATGGCTGCCTGGTGGCCATATTGAATTTTCGAATCGTACTAGGAAAGGTATCTTGCACAACTAGACCCCAAGGGGAACCTGTGTACCAAATTTGAGAAAGATCCATGCAGTACTTCCTGAGAAATGACGATAACAATGTTTCATGAGGAAATCCAAGTTGGCTGCCTGGTGGCCATATTGGATTTTCGAATCAGACCAGTAAAGGTATCTTGCACAACTAGACCCCAAGGGGAAGCCGTGTACCAAATTTGAAAAAGATCCATGCAGTAGTTCCTGAGAAATCGCGATAACAAGGTTTCATGGAGAAATCCAAGATGGCCGCCTTGTGGCCATATTGGATTTTCGATTCGGACCGAAAAAAGTATCTTGCACAACTAGACCCCAAGGAGAACCTGTGTATCAAATTTGAGAAAGATCCATGCGGCAGTTCCTAAGAAATCGCGATAACAAGGTTTCATGGGGAAATCCAAGATGGCTGCCTGGTGACCATATTGGATTTTCGAATGGGGCCAAAAAAGGTATCTTGCACAACTAGACCCCAAGGGGAACCTGTGTACCAAATTTGAGAAAGATCCATGCAGCAGTTCCTGAGAAATCGCGATAACAAGATTTCATGTGGAAATCAAAGATGGCTGCCTGGTGGCCATATTGGATTTTCGAATGGGGCCAAAAAAGGTATCCTGCACAACTAGACCCCAAGGGGAACATGTGTACCAAATTTGAGAAAGATCCATTAAGCAGTTCCTGAGAAATCGCGATAACAAGAATTGTTTACAGACGGACTGACGGACTGACGGACGACGGACGGACGGACGATGGACCACGGACGAAAAGTGATTTGAACAGCCCACCATCTGGTGATGGTGGGCTAAAAAAGCTGAACACGGACTTTACCCCTACGATAGGGGAAAGCTCCTATCAACCCTATCCAAAAGGGCTAATATCGGCCCAAAAGCGGAACACGGAATGGGACACCGTAGATTTGTTCTACATTACAGATTCCCACTACATCGTGAAATATCAGTACAACATCCCTATATATGCCTACGATTTTACTATCCATAGAGTTTGTCCCTGAAAATCACTCATTGGCTTTATCAAGAAGAATTTTACAAGTCTATACTACACTACTAGGCCTTGCGCATGGCCCACGCGACATGAACACAAGTGGCACGACATGATCAACAATTCACTAAACAGACAAGATCTCTATTTCCCGTACGTCTCAACTTATCTCAAAATGTTCACAATACATTCTAGAATAATATGATGCACGAATTTAAGGTTTATATTACCTGCAAATAGACACAACGGCAATTTATTATGACCCGCCGCGAATACACAGCCGGTTGGAACAGGGAAATTTAGCTAAAGCGATGACGTCACGCAATTAATAACGAGCACCAGCAAGAATGTTGCGAACTCGGACTTCTGTTGAACACATGAATCTCTTACTATTCAGTTATCTCGGGTGTTTACCATCCCTATTTATCAAATAGATGGCCTATAATAACATGTATATTTATCTTATAACAGTTTACAAATCTCCAGATGGACTAGACCTGGACAAACAAATTTACAAAATCATATCAGTTTCCGGGAATGGTCAAGGGGAGACCAATCTGGAGAATTGCCTCCCTTGAATGCAGTGCTGCTAAATACATTGGTGGAAATAATAAGAAGACGTAAATTTACGACTTACGGCTAAATGAATTACAGGCATCCTGTAAATACCAATTATTATCCGCAACTTCAAACACAACATATCACATAAACCAATTCATTTATTAAAATCATCCATAATGTTAGATATTTGTCCAGTTCGAGCTTATTTTCGGTTACATATTTCCCATCCGAGGACGGCCCCCTGATCCAGTTTCCAGAAGGCGCACCCGTTACAGCTGCCTATTTCTTAGACCATGCAACAAATGTAATCTCTTTAATCGGCCATAGTTTTATTGCAAAACGAATTTATTGCATAAATAAGGATCTGGTCCAACTTGATCCCGTTCGGCAAAGGTCTGTCAGGGGCTGCCATGCCGTCGGAGTCAGTTAGATCTGATTGTTTTCTGATACTTACTGTATACTTAACACGAAGGAAAAATTAACAAAAATAATTCAAAATTGCGTTTTTCACGTCTAACCATGTAGAACACGATGGGAGGGGTCTCCAAATTAAGCGGTGAAATGTTTTGAAAAGTTCACGGAGGTCTGGATAAGCCTATATAGTTCCATACTGGCTTAGGTGGATAGGTCCATACTGGGAAATTCACACATGTTCATTGCGATATGGGTTGTTTGATCTTTTTTTTCACTTCTCACCATGTAGAACACGATGGGCATGGTCTCGAAGTTAAGCGGTGAAATTTTACGAAAAGTCCAGGTACCGGGTAGGTCTGTATATAGGCCCATAGGCCTACTGGCTATGGTGGATAGGTCCATACTGGGTGGACGTTTTGGGATCTAGGTGAGCCCCTAGTGGTCCTATGGTGTCGTGTGAGGTCTTATTTTGAAGCTGTCATGAAGCATCCGACTGGACTAATGTATCGTCCGTTTACAATATTCTGCGCATGCGCAGTCTGGCCGTAGTATAGAAAGCAGGCATTTTGGGGGTGCGTGGGGGGTGTGTTTGGGGTAGAGATGGCCCATCCGTGGTCCGAATGGGTCGTGAGAGGTGTCATCACCCTCGGGGTGCAGACTACGACTTGAGGGATGTCCACATCATCTGTGACGTCATCGGTAGGAGTAGTAGCGAAAGCGGGCATTTTGGGGGGCGTAGAGGAAGGTGTTTGGAGTAGAGATGGACCATCCAATTATCCGAATGCTTCGTGTGAGATGTCATCTTGTAGCCCTCGTGCTGCAGACCACGACTTGAGGAATGTCCATGTCATCTGTGACGTCATTGGTCACGTCATCAGTAGGAGTAATAACCAAAGTGGACAGCTTGGGGTGTGAAGGAAGGTGTTTTGGGGTAGAAATGGACCATCCTTGGTCCGAATGCGTCGTGTGAAGTGGCAACTTGTAGCAACGTCCGCCAACGCCACGCTTCAACGCCCAGGTGAATTATCCCAAAAGCTCTGATTTGCATGGAATTGCCACCAATACATCGAAATGCAGTGACGCCCATCAACGACCGTCGTTACGCCTTAACGCCCTAGCATAACGCCTTGACGCCATGAAATACACAGCTGAGAGAAAAACACCAACAACAACAAGATTGAGAGATGAGAGAACAACAACAACAAGTTTTTTTCATATAGTGTATTCTCCCCAATGTTACATCATGCCTACGCTGGGGGAGCCGCGTTGGGTATGTTTACAATTCAAGAAGACTCTTGTCCAATCAGAGGCCGTCGTTTGGCGCTGTATCTGTCATATTCGTTCTTGCCCGTTAGATGTATTCTCGGCTGCTCTTGTTCAATCAGAAGCCGTCCTTTCAGAAAGTTCCATCTTTGCTCGGCGTGACCTAAGCATCGTCGGGCAGTTCAGGATATTGTTCGGGCAGCATGTCCTGAAACAGTTGTTTTCGCATTTTCCAGGGCTTCGGTGGGTGATAACCCCATATCTTCTTCCAAGTGACGCTTGGTCTTCATGATGGACCTGTGCGTGGGGTCGCCTTTTATTTTAAGGGGCGGCAGGCTATACCGTTTATAGATCGCCATGGCTGTTTTCCTGATGCAGGGTAACGGATTGCATGCGCCATCCAAATTCAAAACTGACTGACTGACCCGATGCAGGGCCGCATTTCGGTGTACGCCTGTTGTAAGTTATCCTGTCCGCAGTCTTCGATTACCGCAGCATATCTACGAATAGCTTCATGCACAATACTATCACAGAAGGTAGGTTCTGCCTCACTTCCTGGGATGTAGGCTGACTATCTGAGGTCAAGCTCTCCATATCAGTAGATAGACTGTCAGCAATCTCGGATTCGGTATCAGTCGATACACTCTCAGCAGTCTCTGTATCAGCATCCGCCTCAACGGACTCCTCGGAGTCTTCAATCCCATGTATATTTTTCTCGTGTCGCATCATATCGTAACGTCTGGTGAACGTACGTTCGCACTCAGAGCAAGTATAAGCCATGTTGACGGCTGGACGTCGACTGTGCGTGTTTTGGGAATACACTTGCTTTTATATACAGTAACGCCCGTCAACGCTTACCTTAATGCTTCAACGCCCTGGTGAAATAGACCATAAGCTCTCATTTTCATGGAAATGACACCAATACATCGAAATGCAGTGACGCCCGACAACGCCCTTGGTTACGCCTTAACGCCCGTCTTAACGCCTTACCGCCCGTTTCAACGCCCGTCTCAATACCTATCTCAACGCGTTATGCATCGTCCATCATCACTGGACGGACATCATTATGTTGGAGGTTGAAGAAGATAACTTCCCGTCTCCAGCTGGGTCTCCATAAAGGTTTGAAATGCCTCATGCAGGATCAGCAGATTCTGGGCACGGGTAGTTGTGTTGGTATCCTCATTGGGTATTATCTGTTTCTTATGCAGCAGAAGACATACCCGTGTCATCCATTGGATGTCATATATGAACGTGGTAAGATGAGAAGGCATGCGTTGGTGCTGAACGGTGGATTCACCTTGCGCTGTATCAATAATAGTATCGACATTGGCTTGACGTAACGCTTCGGCTAGAATATCCGCTGTATGGGGGCGGGTTGCTGCTGCTCTGCCAGATGTGGACTCGGTGGATGGTGTAAGGATATATGACGTTGTGGTGATGCCTCACCGGGAAACAGGTGGGTCGTCAGCCGGCGATCTCCGAGGGTATGGGCTTTTAAATCTACGAACAGGTAGCCATACGGACGACTTGTCACTCTTTGAAACGCCTGCATGAAATGGTCGATGTTCTGAGGATAGATTCGACTACCAAACACACGGATTTGTGCTCTGTCGATGGGGTTGCAGAACAACACAAAGTATTGGCAGTTCAAGGCAATATCTCTGGACGCCTTCCCTTGAGAAAAGAGATTCTGAGTCAAATAGATGACGGACAGATTGCGATGATGGGACCCTTTGGTGAATAGCGATTTTCGAATTGTCCTTGGCCACACTCATCAGATCATCGAGCACTACCACGTTGGTCTGCTCGGAATCGAAGTAATACGGTTCGTCTATGTATTGAGGAATTCCTGGGACGAAACTCACATTCTGTAATCGCGTAGTTTCGTAGGCGGGCTGCCACTGGCCATAACACTATACAACGCGTGTCGGAGCTGGGCTTGCCACACCTTCCTCTAAGAACTTCATCACCTAGGACGTCTTTCCACACCCCGTAGGGCCGCTCACCGTCATCGTATAGGGATGCTCTAGTACTCTCGTGTGTGACGTAGGTGTTGATCGTTCTTCGCGCGTACTTTGAATTTGCGCGTTATCGGGACTCCGTTCCGTGAGATGGCTTCGCTGTACCATTATTATATATATGGAAAGCAAATGTCTACGTAGGTTAAATGGCGTGGAAAATGAATTCGAACACAAGTGACATGCGTAAACCATGGCTCTCGTCTCCATGGACACCAGGCGTATAATGAAGCTTTCACAGATGCATGTCGTGTTTATATGCAAGAGCTCCGGTGGTGGTTGTAGCTTCCGGTACAGACCCTACAGGATGGACACCCAAGTCTATAACTTGAACACTTCAAGGTAAGCACATGCATTCTTCAATTTTAAGCTTTAAATGTTTAAACTGATTTAATACAGGCCCGCAGTATTGTGTTGCCGCACTATTGTTTCTCGTGGACTGTTTCCCCCCCCCCCCCACCCAGAGGAGTCATTCGGCTCCACAACCAGATCACTTGAACCCTGATATCACTCCGCCACCAAGGTCAATATACGGGCTTCTGATTGCACAAACGGTCATTCCTCATTCCACGCAAAGGTCAACGCCCGGCACCCGCGGGCAGACCGCATCACCACCAGACCGCATCACCGCGCAGGAATTCGAGGTCAAAGGTTGCCGGAACTACTTTCGATCTCCACGTGACCGCCACGAAACCTCCACGGGCATCAAGAGTTACCTCCCTGGAAAAAGAGCGGTTAAATGCGGTGACCCGACTACTTGGCGCGCAGGGTCAGACGTAACTTGCGGTCACGTGACCGGAACCGGAAGTGACGTCACAGAGGTCCAAAGCGATCCTGGTATCAAGATGCCCTATTCCGATGACGTCACTTCCGGATTCGGGTGATCTATAAATAGAACTGACGTAATGATCTATAATAGAACAGAGTTTCTCCACAGGGATTCCCCGTGCGATGACGTCATCGGGGACCAGCAAATCACAACATGTTGTCTTCCGTGGCGTGCATGCATTGATACATACATCGACCTGTTAGTTTTATATAATATAGCATAGTACAACCTCTCGCAAAAGGTCAAAAACATCCGTGCAGGTCTGTTTTTGTAATACCGTGAGAAGAAAATGGCGTCCGTTTGACAAATTAGTTTTGCTTGTGTCCTAACATTAACGAAAGCAGTAAATGGTAAATAATATCTAAATAATCGATAAATACATTGATGCGTAAATTATCATTCTATATTATTCGATGTTTTGGAAGTAATTGTGATCAGTTGAATAGAATTGTGCAATTATTTTATGTAATTGAATATATCTGTGACATTGAAAGTGCCATTACTACATTTTGATAATCAGATCATAGCTCAAGATAAACATTTATGTTTATCTGATTGCTCGAAATACATGCCCAACTTTTCAAGCAGTATATGCCATAATAATGGTATTGTGTTATTTATATATTTCATGATATAAGATGTAATATATTACAAAAGAACAAAAGTTCGAAGTCGGAAGTCGGAATTCAGAAGTCCGAAGCCGGAAGTCAGAAGTCCCCTCTCGGCTTTCGTAGTTACATGTATCACCCGCATGTATGACGTTGTCGAATATACATCATTCCAACTGGATATATAATCTGATTTAACTGACCTATTTACCCATTTTTACTTCAGGACACCCAGGTATAGCTAACCGGTTGCTATTTTATAATGTATGGGTGCAATCAGATAGATAGATAGATAGATATTCTTTATCTCGATAACTCCATACGTGAATGTCGAGAGCTAAAACAATAATAGGAATGTGCCTAACGCGATTGATGTTATATATATATATACCGGTAGGTACGAAAATGGCAAGCATGTGTATATGATTCGGTGATTCTTCAAATGCAGCTGAAAATTGGCAATAGGATCCGCTGTTCGCCATCAACAGCTGTAAAATCTCTAAGGTTAATTATTCTCTTAATCTTCTTAAAGAGCATGCTTGTACCATTACAACAACCATCCTGGCAGGAATCATCGGTGATCACCAAAGTAATCCAGTCTAAAATTTCTTGGATAAGGCCTTGTAGCAATTTCTATGGAAACAATTGCCGTTACGCCGTTCCAGCGCCGCTGTGGAAATTGCTCCGTAAACCACTATAGCCGACAAGGACACATCAAAATCGTCGGACTTTTAAGTAACGGTTTTGGACGGGGAACGTGGATATGGTGGTTTCGAAGTAAAAAATTACTTCTGTTGCCATGGGAACGCCAACTGAAGATTTGAATTTCAAAGTTTACCAATCGTTCCGATATTTCACAAGAATATACCTTATGGCATGTAGATCTCAATCACATGAATTGAAAAAAAAACATTTGGCGGTCATCTTTAATTACCCTGAAAATATTTTAAGATCTTGTGAGCCACTGAACCAATCGACGCAAAACTTAAAACACATAAGATTGTGTAGTGACGTATAATCCGTGTCCGTACTTACCGAAGTTACGTGTAACCGCGCTCCAATAGACAGAAACCAAGCGATCTACCAGGTCTGTATAACGCAATACATTTGTTGTTCAGAACCTTACTGAACAACAATTAGCAAACACAACAACACGACAATTGGCGACGAGTGATTTAAACATTCATTCTCTGGAGTGACGCAGTCATAAACTTTTGAATGATTTCCAAGGTAACTTTTCTGGCAGAGCAAAACGCTGATTCAGTGCTGTTGGTATCCCTAATTCCGAGAAAACTTTGACATGAATCGGAATGGTGAAAGTTGCAGAGGTTGAAAACATCGACAATGGAAAATCACGAATAATCATTTGGATGATGGATGGGTCACAGGACCACAAAATCAATAGAAACTTGCGTCCAGGGAACTTCTGAGAGTTTGGACATGCGTAAAGGTTCAGGAGTCGCTAATCACTTTTGAAACGTTTGTTGACAAGCTATGGTACATTCGAAAATGGATGACTGGACATATTATCTGCAGAATTTTCGTCATTTTTGACGAAAACAACTTTGAAGTTGTAATCTTGAAGACGTAATGCCCATCTTTCAATTCTGGCTGGAGGTTTCCACAGTGGAATTTTGAAAATTCAGTCCAACGGTTTATGATCAGTGATCAATTTGAAAGAGGTTCCATATATGTATAGGTGAGATGGGACATGGTTTGAGCACTGCTGAGCGTTACTTTCAGCGAGTTGAAAGCATTGTTGGCATTTTTGCAACAAGTTCCAGATTGCAGTTTTGTGCATTAACTCCATGAGCAGTGCAGAATCTGTTGAGTAGTTTGTGAGCAACCTGGAGCAATATCTTCTCATCCCGAGGAAATGTTTTCTGTTGCAATGAAGTCAACATCGGCGGTCACCTTTTTAGGGTCAGATGAAATTCCTCCATTTGAGAAATTGTGGCCGTAGGAGCCGAGAGAAGACCTATTGAAAACACATTTCCATGGATTCAGCGTCATTTTTTTCTCGCGGTTTCGTTTCAGAGTAAACTCCATCAGTGCTAAATAAGGTGATTCCTGTGTAGCGCCTGAAATGATGATGTCATCACTGATATTACGGGCTCGGCCGATATCAGATAGAATCTGTTAATAGAGTTCTGAAAACCCTCAGAGGCTGAAGATGAGCCGAAATATAATCTCCAATAAGCCAATGTGAGATTCCGATTGAGAAAACCCATGGAGTAGGACCATCTGTTCTTTCAATTATATCTTGTTCGAGTAGTTTGTTGCTTGGCATATACCACAAGGCTGGGTGGCAAATGGTATATACCAGAGAGCTCGGTGACCGGTGACATATACCAGAGGGCTGGGTGACAAGTGGTGTACACAAGAGAGCTGGGTGCCAAGTGGTATACAAGAGCGCTGGGTGGCACGTGGTGTATACCAGAGAGCTTGGTGACAGGTGGCATATACCAGAGGGTTGGGTGACAAGTGGTGTACACCAGAGAGCTGGGTGACAAGTGGTGTATATACAAGAGGGCTGTGTGGCACGTGGTGTATACCAGAGAGGTCGGCGACAGGTGGCATATTCCAGATGGCTGGGTGACAAATGGTGTATACCAGATAGCTTGGTGGCAGGTGATGTATACCAGATGGCTGGGTGACAAGTGGCAGAGGGCTGAAGGAGAAGAGGTGTATACCAAAGGGCTCGGTGACAGGTGGCATATACCAGAGGACTGGGTGATCATTTTCATATATCAGTGTGTTAGGTGACAAGTATTGTATACCAAAGCTGGGACATAGGTGGTGCATGCCAGAGAGCTCGGCGACAGGCGGCATATAACAGAGAGCTGGGTGACTGGTGGTGTATGCTAGAAGGCTGGGTGATCAGTGATGTATACCAGAGAGCTCGGCGACAGGCGGCATATAACAGAGAGCTGGGTGACTGGTGGTGTATGCTAGAAGGCTGAGTGATCAGTGATGTATACCAGAGAGCTCGGCGACAGGCGGCATATAACAGAGAGCTGGGTGACTGGTGGTGTATGCTAGAAGGCTGAGTGATCAGTGATGTATACCAGAGAGCTCGGCGACAGGTGGCATATAACAGAGAGCTGGGTGACTGGTGGTGTATGCTAGAAGGCTGAGTGATCAGTGATGTATACCAGAGAGCTCGGTGACAGGTGGCATATACCAGAGAGCTGGGTGATCAACGGTGTATAAGGGAGGGCTGGGTGACAAGTGAACCAGGGAGCTCGGTGACAGGTGGCATATACCCAGAGGGCTGGGTGACCAGTGGCATCAGGGCATCCAACATCGCTAGTCCGACGTCCCGGGACAAGTGGAAATTATTTTGGTCAAGTACAAATTACAAGCCACTGCACGAAGGGCAATCACACATTGCGATTCAGCATCCAATAAAATATAGCATCCCTGCTGGTTTTTGTCAGTTAGCTAGCATAATTTGCTGAACGAAACGCGTCCAGTCCTATCCTATCTTTTATCGACGACATAGCTGATATATACCAAATTTTCCTGCAACGGAGATCACGGGCTTTTCCCGTTTGGGGATTTCCTGTGTGACTGCCGTCCGTAGCCTAGCGACAGCCCTTTCAGCCAATCAGAACAACCCGTTCTGTATGCGACTCCGCTAGCATATGGCGGACAACATCCTGACGATCGTTAGTCGAAACGCGTTTTAATTTTAGTGCCATACTGTAAATTGATGGATAGTTATTTGAGCCAACCTGTGTCAGAGACGTATCGTGATGTTATGACGGCGGTTAACCCAAACGAACGGTCGACTACGGACACTGCTAAACCGGATAATGGAAAAAAGGATGTTGGACGAAAGAATATACTTGCCAAGTTTACGATGCTGAGAAAATCGAAATGTTCTGTCGAATCTATAGAACTTCCCATTTCAATCCAGTTTATGCAAACTTACATCTCGCTCAGACATCGGATGAGAGTGACGAATATGAATGCACTGGGGATTGATCTATCAAAAGGAATAATGATCTAATTTCTAGTCAGCTAACTAACAATCAACCAATGACTCTAAATATCCGTCAATCAGCAAGGTAATAATTTGGAAGAACTTCTGAATTTAGTTTTCTTCTGTGAAAATAAGAAATGAAAAACTATTCTCAAGCCATTTTTTTCTGTGTTTTGTAAATAGTTTTATTATCATTAATTCCGGATAGTTATGTTGCCTTGCACAAGATAAATCCAAAATTACCTAAAAGATAAATGTATTGAGTGTTTTTACCTCCGTCGATCAGACGGAGGTCTAGGAATGCAACGTGAAATCTCCCGCCAAATAATTGTCATATGGGGAGCCCTCGACTCATGTGATTTCCAATAGGGTTTGTCATGGTTCCCGACGAGATTTTGAAGCAATGATTTTGGACACAATTGAAATGGAAGCTCGTGTGAAACACGGGCGAAGAGCATTCCCCCAGATAATTTTGTAACACATAATTTGGTACTCACAGGGCTTTAGATCTCCCCAATTTGGGCACACCCCCTACTAGGGGTGGCAATTGTTTTTAGAATGGGACAGAGTGGGGGGAAGATACCCCTGGAGGATGAGCAATCAGGAATCATCCCTGGTAGAAGGGATTTCTTCACCAAAGGTTGAAACCCAGTGTGAGGCAATACCAACTTTATTCTGCGTTTCATGGGCCCACCGACATTAAAAAATCGAATAAAAATAAAGTTTCAAATTGCCACTTTTATATTTCCTACGAAAGTTTGAACATAAAGATTTTAACCCTCTTTTTATTCCTGATTGTATGAATTAGGCTGTTGTATTCTATCTGAAACAATGCCAGCAAATAAAAATGCCAAACAACAAAAAATAGATACCTTTCACTATAATTTTTCACTGTACGTCAGCGAATTGTTGTTGTTGTAAAATGCTGCTAATACTACTTAGGCAATAACGACATTCAATGTAAATCGGGAACCTTCACTGGCTGTGTGATCTATCACTCTGTCTTGGTACTCATATATCGACAGTGATGCAGTATGTCAGAGCTAGGAAATGAGGGCTATTTCAACAGCTCAGCCGATACAGCATGGTTTAAGTTACTGTTGAAGCATGAGACTGTTGAAACACATGCAAAATTCGCTAAATTGTTCTGGAAGAAAAACCACAGCCACAACAAAATGATGACAATGTTAGATTTGAGGTGTATGTTAGCAGTTAAGATGTGACTTAACTTACAGTTTTTGACCTTGAGAAAATAGGTCAATGCCAGTCATATTCATACACTCCAGGTCCATCATCAGTTGCATATGTGGTATCAATTTAGAATGCCTAGCTATATTTCATGTTATATCATAATATACAGTATATAACCTGAGAAAATAGATTCAGTCAACTGGGATAGGCTTCTAGTCAGTCACCAATTGCACAAGTATTATGAATTTGGAGAGCCTATCTTCATTCCTTTAAAAATTATTGCTAATGCTGAATTTGACCTCGATAAAACAGGTGAAGATCAGTCAATTTCATTAGGCTTCTGATCCATCACCAGCTGCACATGTGGAATGACAAGAAAGATGGGCAAACAGAGAGACAGACAGACAGATGACACGGGAAATTCAGTTCATTTTGGGGCATCATTACATATCATCTTCAAAGTCTAAATATTCTGTCAAAATGCACAAGAACACACCATTTTACTTCAATTGTAGAAAAGAAAAGCAACTCCGAGTAGGAATCACAATTTATTCTGTATATTTTGCTATTAGTTATAGCATCTTCAGTAAGGCATAATGTGATCTTAGCCAATACGCATTTATGAATAGGTAAGCCAGTAAATTATATCAGGTTGGACAGATATTAAAATGCCGTCATTTTCAGAAATTGTTAAATGTTAAGCGATAACCTGACAGTGATCTACAAATGGTGTGATTCAGGTGTATATCTGTTACCATGATTCAGTCATAATACTGTCTGTAATATATTTATGTCGACAAGGAATACACATAATTATTTGCTAATATTATTAACTGTATGTTGTTTATGATTAATATGAACTTTTTATTTGCTGGAATCCAGTCATTTGTTCCATATGGGCAATATTCTCATCAGCCATCACCATTCAATATGAATGTGATACATGTACAAGTCCATGGTCATTGATACAGTATGGTGAAGGTGACCTGTAACACCAGTATACAAAATTATACCGAGCGCATTGAATCCTCACCACATGATGCTGAGGCAGATCAGAACGGAGTGTCGGTAAAATGAGGTGTGTTTTGTAGAGGATTCTCTCAATGATGATGCTATACTGTACACATACAAAATATGAAGTGTTGATGTGTCGGGCCTAAAAAAAATCACAGGCAAATTGGTACAACTAGGCACACAGGGTCTCATTTCTGTCGCTAACGTGTTGATTTGGGTGGGGGCATCCTCTCAG
The DNA here is from genome assembly GCA_036873755.1 of Hanleya hanleyi. NCBI lineage: Eukaryota > Metazoa > Mollusca > Polyplacophora > Lepidopleurida > Hanleyidae > Hanleya > Hanleya hanleyi. The sequence goes on along the minus strand of JAVTVY010055042.1, from coordinate 120,841 downwards.
GGGGAGGTGGGGTTTGTAAGGGGCCTAATGTCTCAAGCAGTATTCAAGGTTTTCCATCAATGTACTCTATTCCATACCCCAATATTTCAAGCACGTGAAATCAGACAAAACTTATGTGCGGGGAATGTGACTTCCACATCCCTGGCTGGACATGCTAGTGGGGAACCCTCAATCCCAGGTTAATTACCATTGGTGGAGTTAACGTCCAACAAATGCAAAATTGAGCTTGGCATCCGGCCCTATGTTATTCAGCGATGTATTCCCGTACGGACCCTGTTCCCTCGACGGAGGTCTTTGCGCTCATCCAGCGCTTGTTAACTTGAATTATAGCCCTGTAAATACAGTTTTCTGCTCAAAGATAGTTCAGGGTCTATTATCACACACGACATATTTGCAGTGACCAGATTAGCCATCTTAGCAGCAATGAGTCCTGATTACACTAATTTTGTCAACAGACGTAATAGGTCGGTCACTGTGATGTCTGGAGTTACTCATCACTAAGTACCATGTTTATTATCCTTCTGACAATAATGGGCAAATCACTGAACAAATATTGGATCTCTAGAACTCAAGCTGATATTTAATCCAGGTGTTATTTACTATACATATACAAGATAGCTCGGTGACAAGTGGCATATATCAGAGACTTGGGTGACAAGTGGCATATACCAGAGGGCTGGGTGACAAGTGGCATATATTAGAGACATGGGTGACAAGTGGCATGTATCAGAGAGCTAGGTGACAAGTGATGTATACAAGAGAGCTCGGTGACAAGTGGCATATATCAGAGACTTGGGTGACAAGTGGCATATACCAGAGAGCTGGGTGACAAGTGATGTATACAAGAGAGCTCGGTGACAAGTGGCATATATCAGAGACTTGGGTGACAAGTGGCATATACCAGAGGGCTGGGTGACAAGTGTCCAAGATAGCTCGGTGACAAGTGGCATACATTAGAGACTTGGGTGACAAGTGGCATATACCAGAGAGCTGGGTGACAAGTGATGTATACAAGAGAGCTCGGTGGCAGGTGGTATATATCAGAGACTTGGATGACAAGTGGCATATACCAGAGGGCTGGGTGACAAGTGATGTATGCAAGAGAGCTTGGTGACAGGTGACATATATCAGAGACTTGTATGACAAGTGGTGTATGCCACATCTTCGTTACACTAAACCAATTTTTATGTTCCAGTTCAGTGTGAGCGTAGAAATTGGCTTGGTGAACGAAGATGTACGCCAGAGAGCTGGAAGAACATGTGGTGTATACTGGAGGGCTGGGTGACAAGTGATGTAAACAAGATAGCTCGATGATTAAGTGGCATATACCAGAGAGCTGGTTGACAAGTGGCATATACCAGAGACTTGGGTGACAAAGTGGTGTATACCAGAGGGCTGAGCTGAGTGACAAGTGATATATACCAGAGAACTGAGTGACAGTGGTGTATACCAGAGACTGAGTGACAAGTGGTGTATACCAGGGTGGCAATGTAACTCAGAATCTCTATCTGTGATAGGTGTATATAGGGTAAGGTACCGGGGGCCATGGCAAAATTTTCCTATCACAGTTCAGAATGGAGGTAAGTTTGAATGTGTTAAAATAATTGGGCCTTCTGCAGCCTGTCTCTTCGCAAGCTCTATAGCTGACGGAAATGATAAAATGGGACACAGAGACAATTATAACAATTCGAAGCATTTTGACCGACCTAAGCTTATTCGTTTCGTAACTGTTTTGATGCTGACAAAACGTGTGCAGAAAACATCGATTAATTTTCCGGGTTTGCCGCCTGATGGCGGAACCGTAAAGACTGGGCTAAATAGAGTCACGTCCTCAGTTTAGGTTTAGTTATGTTTATGTTCAGTTGACGTTTTATTTAGTTCCGGAAGTTACTCCGTTGCCTTGAAGCTGATGTTTGATAGTTACCACTGGTTCCGTTCCTAAAATGAAGATTATTTACTGTGCTCACAGACTATTGTGTTGAAGTGTGGACCCTCACTAACCCCGACGAGAGGTGTGAAATGGCTGTACATGTGTACCAATTACCTTCTTTTAGACAGGTCCCAGCCAAGAAAAAACTAACATTTTTTCGTGTCAAAGTTTTCTCAGTGGTTCCGTCATCCTTGACTTATGCCCTTTCAATTTAGCTGAGGGGTCACCCTGGATTTGGCCTCAACTCCAATATGGCGGCCAAAATCCAAAATGGCCGCCAATACCCATAGAAAATTCATAATTTCCTGCTCGAAAATCAATTTTCTAACCACAAACTAGGTTTTTTTCTAGTCCTACTTAGGGTATGAGTAATTAGTTAATTTTGGAATGATTTGTAATTGGTCTGAAAATTCAATATGGCCGACAAAATCCAAAATGGCGGTCAATGTCCATTGAATCACACATTGTCCTGCCCTAATATGTAGAGATGGACCATCCTTGGTCCGAATGCGCCCTGTGGGGTGTCATCTTGCAGCAGTCGGGGTGTAGACCCCGATTTGAGGGATATCCATGTCATCTGTGACGTCATCGGTGACGTCATCAGCACGAGTAGTAGCGAAAGCGGGCATTTTGGGGTGCGTGGGGGTGTGTTTGAGGTAAAGATGGACCATCCTTGCTTCCAATGTGTCGTGTGGGGTGTCGTGTGGGGTGTCATGTTGTAGCCCTCGAGGTGTAGACCACGACTTAAGGTTTTTCCATGTCATCTGTGACGTCATCGGTGACGTCATCAGTACGAGTAGTAGCGAAAGCGGGCGTTTCGGAGGTGCAATGGAGTGCGTTTGGAGTAGATGACGGCCTTTTTTCCATCCAGTTACCTGTGAGTGTGAGTATATGCGCGCGTGTGTGTGAGTGAGTGATTGAGTGAGTGATTGAGTGAGTGAGTGAGTGAGTGAGTAAGTGAGGCGTGCACAACGCCCTTGAGGCGTCCCCCAACGCCCGTCTTAACGCACGGACGCACTAACGACGGTGAGTAAGTGAGTGAGTGGGTGAGTGAGTTAGTGAGTGAGTGAGTGGGATCCGACTGGACTACTGTATCGTCCGTTTTCATCATTTTGCGCATGCGCAGTCTGACCGTAGTATAGAAAGCAGGCATTTTGAGGATCCGTGGAGGTTTGTTAAATGATTGAGGGGCCATCCCTGGTCAAATGGACCGTGTGAAGCTCTCGTGGGTCAGACTGGCTTGTTTTCATTGGAAGTCGCGCCAATCTGCGTAAAGTAAAGTGGTCATTTTGGGAGGTGCGTGGAGGTCTGTTGAGTGATGAGGGACCATCCTTGGTCCGAATGCCTCGTGTGAGGTGTCAAAAGTGAAGCTTTCGTGGTGTAGACCATGACTTGAGAGGTGTCCCTGCCATCTGTGACGTCATTCTTGACGTCATCAGTAGGAGTAGTAGCCAAAGTGGGAATTTTGGGGGTGTGAAGTAAGGTGTTTAGGGTAGAGAGGGACCATGTTTGATCCAAATGGCCCGGTTGTGGTGTCCTAGTGAAGCTTTCGTCGGGTGGAGTCAGACTGGCATGCATTTTATTGAAAGTCGCGGCAATCTGAACATGCGCAGTTGTGGTGTAGTAAGTAAAGTGGTCATTCTGGAGGTGCGTGGTGATGTGTTTGAGCGATTGAGGGACCATTCTTGGTCCGAATGTGTCGTGTGGGGTGTCAAAGCAAAGCTTTCATGGCGTGGACCACGACTTGAGGGATATGCGGGTCATCCGTGACGTCATTGCTGACGGCATCAGTAGGAGTTGTAGCCAAAGTGGATATTTTTGGGGTGTGAAGGAAGGTGTTTGGGGTAGAAATGGACCATCCGTGATCCGAATGCGTCGTGAGAGGTGTCATCTTGTAGCAACACCCACCAACGACAAGCTCAATGCTTCAACGCCCTGGTGAATTAGCCATGGAGCCCTGCGCGCCTATACGTAGCTCTACGGGTGTAGTCCGTGATAAGTACTATTCTGATTGATTAGTCCAAAAGTAGAGCAACAACAACAACAACAACAACAACAACAACAACATCAACGATTACAGGTCAATCCTTCTAGTATCCCCTCCATCACAGCACATCCACGCTAAGGGAACCCCTTTTGGTGTTTTTACAATTCACTTTTGCTATTGTCCGTGTATTCAGAAGTTTATTGTTCTGATCTCAGAATGACGAGGGACACGAGTTAATCCCTATATGTACAGACACTGCCACACACCGCACCGCACCCGCACCCTGGTGTACCCTATACCCTAATGGCTATAGGGTACAGGTTGCATCACAGGTAAGAACACATGCGTGCGATGACGTCACTTTCGAGCTCTGAGCTCCACAAGCTTTGAGCTCCGATCCAAGAGCTCTGCCACATGGGAGCTACCACCACCACCGGGCGTTGACGGGCGTCAACGCCCGGTGGTGGTGGTGGTGGTGTCTGGTAGTGTATGGTGGTGGTAGAACTGGTGTGTGGTGGTGTCAGTACATATAGGGAATAACTCGTGTCTCTCATCATTCTGAGATCAGAACAATGAACATCTGAATACACGGACAATAGCATAAGTGAATTGTGAACACACCCATAGCGGTTCCCTTAGCGTGGATGTGCTTTGATGTAGGGGATAATAAAAGGATTGACCTGTAATCTTTGATGATGTTGTTGTTGTTGTTGCTCTACTTTTGGACTTACCAATCAGAATAGTACTTATCACGGACTACACCAGTAGGGCTACGTATAGGCGCGTAGGGCTTCAGGGCTAATTCACCAGGGCGTTGAAGCATTGAGCTTGTCGTTGGCGGGTGTTGCTACAAGATGACACCTCACACGACGCATTCGGACCACGGATGGTCCATTTCTACCCCAAACATCTTCCTTCACACCCCCAAAATATCCACTTTTGCTACAACTCCTACTGAGGACGTCAGCAATGACGTCACAGATGACCCGCATATCCCTCAAGTCGTGGTCCACGCCATGAAAGCTTTGATTTGACACCTCAAACGGCGCATTCGGACCAAGAATGGTCCCTCAATCGCTCAAACACATACCCACGCACCTCCAGAATGACCACTTTACTTACTACACCACAACTGCGCATGTTCAGATGGGCGCGACTTTCAATAAAAAAACATGCCAGTCTGACTCTACCCGACGAAAGCTTCACTAGGACACCCCAGCCGGACCATTTGGATCAAACATGGTCCCTCTCTACCCCAAACACCTTACTTCACACCCCCAAAATTCCCACTTTGGATACTACTCCTACTGATGACGTCAAGAATGACGTCACAGATGACAGGGACACCCCTCAAGTCATGGTCTACAACACGAAAGCTTCACTTTGACACCTCACACGAGGCATTCGGACCAAGGATGGTCCCTCGTCATTCAACGGACCCCCACGCACCTCCCAAAATGACCACTTTACTTACTACACCCCAACTGCGCATGCGCAGATTGGCGCGACTTCCAATGAAAACAAGCCAGTCTGACCCATGAGAGCTTGTGGGGGACACGGTCCATTTGACCAGGGATGGTCCCTCAATCACGCAACAAACATCCCCGAATCCCCAAAATGCCTGCTTTCTATACTACGGCCAGACTGCGCATGCGCAAAATGATGAAACGCACGATACATTAGTCCAGTCGGATCTCACTCACTCACTCACTCACTCATTCACTCACTCACCGTCGTTAGTGCGTCCATGCGTTAAGACGGAATGTTGGGGACGCCTCAAGGGTGTTGTGCACGCCTCACACACTCACTCACACACTCACTTACACGCGCGCATACACTCACAGGTAACTGGATGGAAAAAAGGCCGTCGTCTACTCCAAACGCACTCCATTGCACCTCCGAAACGCCCGCTTTCGCTACTACTCGTACTGATGACGTCACAGATGACATGGAAAAACCTCAAGTCGTGGTCTGCACCCCGAGAGCTACAACATGACACCCCACACGACACATTCGGAGCAAGGATGGTCCATCGTTACCCCAAACACACCCCCACGCACCCCCAAAATGCCCGCTTTCGCTACTACTCGTACTGATGACGTCACCGATGACGTCACAGATGACATGTATATCCCTCAAATCGGGGTCTACACCCCGAGAGCTACAAGATGACACCCCACAGGACGCATTCGGGCCAAGGATGGTCCATCTCTACATATTAGGGCAGGAAAATGTGTGATTCAATGGACATTGGCCGCCACTTTGGATTTTGGCGGCCATATTGCATTTTCAGACCAATTATAAATCATTCCGAAATTAACTAATTATTCATACCCTACGCAGGACCAGAAAAAAACATAGTTTGTGGTTAGAAAATTGATTTTCGAGCAGGAAATTGTAAGCTTCTATGGGTATTGGCGGCCATTTTGGATTTTGGCCGCCATATTGGAATTGATGCCAAATCCAGGGTGGCCCCTCAGCTAAATTGAAAGGGCATAAGTCAAGGATGACGGAACCACTGAGAAAACTTTGACAGGAAAAAATGTTAGTTTTTTCTTGGCTGGGACCTGTCTATTTGGACCGTTTCTATTTCTGACTGATATGCCAGCTATAGGTGATGAGGGAACTAACGCTGTCCTTAATGGTGATCTGTCCAGCCCTGAATCCGATGAGGACCCTGATACTCTTGGACGAGCTTCTTTGCTTTGTTGATAACAAGCTGGATATTCTGCCATCGAAAACAATTATTAAATTGCGAGAGGACGTATACAGCGACACAGAAGCAGAAGAAGCCAAGAGGCTATACAAGGTATCCTCCCCTCAGACAGAAAAATACATAAAACGGGTTGGCCCGAATAAAAAGTCTAATACACTCCATGACATCACAGAGTTAGTTCATGAAGTTGAGGTGGATGCTATGCCATGTTTCGTTGCCAAAGACTTATAGCTAGGTTGCATCCTGTGACAGCGAATCATGTAGATATGGCGAGGATTCTCCGTGAGCTTCACACTGTGAAAACGGATATTAAGTCATTGACTGAAACTGTCTCCGATATCGCTGCAAACCTGCTGACTATAGGTAACAAACTGTCTCATATTGAAGACAAAAATCCAAATCACAAAAAAATAATCTAAGAGTAGGAGCAAATCACTTGACAGTAGTGCTATTTCAGTTGAGGAAATTGGGTATTCCCCCAGCAGCATTCAACTGTCTGCCACTGCCTTTGTAAATGCACCACCTATCATTGATGCCACTGACACTGCTATTAAATCCATTGCCTCTGGAAATTCTGTCCTGCAGGTGACGGATGGCTAGCAGGTCCAGATTGCCTGTAATCTACAGAAAGCCCCTGCTCTCATTATTGACAAAGACGCACATCATTCATGTGTCTGATACACCGCTATGGCCTCGTCGCTGCCTATGGAACCGACGGGCAAACCACCATGTAACAAAAATTCTTCACCTATGGTTATCCGGAAGGACAATTCCCGTGAACTGTAACGTCACGGACGGGGTCATTTCATTTCATTTCATTTCATTTATTCACCAAAATAATCATATGAATTAAACAATAATGCAATAAAAACGGGAGTAAAACCCCTAGGGGCTTGTTCTATCCCAGAAAAGATATACCAATTTATAGTTTTAATTCCGGTGAAAATTATTAAATTATATAAGGCCAATTTTTAATATTAATAAACAAAAAATACACAATAAGGTATAATTGTGTTCCTTAGTTCCAAACTCCACGAATTTTTCGAATATAGTATTTCTAAAAAAGATGGCATGATTTTCAGTTATATGTTTTTTAATACGAGATTTAAAAAGTGACATAGAATTGACACATTTGAGATGAGAAGGTAAATTGTTCCAGACTTTTGGACCCTTTATCCTGGTGGTGTACAGGGACAACCTATAAAAGAAACTCCTTCCCCTTCATTTCGGCTCAGAAGCCGATGTTCTATGGTCACCTTCAACATGGCCTGAATATATTCTGGTCAGGAAATATTTTTATCAACCACGTAAACCACAGCGCTCGTCTCACCAAGATGATCCATACTCAGTCAACAGACCTTGGCAGAGAGATGCAGACGTATGGAATATACGTAAATCGAACCACTACGCTGCTCTTCCCGAGGAGTATTAAAATTCTCAAACATGGATATCCACACACTGAAACTATCATCCTTTAATTGCTGTGGCCTTAAAAGTTAAAAGTTCTATATCGGAAATAAAAGAACTATGTGATTGCAATGATGTTATATTTCTACAAGAGTACTGGCTCAATGAGTCCGAGACGAACGTACTGAACAATGTGCATTCTGATTTATGGTCGACGGCATCTCTTCCATAAAACTTGATGAACAACTCATTAGGGGTCGTCCATACGGCGGCACCGCTATCCTTTAGAGAAAAGCCATTAGCGACTTTGTGAAGCCTGTCGATTTTAGTGATCCGCGTCTGTTTGATATTGAGATCAATGGTGCTGATTCCAAACTGCTGCTTATATGTGTGTATCTCCCAGTTGATAATGCTGAAAATTATAAAATATTTACTAATGGTATGATTATTGGTGACTGGAACGCCAAAGCTGGTGGTCCCTTTGGCATTCAATTAACACCATTCTGTGGCGAACAAGATCTACATATATCGGACCTAACCAGACTCCCCCGCATTCATTTAGGTATGTTAGCGGTGTACATCTTTCCACTTCGAAGCTTGACCATTGTGTTACCTCCAGTCATGTCCCCAGAGAGCCGCTATGCATGCTTCGTTTCACCCGATCACAAGCCTCTACTGTGGATTGTCCCCCGAAAATATAAAAAGCGGAACACGGACTTTATTTCTACAAAATATTGAATGATAGGAATGCATGTACTGACTATAACTGTGACTCGTTCATGGATTTTCGAATCCACCGTTAGATGACCACAGATATCCACTGCCAACGTGTCGCTATGTTAATTGGGATAATGCCACTCAATCTGACATTCATCAGTATACGTTGATAAAAGAAGAACTCCTCTCCTTCGCTGAAGCCCGGCTGCTGTTCATTGTACCGGCAACTGTCTCGATACCCCAGAGCATATCTCCCACTGCGATCAATTGAACTCTCTCTACAAAAGTATTGTGCAGATAATGCTGGCAAGCAGCAGTGCTAGCATTCCCGAACCCAGTCCGTCTTTCTATAAACCTGTCCCTGGTTGGAATGGTTTTGTGAAAGAACACCACGACACTGCCAGGATGTCCTTTCTTTTGTAGCGGGATAGCAGAAGCCCTCATGAAGACCTTCTCACGTTGCACATGCGCCATGCTTAATTACAATTCCAATACACTCTTCAGCAATGTAGAAGACAGGAAGCATCTTTACGAGCGAACGATATTGCAACTGTACTCTCCAAAAATTGCGCTGCGGACTTTTGGAATGAAATACAGATTGAGAATCGCATGAAATGCGATCTATCCAACTCCTTTGGTAACGCAACTGGACAAGCATCTATTGCCGATATGTGGAAGCAATACTAATCGTCTTTACTGAACTCTAACAGCACCACTTGTCATAAGAATAATGTGGTGCAGTTTATCGAATCTGGTCCTGAGGATAATGCTCCACGTAATGTCCCTTGAACTTCGCTACGTGGCAGAATTGAAACACTTGAACTAGGAAAATTTCCTGGTCTAGACAACCTGTCCGCGGAGCACTTCAAATTTGCCTCCCATATTCTTCTTGGCCAACGCCTGACTAAAGTTTGCATTGTTCCCATTGTAAAAAATAACTTCGGAAACATGACTGAATGTGACAATTATCGCCCGATCGCCCTGACTTCCGTGTCGTCCAAACTCGTCGAGCGTATAATATTAGCCAAATGTGAGCCGCATTTGTTTACATCCGACTTTCAATTCGGATTCAAGAAGGGTCATTCTACAGATCAGTGCATTTTTGTTCTCAAGGAGACTTTTCACTACTATATCACATGGAAGTCCTGCGTTTGTCTCATTTCTTGACGCCAGCAAGGCATTCGACCGTACAAATCATTGGACGTTATTGAAGCTGGAAAGTCCCGAGGTTCATCATTGCTCTGCTCTGTCATTGGAATACTGTGCAAAGTTCTCGGAGGGGTTCCCTGCTGGAAAAAGGAGTTCGCCAAGGTGGAACTATGTACCCGTGTTCTTTAATGTCTACATAAGAAACATATCTCGGTCTAACTTAGGATGTAATGTAACGGTGTCTTCTTTAACCACCTATTATACGCTTATTACTTGTACCTTATTAGCCCTCTCTGCCAAGGGTCTTCTGTCTATACTTGATATACATCTGTGTGATAATTTTGCAACTTACAATGATATTGTCTTCAACACTAAGAAATGTTTATGCATGTGTTTTCGTCCTAAAAACTTCAATTACCTGAGAGCACCCGCTGTTAAACTGTCTGACTCACAGCTGAATTACGTGGACAACGTAATTTTATCTCAGCAATTCGTGCCAACATTTTGACCTGAAAATTCTATATGTGTTCTCAAGATGTTAAGAAGCAAATGCTACTTTTTCTCATCGCACTGTAGAAGCATCTATTGCAGCCGTCTGTGATCTTTGTACTCGTCATTTAACTGGAAAAACTGCGTGCACAGCCAGAAAAAAGGTGTTGTTCAACACCGAAGGTGCATGTTGAGCTCAACACCAAAAAACGGTGTTCAATTTGCACCGACACCATATATCTTCAACACCCTTTATTGGTGTTGGCCAACACCATTAATTGGTGTTGAGCCAGTATTAGCACTTGTCAGTGAAACCAAAATATGGCGTCGCATCATTTTCAACACCAATGATCGGTGTTCACCAACTCCACTATTTAGTCTTGAACTGGCTTCAACACCATTTTTCATCGTAGCTTTTTTTAATATATCAAAAATATGACCAAACCCGAAATAAATCCGTCTAATATATCCAATGTCACCATATCGGCTATAACATTACATCGGATAGTCATTTTGGTTCAAGGTATCATATTTTAGATATATTAAAAAATCCATACTAAAATGTATGACGAACAAGCCAAGAACTGACGAAAGTCTAATTTCAAACGTCCGTCGACGCTGTCTGATAAATTTTTGAATGTGCATGAGCGTGTATAGAATCATCATCCGAACGCATGGCACGATCATACGTAGAAACTTCTGCTCATAGCCATGCGGTAACGGGTGATATGTGAGTGTATTAGGGCGTTTCCCAAATGGTCACATGCGATTGGTCCCGTGAGACCCGACATCGGCGCAATCACATTCGTAAAATGAAGACACACCTCCAGAAAGCGATCGATTGAAATGATCTCTTGGTGGGCCTCGAAGTGCCCCCATCACAAAATAAAAATCATATCATTTTCCTGTGAACTGCCGCCGATTTTATTTTTTTCTAATATGTTAGGCCGTTTGTAATATGATTTTTCTTAAGAAAAACAGCATGAAGCATGCTCCATTAGAGTGAGAAATAAAATAGCTAATTCGCACAACTTCGGCTTGGTCTCCCACAGTCTTGCGCCTCGAGCACTTAAGTGCAATCGACATGTCTCACATCTGAGATTCCCAGGTCAAAATATTTGAATACGGATAATTTCATTGGCTCGTTTAAATAGAGCGGACATGTGACTTGATGCTTGGGGAAGCTGACATGGGGCGAAATACACGGAGAACGAAGCCATTGAGCTAAGGGTAGTGTTAAGTGGAACGTGAAATGCCCTTAGCAAGCTAAGATGTTATAAAATATCAAACCTGGGTATTACTACTCCACGGAACACATTTTTGGATTGAATACATTAACTTTTACAGCTAAAAAAGTATTTCTTATGTAAACGTCTTATAGATCTATCTGTCTATTGAACATCTATATAGCTGAACACTTCTGAACGCGACGTTAAATCAAATTCTCTATCAATTCAACATCTTGGGACTAGCGAACCTATCCGGCGGGCCAGTATTGAACCATCTGTACCGTACCGACAGTAGAAGCATTTCAACAAAGCATGGCACTGGCGTTAGGAAAAAAAAATCCAGATCGATAATTGGAGGATATCACATATTTTTGGAAAGCTTGGAGTATCGTCTGTATGCACTATATTATAATTATATTTATGGTAAGCCTATACATTCCTGTTAATGACACGTACTGATGATACTATTCAGTAACAGTTAATACTGTTGATAGAGAGTACAATTTGAACAATATTTCCAGCCAGTGTAATTGATGGTCCATATCAGCGTTCACCTGTAAACTTGTATGACAAACCCTGAACCCTTGACCACAGATGTCCTATGTGACAATGATAGTGTGTGGTTATATGCTGCACGCCTTCGGACATATTATAATTAATATACAATATGATATCCTTAGAGGATCCCAAACAGCGGTGAAATGTGAATAGCCGGCTTACATTCAGTGATGAGTAGGCATATTACATAACCTCGGGATTTAATATTCTTATGTGTGTATGACTTCATCTGCACTGAGCCATAGTTCATTGCACAGACGTATTAAATATGAAATCGAGGTCCGCAAAAAAGATCAGAGCCAATTGGTGTAAGTTATGATGATACCATTTCATATTCCATTAAACCAAGCTTCCCGAAATGAGCATTGAAGTATAAAAGTCTATACACTGGCTATATCGCATTTCTAGCCAGTTTGTTGTAAAGTTAAAACAATACTCATGCAGTGTATGCAGCAGCCAGGGGAGATTGTAATGATATCGCACAGAGCACTATCTATACATTGATACTACTAACGGTCTATCAAACATATAGGCCGATAGTCAATTTTCATAAAACGCGTGGTCATTCATGACCGATGACTACGTTTGGTCAAGATATGTTCGTTGAAATAGTTCACAGAGAATAATTTGTGTGAGCGCCAGTTCTCATTGCAGTAGCAATACCACCATGTCGATTTCAGTAATATCCTCTTTCTGTACCGCGGTATAGGCATATGATTGGGGCAAATGTGCCTCCAAGTTTCAATTTCTTTTGAACATTATAAAATTACTGCACTATAGAGAGATATAATCATCAATCTACTTTCACCACGGATGGGTAAGACTTCCAATCAATACAAATGTTGAACAGATATTCTAGATTTCTGTCCATAAGTATCCAGTGAAATACCCGTGTTAAACATGGAGACTGGGCGAATTGTACCAATGCTCTCCGTATCCCAGTACACCCATAGTCGCTCTCCGTATCCCAGTACACCCATAGTCTCGCTACACCGTCCATAAGTTAAGTGACCGTTAGTGATACTTACACACCACGATGACCCAGGCCCAGCCCGTGTCTGTCCGACGCTTCATCTTGATCAATCGTCTATCTTGTCGTACAACATCAATCTGTACCAGTAAACTTCCTCGTTTTCCCTGTATATCTGTATAAATGTATATGCACCATGCCCAGCGGAGATAATTAGGCGCCATATGGAGTCAGTGACACGTTCTGCATACCAGGGTCAAGGTAAGTATATCAGTAGAATATGATTTGACAGTTCGGAGCCAGGGAAGCGGGGAAGCCGATAACGTAGGTCCCCCCCCAAAAAAATTTAAAAACAAATTAATTAAAAAATTAAAAACAAATTAAAAATGTTTTTTTAAATAAAAAAGATTTTAAAAAGTAGGTCAATATAGGAGGATTGTTCTGAGCCAGGGAAGCGGGGAAGCCGATGGCGTAGGTCCCAAAAAAAAAATTAAAAACAAATTAATTAAAAAATATAAAAACAAATTAATTAAAAAATATAAAAACAAATTAAAAAACAAATTAAAAAACAATTAAAAAAAGTAGGTCAATATACGAGGACAGCTCTGGGACAAAAAACAAATTAAAAACAATTAAAAACAGGGAAGTGAGGAAGCCGATGGTCGACGTGTTGCGAGGTTGTAGGTCTGTTCAGCGGACCGCGTCGATAGCTCGAGGGGATGCTATTGAAAACTAATTAGAGAGTTTTTACGCGAGGTCGACCGTATACGGAGCAGGATTAGCCCGAGGCGTGGATGGACCAGGTCGGCGGTGCTCGCGAGACTCATCGTTTATTAATGTCGTATTATGAGAGTCACTTGGGTGAGGGGACGCTCTTATAAATGGGCAGAAATTTCACCACTCACGTTGAGAATACCGATACACACCATGTTTCACCTCTACTATCGAGTGGGTCTGAAAGTATACGCCGAGAACAGCGTGGCATTCGTCTCCATCATCGACTATGCGGACTTCGATCTCAGCAAAACAGAATCAGCAGAATCTATGAGCGATTGAAATAAATAAAAATAAGTGGAGGAGATTGTGATACAGTGGGACATTTTGTGATTGACAAATGGTCTGTATCAGAGAGCTCGGTAACACGCGGTATATACCAGACGGCTGGGTGAGCAGGGGCATATATCACTAGACTGGGTGACACGCGTTCTGATACAACAAATGAAGAGCCCTATCTTCAACCCAACGCAACAGCATATAATCCCCAGTTCCCATTGATGGGATATCTCTGAGCAGTAAACTTGATGCGCACTGTAAAATTTATTCCTACTCATCCCTTTACAATCAAACCCCTAAATACCAGGCCCAGGCGACTGTACCACATCTATCATCCTAGTGAGATGCAAATAGAGTAGGTGGCCTGTATTTGACCTAAAGAGATAGAGAGGCACTCAACCTTGACCGTCACTCAACTTATGCAATTGTTCCTGTCATCCCGAGTACATCACATAACTTCTTCATCATGTTCTCATATGCCATACACTTTGCCTAGTTATAAACTGAAAGAGAGACAAATCCTGACAACACAGGCTATCCGAAAACCAATATCTGCATTTAGTGAAAAGAAATATAGAAAAACAAAACAAAAGTAACACCCTACTTATCTCATTATCCATCACAATATGGAGGCATTTCTAACTTTAGCACTACTATAGCGCCTCAATGCCATACAAACACAATCAAATATCAAAAGGGATAATAAAACATATTACAAGTTAACCAATTGAAAGAAAAGGCATAAAACTAAGAACTTGTAACCATTCATGCACAGTGCATTATCCAAATCCCCAATTCACAGTTTCTGGATTTGATTTTCCATGGCTATACAGTGCACACAGTCCAACTACAGTCCGAATCTGTTTCTTGGAAGGTATTCCAAGACCACAAACAGTCTCTGATTGTTAGTCACCACAACCATCATCCATGCACTGCGTCTCCTTGATGACGGTTGGCGATCACCTCCAACTCGGCATTCAGCGAGCATCCACATGTCTGAGTCTTTCGCTGCAGGACTCCCGCCACCATTTTCTTCAAATCCCAGAGGTGGTCTGTGGCGACTGGGCGTAGACATGGTTGGTCACCGTCTATATCACTGTTTAATATCCTACACCAAAATAATATACTCTGACTTGTACTCCATCCCACTTCTGACACCAAAAATGTAGGCTACTCTAATGAGCAGACTACAATAAGATAAACCAGAGTACACAGGAATATTAAAGATATATTTATTCTATAAACAGGTACGTAGCATTTTATACCCTATCAAAACGGTGATGTTATATACCCTGAACAAACGGTGACCAACCAGTCTATTAAGTTGCTATGATGTTACGGTTGTTTCATGTCTACAATGCAAACAAAGGAAAATATCATGAGCAAATCTGTACAAAACAGAACCATGCCTTGAATGATATGACACTTTACCAACAATGAGTTATTAACATACAAGTTAGCCTGCATATACACTCTCAGAAATATTCAGGGAATAACCCTGAATAGATCAGACTGCACATCCACAACTCAATTTCAGGGATTTTACCTGAAATTCAGGAATAATTTCCTGAAATTCAGGTATATCATCCATGAATTAAAGCTAAATTACCTGAATTTTAGGGGATTTTACGTACCTGAATAGGGCCGGGAACATACTAATCAGGGTGGTAAATTTGCCTGAATTTCAGGGAAAATCCTCTAATTCATGGATCATTTTCCTGAAATTCAGGAAATTATCCCTGAATTTCAGGTGAATTCCCTGAAATTGAGTTGTGGATGTACAGCCTGATCTATTCAGGATTATTCCCTGAATATTTCTGAGAGTGTACATGTACAAAACAATGTATATATAATGTAAAACTTTTTTGAAATTTACATGTAACTTGTCTCGAGTTAGGTCTTGTAAAACCTACTCCAAATGTTCACAGTTCAGTGATTAACCTATAAACTTAACAATACACAAAGTATTCTGTATCAGGACACCCTTATTTAGTCCTTAATACCATAGCGTTTTCGCTACAATCCTGGAGTCTATTACATAACTCGAAGAAACTCTAATTGTGTACATATTTATATAACACAATTATCAATAGCTATCAACGAACCTGATAGCAACCAACAGATCACATGGCCAATAATTTCATGTTGTACCTGGCCCATTCCACGATGTTGTTTGGAATTACCTGTTAAAGTAGGAATACACTATCTAATATGGTGTATGCTAATATTTCTATACAATTGAACTACAATGCATGATAAAATGTAATACACTAAAATACCAGAATTATTTACAGATTAGGTCACTTTTGACAGCTCATATGACCCAGGTCGGACGCACAAACAACCTGCCAGAATCCTATAACATACATGTAAGTAGTCTCCTCAAAACTAAGATTATTTAGATAAACCTCTAGTTGGGAGCTGAACAGATTCCCACATTAATATTATGAACCATAGAAAGGAATTTAAATAAAATGGAAATCACTGGCAAGCTCAAATGCATTAGAATGTAAAGCTATGAAATATAAAAGCCCAACCTGTGGCTATTCTACCCTAAACCTGCTCTATGGAAAGATACTTTTCCTGCATGGGCATAAGGCTTATCACAATTTCACAGTGCACATATATATGGAACAAATTATGGTAGAGGTTAGAACATCTAAAATCGTATTAATATATACCTTGACAATGATCAACAAATGATTTAAAATGTCTATATAATCAGGAGTCCAGACATAATTTACAGCTCCCAGTTAAATCGTATTCCAATATAAGCGGTACTCTCTCTGGGAAAGTTTACTGCAAGACTGCCCATGTGGCCCTGACAGCATGGTTATAAAGATATGAACACCCACACTGCCAAACCCCACCAGGATGGTTTGATAACCTATTTCCTGTTTATAATTTTTTGACCAACTCATTACACATAGAGTATATGCAAAAGCTTCCCTTCCGTTCAACGGTAAACAAATACCAACACCTACAGCACTGAGATAGCACTATCACAAATCCTGGTGATAGTGGAATGTACTAACGTTAGTCAAAGCAATAAACCATAGATCTGATATTCAGGTATAGCCACATTAAACTGCAACACATCTAAATACGGGTCTTCACATGTAAAATATAGACCAGTATAAAATCACCAATGTATGGTGAAAGCTACTTTTAACAAAACTTTGACAAAAAGTGCAATGAAGTACTCTAGCACTAAACTAATCAAAATATTAATAAAAATGACCTAACTATAATTGCAAAAATAATTAGAGCCGGTCACATTTACCTGAGCTGGGTGACACGTGGTGTATACCAGATAGCTTGGTGACTGGTGGCATATATCCGAATGCTGGGTAAAAAATAGTATATACCAGAGAGCTCGGCGACAGATGGCATATACCAGAGGTTTGGGTGACAAATGGTGTATATACCACAGAGCTGGGTGGCAAGCGCTATATACCACAGGGCTGGGTGACAAGAGGTGTATACCAGAGTTCTGGGTGAAAATGGCATATACCAGAGAGCTGGATGACAAGTGGCTTATACGAGAGGGATGTGTGACAAGTGATGTATACAAGACAGCTCGGTGACAAGTGACATATACCAGAGACTTGAGTGACAAGTATTGTATACGAGAGAGCTGGGTGACGGGCTATATACCACAGGGCTGGGTGAAAAGTGGTGTGTACCAGAGTTCTGGGTGAAAATGGCATATACCACTGAGATGGACGACGAAGTAGTAAATACCAGAGAGCTGGGTGTCGAGTGACGTATACCAGAGGGCTGTACGATATAAAAGATAACTCGGTGACAAGTGGCATATACCAGGGACTTGGCTGACAAGTGGCATGTACCAGAGACTTGGCTGACAAGTGGCATATACCAGGGACTTGGCTGACAAGTGGCGTATACCAGGGACTTGGCTGACAAGTGGCATATACCAAGGACTTGGCTGACAAGTGGTATACCAGAGATCTGGGAGAATAAGTGGTGTATAAAACATATCTCGGTTGTACACAACATAGCTCGGCGACAAAATGACATACATCAGAGAGCTGGGTGACAAGTGGCATGTGCCAGAGACTTGGGTGACAGTGTGGTGTATACCAAAGTGATGGGTGACAAGTGATATTTTCCAGAGGGCTAGGTGGCAAGTGGTGTATACTAGAGAACTGGGGGACAAGTGGGGTATACCAGAGGGTTGGGTGACACGTGGTGTATACAAGAAGGTTGATTGACAAGCGGTTTGTAGCAGAGGGCTGGGTGACAGATGTTTACAGTAGTGAGCCGGGTGAACATTGATGTACACCAGAGTGTTATAAGGAACATACACCAGAGATTTGGGTGACAAAGCGATGGATACCAGTGAGCCGGGTGAAAAGTGGCAAATACCAGAGACTTGGTTGACAAAGTGGTGTATACCGAAGAGCTGGGTGACAAGTGGTATAAACCAGAGGGGCGGGTGACACGTGGTGTATACCAGAAGGCTGAGTGACGAGTGGTTTATAGCAGGGGACTGAGTGACAGGTGGTTTATAGCAGAGAGCTGGGTGACAGGCGGTAAATTTCAGAGATCTGGATGGTTCATTGGTTATTCAGGGTTTCCCCACGATGCTTCCGAAAACTCACACATCCTGAGGCGTCAATCGTTCCGTTGCAGTATGACCTCCTTCACTCCAAAGCTCCCACCTCAAATACCCTTTTTCTACTACTTCCCGAGTGCGCATGTAATTCCACTACACAACATGTACCCAGTCGGACTCTACCCACGAGCGCTTCAATTTGACACCCAACACAGCCCATTTGGACCAAGGATAGTCCATCTATGGCCCAAAACGTCCATTAAAATACCCTGTTTCATTTTATACTGCCCGACTGCGCAGATTGACGTCGGTTTCCTACACACCAGTTCAGTTTGACTCTCACACACGAGCACTTCACTAGAACACCTCATACGATCCATTTGAACCACGGATAGTCCGTCTATCGCCCAAAACGTCCAATCAAATGCCCGGTTTCTTACTATTGCTCGACTGGGCATGCGCAGATTGATAGTCCTCCCCCAACACGCCACCTCAGTTGGACTCTCCCCCACGAGCGCTTTATAATGATACCTCACACGGGCCTTCTCTACAGCAAGCATGGTTCGCCTCTACCCCAAAACATCCACTCCAATGCCCTTTTTCTTCAATAACGCCAGAATGTGCAGATTAACGGCATTTGCCCTACACACAACGCCAGTGGATCGCTACTCCATCAGCGCTTCAAACTGATACATCACACGATAGTCAGGGCTGTTAGGGATTTTTTGGTTCACATTCTTCCAAAAGCACCAAATTTGGCCCATATGTCGCCCATGCCATACTATTTAAATTTTTGACGGGCGCCAAGACGGGCGCCCCCTGGGGCCGCCATATTGGCGAAATTCAATATGATCGCCACCCGGGTTAGAGATCAATCGTAGTTAAATAACTAAAAGGGCTAGAAATATGAATAATAGCACTTTTTAGTGGTTTGGGGGGTCGGGGAATATGATTGTGATCTTATTTCAAACGATTTGAGGTCAAGGTCACCCTTCAAGGTCACCATAAAGGTCATTTTGGGGACAAATTCGCCATTATCAGTGGTTTTGGGGCAAGATATATAAACTGCCTCATTCTATTGGTTTCCGGGGTTGAGTAACTCGAATCGGGCCTTATTTTGGCGATTCGGGGCAATCTTTCATTTGAGAGTCGCGATAGAGGTCATCCGAACCAGAGGTCAGTTGTAGGTAGAACACCAAAAGAATCACAAATAATACCATAGGGGTTTGTGGCATTCGGAGAATCCGATTCTGATCTTATTTTGAAGATTTGAGGTCACCCCATGTTGGGGTCAAAGGTCAAAGATCAACAGTTACCACTAAGAACAATCGAACGAAGATTATTCAGGAACAAGTTTCATTAAAATACTTCGGAGATGACATCTGCTGACAAAATGCTATAACTATGCCGCTATGTGTATTTAAATGTTCGAAAGACAATACAAAGACCGCTTTAGCAACAATATACCAATGATTATTAATACCTATACCTTCTGGCTTGCGCTCTCAAGAAACTGTGAAGTCGGGTCGCACCCAGTAAGGCTGTGGAAGAGGGGTAGTGCCAAGGATTTTGACGGACCGAGATCGGAACAAATGGTATGGACTGGAATGTCACAATATTTTTTTCCAGTACCGAAGCCCACCAAGAGTTCCGATAGACCGAGGGTCTCCAAAGACCGGACATCGCTGTCCATCTTGCGAACATAGGCTGCTGTATGACCCTCCTCCGTGGCAAGTACTAGATGCAGGAGGTCCCCGGTGTCCGCCTCTGAATGGTTGCACGGTTGAAGTATTGAGAGGTCACAACGCCTGTTGAAGAACACGGACTCAAAACGGGTACACAGGAGGAGCTTTCCGCCCATATCAGTCTTGAAGATCTGTGTGCTGGTGAATGAGAACGGATCCTTTTTGTTCTCATTTTTTTAAGAAGCCGCTGATCCATTCATACATCGGGATTTTAGGGGTACCGGCAAAAGTATTGTGGCATTCCAGTCCAAACCATCTGTTCCGATCTTGGTCCGTCAAAAGTCCTTGGCACTACCCCTCTTTCACAGCTTAACGGCGTGCAAGACGACTTCACAGTTTCTTGGATGTGGCAAAAAGACCGCCTGGACAGTCTATACAAGCATATCGGATCTCACCGACACACTAGTGGCTCTCACACACGATCCCGACACTCTCGAGTCCGTGCATATGGAGCTTATAGAACGCTTCATCGTACTAATGTATAGCAAGGGATGTGGTGCAGCCGGTGTCAATGAGGCCAAGCATCACCTCTTCACCACTGCAACCAGATCGCTGGAAAACATCCCACCTCCCAAGTCGCGCTGTTGCAGCATGTGAAGCGAGCGCTACTGCAAGCGAGTTTCTACTGAAGTCAGGTCACTTCACTCCAGCAGGAAATCCCTGACTTCAGTGAGTGGAGCTGGCACAAAGATTGCACCAGTACATGGCAACCGCTATGGACCACTCTCAGCGACACTTCTATAGCATATGCCATTCTCATGCACTGCGGATGACTCAAGGCATGCACGGGAAGATGCAAATGCAACTGTGCCGATGTCCGATACACGACACTCTGCAAATGCGAAGGCGGGTGAGTTAATAACGAGGGCGGTGATGACAAGTATTACTTATTTCTGGCATCATAGAGCGCAAGCCAGAAGGCATAGGTAGTAAAAGTAATCATTGGTATAGTGTTGCTAAAGCGGTCTTTGTGTTGTATTTTGAACATTTAAATGCACGTAGCGGCATAGTTATAGCATTTTGTCAGCAGATGTCATCTCCGAAGTATTTTAATAACATTTGTTCCTGAATAATCTTGTTTCGATTGTTTTTAGTAGCAACTGTTGATCTTTGACCTTTAATTCCCAAATGAGATGACCGTGACCTAAAATCGTCAAAATAAGGTCAGAATCTAATTCTCCGATGCCACAAAGCCCTATGGTATTATTTGTGGTTCTAGCACTTTTGGTGTTTCCTATAATTGACCTCTGGTTGATCTCTGGTTCAGGTGAACTCTATCGTGAACCTCACGTGCAATATTGCCTCAAATCGTCAAAATATGGCCAGATTCGGGTTACTCAACCCCGAAAATCGCTAAAATGAGGTAGTTTGTATATCTCGACTAAAAAACACTAAAAATGAGGAATTTGATCCCATAATGACCTTCAGGATGACCTTGACCTCAAATCGTTGAAATAAGATCAGAATCAGATTCCCCGACACCGAAAACCACTAAAAAGTTGTATTATTCATGATTCTAGCCATTTTGGTTTTTTTAAATACAATTGACCTCTAACCCGGGTGGTGGTCATATTGAATTTCGCCAATATGGCGGCCCCCGGGGGCGACTATCTTGGCGCCCGTCAAAAATCGAAAAGGTATTGTATGGGCGACATATGGGCCAAATTTGGTGCTTTTGGAAGAATCTGAACCAAACAGTCCCTTTTATGCCCTAACATCCCGGACTACGACTCATTTGGATCAAAGATGGCCCACCTCGACCCCAAAAGTTTCACCCCAGACACCCGCATCAGCGAAAGTCAACCCATGGTCTCGGGACCCCTCCCATCATATTCTACAGCGTGAGACAGAAAAATAAGATGTCACACTTTTGTACTGCACAAGAAAAAATGTTCATGTACAGCCCGTGTTCCCAGATTTTGGTGAGTATGTCGGAATGTTTCAAGTCCAAGATATTCATGCATCCATTGTTTCCGACGTTATGAAAAGGTATAGGGCTTACTAATGTACATGCTTTAGCTCAACGTGGCGGGTAATACTTTGAAAGTGCGCTTTAAGTAAGATCAGATAACTTCGGCTCATCGACTGGTTGAGCCGAAAATTATTTCCTCGTCCCATAAGCGCCAAAATAAAAATCGCCATACGGCTCATTTCGTGTTTACACCACCGCAAGTTTACCTTCCCACAGCGCATGCTCCGTTTCACAGGCTCACTCCATTTTACCCCTGCCTCCAATAACGGTAGATATTATATATAATATCATTTCCGTCGGTGTGCTGCTCCGGTGGGAATCCTGTTCGAAAATCTGATCGTGTCTGTGATATCACTATACCCCAGTGAGGTGGTTGCACCACAATTGCGCAAACAAATACAATCGTCCACATTTTGTTTGCCTACTAGTAGCTAGAATATAATCGCTAGACATGCATTAACTAAAACTTGTCTAACTGTTATTTTATAGCTAGATAGTTGCTCCACTGGATGCAAGCATATTTGTTAGCAAAATAATGGGCTATTGCAGAAGCTGCGAGCAATTGTTCGAAAGCCGAGAGGGTTCTTCGGACCTTTTGGGCCGGCTTCTGACTTCTCACTTCTTATTGCATCAAAACCGTGCGATATCACGAATTACAGAACATCATGTGACCGAGTTTCAACCAATCACGGCGAACAAATCTGGTATAAGGTAAGATAATACATATTGGCTACCGACCCTCAAACTCTAGCCCAGTCCTTATAGTCATGGCAGTTTATTCCATGAAAAAAAAACTATTTGACCAAGTAGGTTGTGTTCGTGTTAGCACTTGTGCAGCGGTACAGCATCATCAAGAACAGGTTCTCTATGAGCTACAGTCAAATCACAAAGCCCAAACTGATTACCAGTTAACATGGTTAACCTGGTGTGCTAGAGTTATCCAGTTTGCTAACATCCCAATTTCGCCCACAGATGCAAACGTTCAAACACCTAAGTTTTTAGAGATTTGTAACGGTTTTAATAACTTACTTTCACCTTTCGTGGTGGTACCCTGTTTACTCACAAGAACCCATTGCCTACATTTAGCTCAGAAGATTTACAGTCGCGTTTGTCCTTTGCATACGCACAACAGCCTTGTCTAATCGGTAGATGAGGTCTACCGACCAGTTCAAGTTTCGTACGCAATGAAGGATAATTGAGAATTTACATTCTTGAATGACACAGGCAAATGGACACACGGCACCCAAACAAAGCCTACACCACGGCCGATAAGGCAGTGAAACAGGCTTCAATGAGGCGAATACAGTTTCGTAACTTGTGTCAAATTCCGCTTAACCCGGGGCTAGGGGCCGTATGAACCCATGTACTTCAAGAACCTCATGGTACTCATATGAACAGTCACAATCAAAGCGTGACTGAGATACATCATTCTTTAGATGACGACTTTACAATGAATATTATGGATTAAGAATACTGATCAGCGATACGGATTTGATATTTTTGGAACATCATGATGTCTTGCCGGCATCATTGAAAACTGTTGACCGCTTCTCTCTTGCAGGAAACAAGCCTATGTTTTTGTATACTATGAATGTCCTTTTGAATTTGGTGCTAATACTGTTATATGGAAAATGGAATAGGTCTTTGGATTATGGACGCGGATATTCTCTAATGGACGACGGCTGGATTATGAATGACGGGCTAGACGCTTGTAATTCGCAATTTTGTCATTCATTAAACAGATAACACAACATTTGATGGCAGCGTCGACTTGTCTGTCCATATTGCTCACGTAATCGTTTCAATCTATTCATGCTATTGTGTGACCCTTGCGCCAGTTCTATCCAATTTGCTGTTAGATATATCGGAAGAACTAATCTAGACCTTCTGGTTAAGATGTTGTCACTGACATCTCTGAATGTGTAACAGGGACGAAAATCATCACCAGTGTGGGCCATTTCGAATCCTGAATATACTGTCGCACTTCAGCAGACCCCTATCATGACAGACTTCTTTGATTTTTTTCAAAGGAGATTTCCTCATCGTCACTTTCACTCACATCAAGGGGTAAAGGGAATAAAGGGAGATTTTCACCACCTTTTTCGTATTCAACTGTTTAATTGTAGCGCGTAAGTCTGTATTGACTGTCTATCCGTACCTTTTCTTAGCCAAGTGGTGAGCGCCTGGTGATCAGTGTTCAACCGCAGTTTTCTATTCGAGAGGGAGATGTTGGCACGCATAGACACAAACCAAAGATTCCGCTCACCAACTGAGTATTTTCTTTCGGCCTATGACAAAATGCGCGATACACAAGCCTTGCAAATACCTTAACAAATTTTATATGAGTCGCCCGCGATGCCATAGCCGAAGGCATCAGTGGTAAGTACGACGCAACGATCAGGACTGTATGGGAAGAATGACAGTCACAAGCAGCTGTTTGATCGCATCAAACAAACTTGCTCAGTTTCTGTCCACATATATTTGCGAAGTAGCGGAGGTAGCGGCTCCATGGCATTTACAATAACAAGGAACGTGTCTTCCGAGTTCTAGAAATTAACGCAACGATTGTTTGTCATGCGGGATCAGGGCGATTGAGATAACGTTTATCTATATATGTCGTATATTGTTTCGCTGTGACAACTCGTACACTGGGGATTGGTGAGCTGTATCGTCGTCAGGTGAAAATGACGCCATTTGACACAAAAGACTAGTCTGTAAGGCCTGATGTGGACCCAGCATCAACTTCCCACAAATGTCAACATATATCAAAGATCAAAAGGTCTGTACAGGGGGCGGGCCTCGAGGACGAAACGTCCACCAGCAGAATCTCGCCATATACAGGCAAAAATTACAACACATATAAGGGAAGTGGGAAGAGATGCCGACATACTGACAGAGCCACATGACTTCACAGTATAGTCTTCCGGTTAACCTATTCTAAAGCACATACCAGGAATCTAACGATTCGTGATATGTTATGTATCTCAGGTACGCTTTTATTGTATCTGTTCATGTGGCAACTTGGATTATATGACCACACGGCCCCTAGCACAGGCATAAGCGGTATTAGATACAAATATAGAGAGCTATGATAGAAATGCTCTACAACTCGTATATTGGTAATTGGTTAGCTGTTTCGCTGTGACAACACGTACACTGGGGGTTGGTGAGCTGTATCGTCGTCAGATGAAAATGGCGGCATTTAGCACAAAAAGACTAGTCTGTAAGGCCCGATGTCAACCCAGCATCAACTTCCCACAAATGCCAACATATATCAAAGACCAAAAGGTCTGTACAGGGGGTGGGCCTCGGAGACGAAACGTCCACCAGCAGAATCTCGCCATATACAGGTAAAAATTACAACACATATAAGGGAAGTGGGAAGAGGTACCGACATACTGACAGAGCCACATGACTTCACAGTATAGTCTTCCGGTTAACCTATTCTAAAGCACATACCAGGAATCTAACGATTCGTGATATGTGTTGTATCTCAGGTACGCTTTTATTGTACCTGTTCATGTGGCAACTTGGATGATATGACCACACGGCCCTTAGCACCGGCATAAGCGGTATTAGATACAAATATGGAGAGCTATGATGGAAATGCTCTGACAACTCGTATATTGGTAATTGATGAGCTGTTTCGCTGTGACAACTCGTACACTGGGGATTGGAGAGCTGTATCGTCGTCAGATGAAAATGACGACATTTAAAACAAAAGACTAGTCTGTAAGGCCCGATGTCGACCCAGCATTAACCTTCCACAAATGCCAACATATACCAAAGACCAAAAGGTCTGTACAGGGGGCGGGCCTCGGGGACGAAACGTCCATCAGCAGAATCTCGCCATATACAGGTAAAAATTACAACACATATAAGGGAAGTGAGAAGAGGTGCCGACATACTGACAGAGCCACATGACTTCACAGTATAGTCTTCCGGTTAACCTATTCTAAAGCACATACCAGGAATCTAACGATTCGTGATATGTGTTGTATCTCAGGTACGCTTTTATTGTATCTGTTCATGTGGCAACTTGGATGATATGACCACACGGCCCCTACCACCGGCATAAGCGGTATTAGATAGAAATATAGAGAGCTATGATGGAAATGCTCTGACAACTCGTGTATTGGTAATTGGTGAGCTGTTTCGCTGTGACAACTCGTACACTGGGGATTGGTGAGCTGTATCGTCGTCAGATGAAAATGACGGCATTTAACACAAAAGACTAGTCTGTTGGGCCCGATGTCGACCCAGCATCAACTTCCCGCCAATGCCAACATATATCAAAGACCAAAAGGTCTGTACAGGGGGCGGGCCTCGGGGACGAAACGTCCACCAGCAGAATCTCGCCAGATACAGATAAAAATTTTAACACATATAAGGGAAGTGGGAAGAGGTGCCGACATACTGATAGAGCAACATGACTTCACAGTATAGTTTTCCGATTAACATATTCTAAAGCACATGCCAGGAATCTAACGATTCGTGATATGTGTTGTATCTCAGGTACGCTTTTATTGTACCTGTTCATGTGGCAACTTGGATGATATGACCACACGGCCCCTAGCACCGGCATAAGCGGTATTAGATACAAATAGAGAGAGCTATGATGGAAATGCTCTGACAACTCGTATATTGGTAATTGGTGAGCTGTTTCGCTGTGACAACTCGTACACTGGAGATTGGTGAGCTGTATCGTCGTCAGATGAAAATGACGGCATTTAACACAAAAGACAAGTCTGTAAGGCCCGATGTCGACCCAGCATCAACTTCCCATAAATGCCAACATATATCAAAGACCAAAAGGTCTGTACAGGGGACAGCGCACACACGGTTCGGTTTTAATCCGACCGAACAACTCCGGTTTTGCATATGAGCAAACTACTTTTCATATGCTCTGCCCATATGAACGCGGAAAATAATCTTTACATTATTCTTTTAGCGCTAGGTCAACAAAGGTCTTATGCAGAATTGAAAAGTAATCGGAATGTTCGACATTGCTTTTATTATATATAATGTCATTTCCGTCGGTGTGAAAATCTGATCGTGTCTGGGATATTACTTTGCCCCAGTGAGGCGATTGCACTACAATTGCGCAAACAAATACAATCGTCCATATTTTGCATACTACTAGCTAGAATATAACCGCTAGACATGCATTATCTAAACTTGTCTAACTGTTATTTTATAGCTAGATAGTTGCTCCACTGGATGCAAGCATGTTTGTTAGCAAAATAATGGGCTATTGCAGAAACTGCGAGCAATTGTTCGAAAGCCGAGAGGGTTCTTCGGACCTTTTGGGCCGGCTTCTGACTTCTCACTTCTTATTGCATCAAAACCGTGCGATATCACGAATTACAGAACATCATGTGACCGAGTTCCAACCAATCACGGCGAACAAATCTGGTATAAGGTAAGATAATACATATTGGCTACCGACCCTCAAACTCTAGCCCAGTCCTTATAGTCATGGCAGTTTATTCCATGAAAAAAAACTATTTGACCAAGTAGGTTGTGTTCGTGTTAGCACTTGTGCAGCGGTACAGCATCATCAAGAACAGGTTCTCTATGAGCTACAGTCAAATCACAAAGCCCAAACTGATTACCAGTTAACATGGTTAACCTGGTGTGCTAGAGTTATCCAGTTTGCTAACATCCCAATTTCGCCCACAGTTCCAAACGTTCGATCACCTAAGTTTTTAGAGATTTGCAACGGTTTTAATAACTTACTTTCACTTTTCGTGGTGGTACCCTGTTTATTCACACGAACCCAATCGCCTACATTTGCCATACGTACAGCAGCCTTGTCTCATCGGTAGATGTGAGAGGTCTACCAACCAGATCAAGTTTCATACGCATTGAAGGATAATTGTGAATTTACATTCTTGTATGACACAGGCAAATGGACACACGGCACCCAAACAAAGCCTACACCACGGCCGATAAAGCAGTGAAACAGGCTTCGTTGTCATTCATTAGACAGATAACACATTTGATGGCAGCGTCGACTTGTCTGCCCATATTGCGCACGTAATTGTTTCGTTCTATTCATGCTTTTGTGTGACCCTTGCGCCAGTTCTATCAAATTTGCTCTTAGAGATATCGGAAGAACTAATCTAGACCTTCTGGTTAAGATGTTGTCACTGACATCTCTGAATGTGTAACAGGGACGAAAATCATCACCAGTGTTTCGAATCCTGAATATACTGTCGCACTTCAGCAGGCCCCGTATCATGACAGACTTCTTCTTTGAAATTTTCAAAGGAGATTTCCTCACATCAAGGGGTAAAGGGAATAAAGGGAGATTTTCACCACCTTTTTCGTATTCAACTGTTTAATTGTAGCGCGTAAGTCTGTATTGACTGTCTATCCGTACCTTTTGTTAGCCAAGTGGTGAGCGCCTGGTGATCAGTGTTCAACCGCAGTTTTCTATCCCCGAGGGAGATGTTGGCACGCATAGACACAAGCCAAAGATTGCGCTCGCCAACTGAGTATTTTATTTCGGCCTATGACAAAATGCGTGATGCACAAGCCTTGCAAATACCTTAAAAAAATTGTATGAGTCGCCAACATGTGATAAGTACGACGCAACGATCAGGATTGTATGGGAAGAATGACAGTCACAAGCAGCTGTTTGACCGCATCAAACAAACTTGCTCAGTTTCTGTCCACATATATTTGCGAAGTAGCGGAGGTAGCGGCTCCAAGGCATTTACAATAACAAGGAACGTGTCTTGCGAAATAACTCCCGAGTTCTAGAAATTAACGCAATGATTGTTTGTCATGCGGGATCAGGGCGATTGAGATAACGTTTATCTATATATGTTCTCTTATGAATATGACTATATGCAGGCGCTTTCAAAAACCGATCCATTCAAAGCCCGTTCCTTCTGATTTACCAAACGCTATATAGACGATCTTCTCGCTGTGGATAATCGCTATATAAATGACGCAGGAAAGGATATATATCCACCTTCACTGGATTTGAAGGAAACCACAGATAGCCCTACAGGCACATCACATTTAGACCTATATCTCTATAAACAATGAAGCGGGCCTTCTCTCTCGTCGACTTTATGACAAAAGAGAAGATTACAATTTCGATATCGTAAACTATCCCTTTCTGGACAGTAATATTCCAGTGGGACCTGCATATGGCGTATACATATCTCGCCTAGTAGTATTTGCTAGATCCTTTGTTGAATGTGACGATTTTAATCAACGTCACAAAACATTGCTGCAGAATCTTATGAAACAGGGCTATCCCACCAAGCGCCTCCACTCAAATTTTCTCAAATTTGGCGATACATATCGCATGCTGATAGCAAAATACGAGCGTAGCGTGCACGATCTATGGCGTTACGTTTCGTAACTTGCGTCTAATTCCGCTTAACCCGGGGCTAGAGGCCGTATAAACCCATGTACTTCAAGATCCTCATGGTACTCAATCGACGACGGCTGAATTATGAATGACGGATCAGACGCTTGTAATTAAGGCTTCTGACATTAATATATCTGCCATCAGTTTACTTGAACACAGATACTATTAATGAACTTAGACGGACAATAAGGTCTTGATGCGGGAGTGTAGTATAGAGAGGCGAGAAATCTAATGTGGATACGTGTCTGTACGGTATGTTACCTTTAGCATCAAGTTCTTCCGTAAGACATTGGCGAATTTTTCAATATCCACATACATTCAACGCCAGAGTTTTTAGAAATGGTGAGGCAATACCTTTCCTAAAATGCTTTTATCTCCTGAAGGGCCCTCGTCAACAGGGTTGAAAGAAGCTTGGTGGTGCAGCTTCTGGAACCAGCTATGAATCTAGCTTTGTATGGTGATTTATGCATTTTGGGAGTCCAGTATACTTTTGGTATGTCTTTATGATTGATTGGAGTTCAAGTTCAACGTACGCACGAAGACGTCTCTGACGGAAGTATTAGCCTATCCCTATACGATGACGGTGAACGGTCTGTCCTCGTTTGAAAAACGTCCTGGGTTATTAAGTTCTTAGAGGAAGGTCCAATAATCCCAGCTCCGACAAGTGTTTAATGGTGTTATAGCCAATGATAGAGCGCGAACGAGAATACGTGAGTTAACAACATGACCTTCGTTCTTGGAATTTCTCATGATAAAAACGAACCGTATCACTTCGATTCAATCTCTCTCTCTCAACTCGGACGTACTTTTAACCTAACCCCGACATATCTAATGGCGGCGCTCTACAGTTGGTTAGCGCGAAATAAAAATCCGACGTAAATTGGATTATACCCGATAAACACGCCAATTTACATAGAACTTATCAAGGAGGAAATATAAAGCGGAAAACACGTCCCGGGCGAGTTATCCTTTAACCGCGTAGCAGGAGAACCGCCACTGAAATCAGACTACCATCCGACATGAAGGGCATATCTGATAGGCTCTTCCTCTCAGAATTTCTTCACTCGTTACATGGTCACCACACTTCCTCTTCCAGCCTCCTCCTCTTCCTCTTGATCCTCCTCCTCAATTTTCATCCTTCTCAATTCTCCCTTTGGCACTCATCCTTCTATCATCATCCTCAAACCTCCTCAATCCTATTCCTCCACATCCTTACTCCTCCGCCTCCGAATTCCTCATCCTCAGGCGGCAATGGGGGGAAAATGAAAATTAAGAGGAAAATGACTACAGCGTAGTAACTTTCTTGGATCTCTCCAAAGCGTTTGACACGGTCAATCATGACATACTACTGTCTAAACTATATCATTACGGGTTCCGTGGCTCCTCGAACAGCTGGTTTAAAAGTTATCTGTCCAACAGATCACAGTGTATTTCTTATAACAATACTATTTCCTCTCCCACGAAAATCACCTGTGGGGTCCCCCAGGGATCTATTCTTGGACCACTTCTCTTTTTGTTATACATTAATGACATAAATGAGGCCTCTGACCTACTTCAAATTATCCTTTTTGCCGATGATACAAGCGTTGTTTACTCCTCTAAAAACACTGATAATGCTATCAATACAATGTCACAGGATTTGGAGAAACTTTACACATGGTTATGCGCAAACCGCCTGTCATTAAATATAAAAAAAACTAAATGCATGATAATCAAACCAAACAAAAGAGAACGAGCCAGCCATGTGCCCCGCGTACTCATAGCCAGAGAAGAGATTGAAATCGTCAACTATTTTAAATTTCTTGGAATATTTTTTAACAATAGATTGACCTGGACGACTCACATTGACTACATCTGCAAAAAAGTTGCGAGAAACAATGGAATCATCAATTATATAAAAGAATCTGTCAATAAGAAAACACTTTACATTTTGTATTACTCAATGATATTCCCATATCTGTCTTATTGTAACATTCTCTGGGGAAATACTTATATCACTCACCTGAACCCGTTAATTCTATTGCAAAAACGAGTATTACGTGTTATCACCCTATCTAAGAAGTTTGATCATACACAGCCATTATTTGCTACACTGAAAATCTTACCGATACTCAAATTGAATTTATATGCCTGTTCTCTTCTGACTCAACAAATTTTGTATCATCCCGAATTAACTCCAATTCGCTTTCGGGATTACCTCACAAAATTATCTGATGTCCATCGGTATCCGACTAGAAATCAACAGGTAAACCTATATAGACCTTTTTATCGATCTAATCTATCTTACCATACCATTAAAGTGACAGGACCGCGGGAATGGAACAAACTGCCTTCAACCCTTAAAACCACAACGTCTTCGTCCTTATTCAAATCAAAGCTTAAATCATATCTTCTTGCAACTTAATCTTGTTTCACATGGTAGCATTTCAATTAACTCATATGCCCATGCAGAGCGGTTAATATATTGACTTCACCTACTGTATATTTCTCAAATGTTAAACTTGTCTTTTTATTTTCTCCCCTGGGATAGAACAAGCCCTCTGGGGTTTTATTCCCGCCAATAACATTCCGGACAACTACTATATTGTATATTATTATCTTATCATATTTCGAACACCCGATATATATATATATATATATATATATATATATATATATATATTGGTGAATAAAATTCAATTCAATTCAATTCAATTCAATTCAATGGCCTCACTGGCGATTTGAATCTCCAACACGGCATGTTGTACTGACTCAGTAATGGTAGGAGAGAGAGAGAGAATTAAGGTTTAAAGGTGAAATGCAAAGGTATTTAGATTCTCCTTTTCACATTTTATATAGGTTGAATAATGATATAAATACCAGTCTATCTACTTCACTTGGTTTAATTTGAATTATCTTGTCTGCTAGAATCTTTTTAAAAGTTGGTACCCCTAGCACAGCTGAATTCAGATTTGCAAAACGTCATCGCTTATCTTTCCTTGATTGTGACGTCACGTCAGACCAGCCGCCCAAAGACTGAACGTTAAAAGTATTGATGCTCGGCCACATGGTCTGATGTGACGTCACAAACGAACGTCAAACAAGGGCAGATAAGCGATGCGGATTTCATTTCTGAAATCGGTCGGGCTTGAGATGCCAATTTTGAAGCACTTTTCAAAAGCTACCATGAGATAAAATACTTCAAATAAAACCAAACAGAGTATTTGGACTGATATTTCCATCATTAACTAGCCCGCAAAGAATATAAATAGGGAAATATGAAAACCTTTGCATTTCACCTTTAACGTCGCATGCAGCAATATTTCAGCTATATAGCGACAGTAATGGTAGGATTCCGCTGGTGAACTGTTAGTCCTCCAGGCCCGCCATATGTACATGTCATTCAACAAATACATCAAGGTTTATTGTTTTGGTGGGAAATTTAAGCCTCGACGTCGGGCATCGCAGGTTAGTTTTTCTGGACATTTGCCAGGTTTACCTCATGTTGAGGCGTTTAGCCCATCAGACGTCCTCGATCCTCATTCATTAACATCAGATGAGTTATTTGCTTCAGCTGATCTGTCATCACAGCTCACGAGCTAGCATATCTAATTCCGCTTAAGCCGGTGCTCGGGGCCGTGTGGATACTTCACCGTGTCCAAATGAACAGCGCGGCTGAGACACTAATCCACCGTATTCTCGGCACTGAATGTGAAGTGCCGGGGGAAGATTTCCTGTGGAGCCATGTGGTTGTTTTTAGTCGCCAGACGTCGTCAATTTATCCCATCTCATGCATACCGCTCCAAATTATTACCTAAAAATGGTAGGATTCTACTGGTGGACTGTTAGTCCCCGACGCCCGACCTCTGTTCATGTCATTTGACAAACATATGTGTCACGGACTGCCGGTTCATGGGCAGGTGGGCAAAAGAGGAAGATTTGATTTCACACGTGCTGAATATGTATTAATATAATTCCTCAATAAATGGCAATGGCATACAAAGTGTTGTTTCGGGCTGGAAACCTGGAATGATATAAAGACGGACTTGAGGAACGTCTTCCGATCGTCTAGCGGCGAATGCAATAGCGTGAATGGCAATCTATAGCGTGCATCTACCTAATGAAGTTATTCGATCAAAATTACCGTTCGCAAATCAGAAATACTCGTTTACACTATGTTCATAAAATCTAGTTGGAAACCAGTTTTAACATTTACGAGTGAAAAAGTTAAGATTTTACCTGGAATGACATAAAGACGGACGTGAGGAACGTCTTCTGATCGTCTAGCGTCGAATGCCAAGATCGGGTTCCAGGCCTTATTATTTATGATATACAATTATGTAACACACCTCACCCAGAAATAGTATCTGCACGGACTACTATTGTCATCGTGTCAGTTAAGTCCGGTAGCGCCCTGTCGCTGCGTTTGGCATCATTTATAATATAGAAGCAATGACGCGTTCGCGTTCCATGAAGTATCTTGCCAGGACGGATTACATGACACATACAATACTAGCTTTACACATCAAGGGGGAATCCACCAACACGATCACGCAGTCGCTAAGCTCAAGTGAATTCCAGTTACGACAGATATATTTCAGGCAATCAACATATGAAAACCTAGGGTTGTCAAACGGATTTATCAGCTTGGATAAATAACACACCCTATGCTGTTATATGTTGACCCTGCACCAATGAAGACCAGGAAACACAACCAAGAAGAAACTGAAACTCAAGATGTATTTCTCAGGATAAAATAAACCCTTCTTTTATTCGTAAAAGCGTTGTTCAGTGTTGTTTCATCTTGCATAATCTAAATACTAGTGAAATATCTATGCATTCATTGGGTGGAGGCTTGCTGAAGTGTATGGAAGCTGCGGAATGGCTGTATTCAAATACTGTTAAGACCCAATGAGTTCATGGGATTGACCACTTGAATCTAATATAGGCCGCTGTAGTTGAATACTGTTAGACCCAATGAGTTCATGGGGTTGACCACTTGAATCTAGTATAGGCCGCTGTAGTTGAATACTGTTAGACCCAATGAGTTCATGGGGTTGATCACTTGAATCTAATATAGGCCGCTGTAGTTGAATACTGTTAGACCCAATGAATTCATGGGGTTGACCACTTGAATCTAATATAGGCCGCTGTAGTTGAATACTGTTAGACCCAATGAGTTCATGGGGTTGACCACTGATACATACACAGTATGTAAAACATCAGGTACCCAATGAATTCAATGGGTGCAAGAATAATTTTAGCTGTATACAACTTTCAATACTCCAGAATGCTGTCAAATTGTTGTCTAGCTTCACTTGATGAGGAACTATATGAATACTAAATGTCTATGTAGTCCATTAATCTGACAGTAACCCCATGATTTCGTTGGATATAAATATCCTGGCTCATACAGGGAGTCAAAGCAGAGTTATGGATTTAGGGACATTTAACATTTAAATTGGTTCTGCAGTTATCTGTAAATAAATATGAAGTATTGCCATACCTCAGGTTCCTGTGGCAGCTCTGTGAAAGAAGTTTTGGGTCTGTATGAGGTCTGGAGAGAAAGGTGTGAACTCGGTCAAATATATGGACCAAGTCCCAGAATAATACAAATCTCCCGCTTTTATACACTTCAGTTCACAGCCTCGAACCCAAAATGTCGAAGACCAGAAAAACGTTATATCGCTGAAACTATTCGGAGAATTTGTAGAATTATCACTTACTGGAAACAGATAATAAATATAGTTTACACAGTGATCTATTTATCAAAGATAAGCTTTACCTTTATCACAAGTGAGAAATACAACCTAACTGGATTGAGAGTATTTCATGAATCAAACATGGCTGACTTCGTCTGATGCAGAGTAAAATACTCAGCTGTTTTGAGTGATAACTACCAAAATACATCAAACCACAACTTGTCATGTGATGGGTGATCAAGGTAATGCATTACTTTAGCTTCGCTGAACAATTAATCCCCTGTATCTCTATTATTTAAAGACATTCAGCGCAAAACCATGGCCAAATGGCACAAACGAAGTATCTCATTACAACAACAACATGCAAACACGGACTCCAGACAGACTGCAAATATGCTCGAATTAGTTGTTATCACTGAGAATTATCTGTAATGAACTACAAATGACAAAACTACAGTTATAGAACACAAAAGAGAGATACCTAAAAACAATAACTTATAACCAAAATAATTTAAAACATGCAAATGTAACCACAGTAATTTGATGCTCGCTTCACTATCCCCCACTTAAGGTGGAAACGTCGCTGTTCACCTTAAACTAGAAGAGCATCAAAATGCAAAGTGAATGTACAGTTCTCAAAAACGGCAAAGTTCAAGAATTCCAATAAAGTCAAATATTTACATTCATGGCGTCACACATATTCAAGTTCATGTTCACGATGTCCTTTGGAATCAACCGCGCAGAAAGACTGAAATGACAGTTCATCACAGTCCATAAATTCACAGTTAACTGTCAAAAGGAACATTATCACACAATCCAATGAATTCACAAGTTGATCTTGGAGTACATTTAACACAGTTCAGAGAATCGCACACAATGAAATTTCTCAAATGAGCAAAGTCCATCACAGTCCATAAATTCACAGTCAAATGTTGAACCGAACAATGTCACACAATCCAATGAATTCAGAAGTTTTCCATGTGGAGATACCACACATGTCCTTAGAAGTAGATTTCAACAGTTCGGAGCATACACACCACAGTTCATTGTTCTCTTCCCTTCCATTGAGCTGGATTCCTCTTGGGACTATCAGACCTTCTGTCTGACCACTGAGACACGTAATTTCGCTGTGAAGGATGTCTTGTAGATGTAGATGTATGTGTATGTGTGGGAGATAATCGATTATGTTTGCTGTCGTCTCTTGATCGTTTCTGATTACGTGCTGGACTGTCATCCCTTGATCGCTTCTGACTACGTGCTGGACTGTCATCCCTTGATCGCTTCCCTGATGATGCGGAGTTGGATCGGGTGGAATTTTCAGCAGACTTGTTTGTGGTGGGTTTTGAAGGATTCGGAAGGTAGGCAGGGTTTGACGGAGTAGGATCAGCATGACCATTGGTGGAGGATTCGTCGAGGTTTAAAATTTTTCGAACAAGTCCAGAAACTTTGCCTTCTCTCCTTCCATCTTCAACCAGACCCGCCATTTTGCTTGTTACCGCACGGAATCCTTCTGCCTGTTGTTGCATGGCATTGGTGAGCCCTGCCTGTGTATCTATCGCCCCTTGAAATAATGAACGCATAGCACTGGTCTGTGTGGTTAGGGATTGATCGATGTTCTTCATTACAGTTGTTAGGTCATAAGTCGTTTTATTGAGCCGACCCAATTCCAGTTTCATTCCGGAGAAAGAAGTGGTTATTTGTTTCAGGGACTCATCCAACTGGCTTTGTGTGCCTTGGGCTCTCTTCACTTGTGCAGCGACCTCCCCCAGATGAAAGTTGGTAGCCATCAATTGAGTGGTCAGTGGTCGCAAGTCCTGCTCTGGTGGCAGAGGCTGATTCCTGGCTGCTGTTATGATGGCACTTGCCACAGCATCAACTGTATTTCGAACCGTGCTTTACACCAGCTCAGCGATTGCAGATACAGGGACCATTGTCATCTCAAGCGTTTGCTTTGGAGGGTTCTGAACCTCTAGGGGTTTTCTCGGGGAACTCAACTTATCCTTCTGTTGTACCATCACCTGCTTCTCTGTGGAATGCGGAGTTTCTGTTACCCTGAAGCTCCTGGTGAACGATGCACTGGGTGAAGAAGGCAGCGGTGACATCACTGGCTCACATTGCAGTTCTGCAAGTTCCAAGGCACTTGGGTGTAGGTCCAGTTGATCTTCTGGCTGGTATAATTCAAACTCAATCTCACCAGTCACGCTGTTGGTGGCTTTACGAATATCATCTTCGATATTGCCAGAATGTATCACCTGGAAGCGCTCAAAGAGGTTAATAGTATGGGTGCTCTTAGCCGCAGTGTCCTCGGCAGGCACAACATCAGCTGTTGGGGGTACATCATTTTTAGTGATCATATCCGGAGACTTCGGTGGGAGACTCACACTACCCGTCGTCTTTAACGGGTCTTCTGGGATGGATGCAACAGCTTGCTTTAATTCCGTCAAGCGTGCCAACTCCTTCAAGTCAGGGCGACTGTTCCTTAGGTCGTTGAAGACTGACATGTCTATTGATTGGGCTGCTTCCACGTGTTTCTCTGAAATCGGAGGGGCTGGCAGAGACGCCTCTGTACTCTGTGCTGATTTCCCTTCACTCGGAGTGGCCTTGACTTTTGATTCCACTGCTGCACATCTCTCCTCATAATGTGCTAGTGAGTCTTCATGAGATAGGCTGGTGGCATCCTCTGGTTTGATTGAATATGGTTTCCTGGTTCCCCCAATGTAAGTACTTTCATCATATCCTGGGTGCTTCGTCTGCACATGCCTCTTAATTTCATCCAACTTGATGCCACGCTTTCCACAAGCCTTGCATGCAAATGGCAGCTTGTCCTGAGGTAAGTGAAGTTGCACCACATGCCTGATCATCTGTTGGCTGTCTCCCTTGTATACACACTTTGTGCACTGAAGAGCTGGTCCTCGCTTTTGAAGTGCCTTGATGGCTCGATCAGAGATCTTCTTTATAGAAACTTGGCTTGACATGATGAACTGTAATAAACCATAACAATTAATTACAACACAATCAGTTGTGTCAGGATCATGTCTATCCACTACTGAGTGTGTGTATCAGTGGTCATCCTAGGAATTCTTGGTCAACTTCCCTTGGGGCCCTTCCCTTTTGGCCCTATCTACAGCACGCTTTGCCCACTTGAGAAAGATGTACCCTTAATACGGTTTTAGTTTATTATGATGAATCAGCCGTTTCGTACCCTTCGCATCTAGCTGTATGATGTAGTCCAGATCGTTCAACCTTTGAAGATCACATATGGACCGGCGTATGGTTGCATCAGCTTTTGACTCATGCCTTTCTTCCACAACTCCTGAAAATACCACACATAATCACCAGGTTGATAGGTGTATAGGGCTGGTTTAGCATCATAGCTCTGCTTTTGCCGTTTTGCTGTAGTTTTCAGCCTATCCCTTGTTACATCATGGGCATGCTGCATCCTCTCTTTCAGCTTGTCTGCATAGTCCCCGTAAGATGTCATCTCATCTCCCAATGGATCGGTACCTCTTCCAAAAACAACTTCTGCGGGTATTCTGACTTCTCGCCCCAGCATTAGCAGGTTTGGGGTTAACCCTGTCTTTTCATGGGATGTTGCACGGTACGCCGCAGCTAGACATCCCAAATGAAGATCCCAATCCCTTTGCTCACCCCTTAAGTAGGCGCGAACCATGCGTACAAGTGTCCTGTTAAATCGTTCAACTTTACCATTACACTGAGGGTGCCGCGAAGACGTCTGCGTTTTCCTGATCTCCAGAAGTCCATAACTCAGCAAACACTTCGCTGCGGTAATTCGATCCCTGGTCAGAATGTATATCCAAAGGACAACCAAACCTACAAACGACTTCATTCAAAATCTTCTGAGCACAGGTTACCGCTGTCTGGTCTGGCACTGGTAACACCTCCACCCAATTTGTAAAATGGTCAGTTACAATCAAGACATACTTGTTTCCTCGTGGCGTTTCAGGTAACGGCCCAAGAATGTCTGTTGCCAGCCGATCCAGGGGTGCTCCTACTCTCATGTCACCTAAGGGTGCATGCGGCATTCGTGGTGGAGGCTTACTGGCACTACAATGGTCACATCTCATGATCCAATTTTCCACATCATCGCGAATGCCAAACCAATAAAATCTCTGTAGAGTCTTCTCTTTAGTCTTCTTGCGTCCCAGATGTCCAGAGAGAACAGAGTCATGCATGTTCTTCAACACATACTCTCTCATCGATCTTGGCACCAAGAACTGCCATTGCTCACCACTGGCATCTTTTCGTACGAATCTTCGGAAGAGCACCCCATCCTTCAATGTCAGGTTATTCCAGTTATTCCAGTAATGGCGAGTAGCTGGACTTGCTGCGCAAACTTCAGCACCAAAAGGCCTCTTACCACTCGTGTACCATTTCACAACTGGACCTAAGTCTGGATCTTCAAGCGGCTTCTTCCGCAAGGTCGTCATTGAATACCCCTGTATCCACGGTGTTTCCGTAATATGACAGACTGTATCATGCTTCTTCCCAGCGCATGTGGCTGTCCGAACACCCAATCTCTTTAAGTTTCCAGTTACATCAGATATCGACTTGGAGAATGATTCCCAATATTCTCTCCAACATGGAAATCCAGATACTTCAGATACGCCGACTGTGTCTTGATGTTTTTCTTCTCCACTTTCGTCTGGATTCTGTTGTTGACCACGCCAGTCATCCACACATAAATCCTCTAATGAAAGAACACTAAGAAGAAAGAACACAACATTCATCAGGTAGGTATGTATCACTGTTTTCCACAGTTTTGAATCCCGTTTTGTCTTTGCCACCCTATTTATACTAACGTCTCTTTCAGAAAGGGAGCTGTCCACATCGGATGACCTCTTGTCACATCTAGAGCATGGTCCACAGCTCAGTGGTTCGTCGGGTCACACACCCTGTCGTGGGGTTGGGCATCTTGACATGGCATCAGCATTACCATGACTTTTGCCTGCCCGATGTTCAATTTCGAAGTCAAAAGCCGATAACATCTCAATCCATCGAGCAATTCTATTTTTAGGCTCCTTGAGACTGAACAACCACTTCTAGGCTTGATGATCGGTTCTCACTAAAAATCTTCTACCTAAAAGATAATGCTTGAAGTACTCAGTAAAATGCTTCACTGCTAGTAACTCCCGATCAGTAACGCAGTAATTCCTTTCTGCTTTATTCAGCGTCCTACTGCCATAAGAGATTACCCGCTCTCTCCCATCTTGAATCTGTGACAGCACAGCTCCTATGCTCACGTCACAAGCATCGGTATCCAACACAAACTGGCAGTCGTCTTTCGGGTACCCCATGATATCTGGGCTGACCAAAATCGCCTTCAGCTCATCGAATGCGGTCTGGCATTCTGGGGTCCATTTGAAGACATTGTTCTTCTTTGTGAGCTCGGTGAGGGGTTTGACAATCTGTGAAAAGTTCTTCACGAATCTCCTGTAGTAGCTACCCATTCCTAGTAAAGCACGGACATCAGTTACGTTCCTTGGGGTGGGCCATTCCACAAGTTTCTTCACATTGTCCGGATTAGGCAGAATTCCCTCCTGTGAAATGATGTGCCCTAAAAACATTACTTGTCTTTTGAAAAGCTCACACTTAGATGGCTTCAGCTTCAGTCCGGCATTCTCAATTCTTGTGAGAACTTCCTGAAGTCGCTCCAAGTGTTCATCGAATGTCCTACCAAACACAATCACGTCATCAAGATAAATGAGACACTTGGTCCATTGGAGACCACTCAGAGCTAACTCCATGAGTCTCTGGAATGTTGCTGGCGCATTGCATAGCCCAAAAGGCATGGTGGTGTATTCAAATAAACCGTGTCTTGTCACAAAAGCCGTCTTCGGGATATCTTCTTTCTTGATCGGCACCTGATTATAAGCCGAGGTTAAGTCGAGGGTTGAAACAGCTCCTTCCAAAGAATCCAGGCAGTCCTGAGTTCTAGGTAGAGGAAAAGCGTCTTTCCGCGTTACAGCATTAACACGACGATAATCAATACATGGGCGCACTGTGCCATTCTTCTTCCTCACTAACACTATTGGCGAAGCCCAAGGTGACGTGGAAGGTCTTATTGAACCCTGCTTCTGTAGCTTCTCAATGGCTGCCTTTTCTTCACCTGCAACTGCTAGTGGAAGTCGTCTTGGTGGCTGCCTGATTGGCCTAGTCTGACCAACATCTATACCGTGCTCCACTATGTGTGTTAGACCTGAGTCACAGTCGTCTTTGGAGAAAACTTGCTGAAATTTTGTAAGCAGTGTGGTCACTTCTTGGTGTTTCGAAGAGTTCAAGTCCCCCACTGTCTCTTCGTAAAGGGTTGAAAGGTGCGAGGGAATATCCATACTAAGGTCACTTCTACCCTCACAGGATGCCTTATCTTCAATACCCCTAGCTGCACCAAAACCTGGCTGGGTCACAGAGATGCTATTATGCAGTATGATCCTTTTCACGGAATCAAAATTCTCCGTTTCCAAAATGTCTTCTTTCTCTACAGCTACTTTAACATCTCCAGAGTTGACGGCTTCAGCAAAACCTACATTTTCATCTTGTTTGATGGATTTAGGGTCAGGAAATGGATTTAACACCCGGACCTTGACAGTAACGTTATCTGCGACATTCACAAGACATGGAGCGACAATGAGACTATGAGCTTCAGTAAATTGCGGCAATGCTTGTATCATGACAGCATGATCATCCGGCTCATTCTCAGCTCTATC
Organism: Hanleya hanleyi; assembly: GCA_036873755.1. Lineage (NCBI taxonomy): Eukaryota > Metazoa > Mollusca > Polyplacophora > Lepidopleurida > Hanleyidae > Hanleya > Hanleya hanleyi. Next base: position 78,544 of record JAVTVY010055042.1, on the reverse strand, counting down.
CACGAATACATCTATCATCATTTCGGCCATTCCTGGAATCACAAAATGATCCGCCGCCTTCACTTTCACTTTAGACTTGAAGTAATCTGCTCCAATGGGATGATTACGTTCTCCAACACCATATGTCCCTCACTCAGCAATAGGTCTGCTGGCCCACGTGGTCCCTTTTGTAGAATATCTGTGCCCAGCAAAACATCATCCTCTATGTTGGCAACAGCTAGCTCACGTTCAAGATGAAGTGATCCGAGAAATACCTGGAATATTGCCTTTCCTTTGTAATCCAACTTCCTGCCGTCAGCACAGGCAAGTCCCCTTTTCCCAGTCATCTTCAATTCCGGTCTCTGGTTCTGTGGTATCTTGGAGTAGACGCGGTCGGACACACTATGGTAGCTGTAGATCCAGTATCCACGGTGTATGTGACCTCCGTCCCCTGCAAGGTTCCACTGACATAAACACCGTCATACCTGGGTTTTTCCCTCCGTATAGTTTCGGTGTTAAGAGCTGGAATATCACTGCTAAGTGGGATGTTTTCAAGTGGGTTGGTAGAAAGGCCTGTATAACTGGGGACCGTCTCTCGGCCTATTGAGGCGATCCCTGCAAGTTTGTTGACTCTGGATTATTGTGTTGATCGTTAATAGCTGAATTCTGGAAGTAATTATTTTCATGACGTTGAGTTTTACCCCCACTAGGTACAAATGGTTTGGCCGAAACATTTAACTGCCCGGTGACTTGATATGTGCAATCTCGGATGAAGTGATTTCCTCCACAGCGAAAGCATCCTGTGAACTGATTCCTCTCACCTGATTGTTTGGTTGCTGCAGTGCCACGGGCTTGAGATGGGGGCTGCTGATATATCCTTTTCCTATATACACCAGTTGGTTGTGTATTCAATGAAATGGACTCTATCTTACCGTTCAGAGCATCAAACATCTTGGTGAAATCTGCTCTCAACTTCTGTACTTCTGATACACAATCATCGGGTTTCTCTGTACATGTTTTCTTATCGCTAGTGTTTCCAACGGCCTCTGGCTTATCCTGGCTCCATTTCTTCTTACCACGAATCTGTATTGCTGCTCTAACCCCATCTTTTGGCTCAGGTGGGCACTCTTCTTCATCACTGTCGTTTTTCACAATCCGTGTTGGCTTCCTTGTTCGTCTGTCTTCATTGGAACTAGTTCGGCGCTGTGTCTCTAGAAAATTAACTACCTCGTACACAGCTTCATCCACATTTCCTGGTTCCTCATGCCTTTTCATCATTGAGGCCATCTAGGAACTTCCTCAGCAGATCTTCTCTTCTGGTTTCTCTGTCCCGGTTCGCATGAGCCTTGTCGTATAATCTTTTCAAATCTGCGGCATAGTTTTCTGCACTTTCTCCAGCTTTCTGGCAACGATTTCTGAATTGTGCCCCGAAACGTTTCGCAGATTCTACTTTCTTGAAACGATGATCAAGCTCATCAACCAGTAGAGTAAAGTTACTCCTTACTTTCCTAGGCAGTTGTCCATATACAAATTCCCCAGCTTTACCCTTTACCCTGCTCACCGAGTTCGTCTGCAATCGGCCACCCTTTCAGCATGGCTACGTCCTCAAATCTATTAAACCAAACCTCCCAAAGTTCAGACCCAGTGAATGGCGGTAACTTGGCGTTTTGGTTTTTCGATCTTGAGACGAAAACATTAGTACTAGATGGTGCTTCATCGCTAGAGGATCCACAATTGGAACTTCTGTAGGCCCTGTCTGAAGGTCTGGTCCGAGAAATGCTAGCTCGCACATGTCTGTTGTCATCACTTGGTGTTTTGTTTCCTCTGTCACCACCATGGCTGCTCTTTTCCTTTGATGCAGTACCCACTTCCTTGATAACATCCGTTAATGTTGCTGACAACTCTGCCATGGCTCCTTTCAATACAGTTCGAATTGTATCGGCTACTTCTTTCTGTAGCTGGTAGGCTTCGCCTGCAGATCCACGCTGTAGTATGCGTTCTCTTGGTAGGCCAGAGGTATTCTGGGTAAAATAACCTAAATCAACCGGAGGTATACCCGGCTTCTGTATGGGCTCTAAAATATTCTCATGTGATGCTGGGAATACATTCACCACCGAAGACTGTGCCTTAGGTGATGTTGGAGTGCCCAATGTGACGTCTTCCTCAATTTCATCAGCGCTCTCCTGGGTTTCAGCTTCACTTGCTGTAGCACCAATATCTTCACCCAGAATTTTGATGATTCGATTTCTTCTACCCCTCCTTAGTGGTCTTCCAATCTGTTCTGTCGCCATACTTCCCACGTTTATTCTGTAATTCTTGATGTCTCCGGATTCCCTGTGTAGGGCTTCACTTGGTTTGTGTCACTGGACCCGTTAGATAATAACAGGTCCCATTTCGGGCGCCAAAATAATGTAGCGATCACGCAGTCGCTAAGCTCAAGTGAATTCCAGTTACAACAGATATATTTCAGGCAATCAACATATGAAAACCTAGGGTTGTCAAACGGATTTATCAGCTTGGATAAATAACACACCCTATGCTGTTATATGTTGACCCTGCACCAATGAAGACCAGGAAACACAACCAAGAAGAAACTGAAACTCAAGATGTATTTCTCAGGATAAAATAAACTTTTATTCGTAAAAGCGTTGTTCAGTGTTGTTTCATCTTGCATAATCTAAATACTAGTGAAATATCTATGCATTCATTGGGTGGAGGCTTGCTGAAGTGTATGGAAGCTGCGGAATGGCTGTATTCAAATACTGTTAAGACCCAATGAGTTCATGGGGTTGACCACTTGAATCTAATATAGGCCGCTGTAGTTGAATACTGTTAGACCCAATGAGTTCATGGGGTTGACCACTTGAATCTAGTATAGGCCGCTGTAGTTGAATGCTGTTAGACCCAATGAGTTCATGGGGTTGACCACTTGAATCTAGTATAGGCCGCTGTAGTTGAATACTGTTAGACCCAATGAGTTCATGGGGTTCACCACTTGAATCTAATATAGGCCGCTGTAGTTGAATACTGTTAGACCCAATGAGTTCATGGGGTTGACCACTTGAATCTAATATAGGCCGCTGTAGTTGAATACTGTTAGACCCAATGAGTTCATGGGGTTGACCACTGATACATACACAGTATCTAAAACATCAGGTACCCAATGAATTCAATTTTAGAAAGAATAATTTTAGCTGCATACAACTTTCAATACTCCAGAATGCTGTCAAATTGTTGTCTAGCTTCACTTCATGAGGAACTATATGAATACTAAATGTCTATGTAGTCCATTAATCTGACAGTAACCCCATGATTTCGCTGGATATAAATATCCTGGCTCATACAGGGAGTCAAAGCAGAGTTATGGATTTAGGGACATTTAACATTTAAATTGGTTCTGCAGTTATCTGTAAATAAATATGAAGTAGGGCCATACCTCAGGTTTCTGTGGCAGCTCTGTGAAAGAAGTTTTGGGTCTGTATGAGGTCTGGAGAGAAAGGTGTGAACTCGGTCAAATATATGGACCAAGTCCCAAAATAATACAAATCTCCCGCTTTTATACACTTCAGTTCACAGCCTCGAATCCAAAATGTCGAAGACCAGAAAAACGTTATATCGCTGAAACTATTCGGAGAATTTGTAGAATTATCACTTACTGGAAACAGATAATAAATATAGTTTACACAGTGATCTATTTATCAAAGATAAGCTTTACCTTTATCACAAGTGAGAAATACAACCTAACTGGATTGAGAGTATTTCATGAATCAAACATGGATGACTTCGTCTGATGCAGAGTAAAATACTCAGCTGTTTTGAGTGATAACTACCAAACTACATCAAACCACAACTTGTCATGTGATGGGTGATCAAGGTAATGCATTACTTTAGCTTCGCTGAACAATTAACCCACTGTATCTCTATTATTTAAAGACATTCAGCGCAAAACCATGGCCAAATGGCACAAACGAAGTATCTCATTACAACAACAACAACATGCAAACACGGACTCCAGACAGACTGCAAATATGCTCGTGTTAGTTGTTATCACTGAGAATTATCTGTAATGAACTACAAATGACAAAACTACAGTTATAGAACACAAAAGAGAGATACGGTACCTATAGAACAATAACTTATAACCAAAATAAAAAAAATGCAAATGTAACCACAGTAATTTGATGCTCGTTTCAATATTAAGGGTATTGTTAGCGAATTATTGTAAAATGAAGTATGAATGATGACGATTAACAAGAACGAACAAATTATTAACAACCACAAATAGCATTTATTTTACACAAATTATTGCAGCAATAACACATGCGACACATTTCCCAGCTGGGGAAAATATCGTCCTCGATATTTACATCTACTGTGTCACCCAATCTCCAGAACGATACCAAGACAATTCACGCCGAAATTTCGTCGATCGCCGTAGAACTGGACTCACCTGATCTACACCAACTTCGTCATCAGATTCGTTCTCTGGGTTGGTACTACCAGCCGATGAAACTGAATTAGATATCCTTGCAGCCCCCTTGTCAACCCTGTCGGGAACTACTGGAGAGACTTCGCATCTTAAGCCACTTCTAGTTGAAGATCCTGGACGAACAGCAACTATTTCCGTATCCGATTCAGACTCGGAGGATTCTGATGATGTACTCGGCTCCTGACGACTCTGTTGTATAGGCCCAACTCGATGAGAAGATTTCTGTGAATGCTGGAGAATCGGTAGTGGAAGAAACGGGAGAAGCATATTTCTATGGAGGACCCCATTACTCTTGCGGTTATCCTCCCTTCTAACCTCGAACACCGGAATATCCTTATTTGGTTGTGCTACAACAACATAAGGTTGCTTTCCCCACCGATCTGCAAGCTTATGCTTGTGCTTAAGGCCTACGTCTCCAGACTGCAAACCGGAGTCCCGAACTTTTGAATCGTACCGTTTTTGTAACGTTTGGCGGACTTAGTGGCCTCAGTAGAGGCCAACTTATAAGCATAATTTAACCTTCTCCGTAAGTCTGCTGCGTAAACAGATGGAGTTTGGTTACCAGATTCACTATTTGGATCTATACCTAGATATGCATTTATAGCTAACCTCGGATGGCGGCCAAACATAAGTTAAAACGGAGAATGGGTCGTACTCTCATGCTTCCATGCATTGTATGCATGAACTAACGGATGATGAACTTAAACCTTCCAGTCGGATTTTTGGTCTTCTTCAAGGGTTCCTAACATATTTAACAAGATTTGATTAAATCTTTCGCACATACCATTTCCTTCAGGGTGATATGGCATTATCCTAGTCTTTTCCACAGCAGCGATCTTGCATAGCTCCTGAATAAGACGAGATTCAAATTCCGACCTTGGTCGCTGTGAAGCTTGCCAGGGAACCCATAGTACACAAAGTAGTTGTCAAATAACGCTCTCGCGTTGGCCTTGGCCGTCTGGTTCCGTGTCGGAACCGCCTGCGCGAACCCCGTGAAGTGGTCGGTTATAATAAGAATACTATTATATCCACCCTTGCAAGTCTCCAGAGAAAGATAGTCAATACAAACCAACTTCATGGGCTCGAAGGTTTTAACACTCACCAGAATGCATCCTTGTTGGACGTTGGCGTTTTTCGACGGATGCAACGGTTACAGAACCTCACCTTTCGGCTAACGTCTTCAGTCATCCTTGGCCAATAAAACCTGGAACGCACCAACTCCAGCGTCCCAGCGGTTCCTTGATGTCCGACGTCATCGTGATGGCCACAAGATCTCGATACTTCTCAGGTAAGCCAACTGTACTAACCTGTCACCTCTATCATGTGTCACACGGAATAATACACCTTCCTTAACTTCTAACAATCCTTAAGTATTGACCAGGCCGTATTACTCTCTGGAGTTCGCCTATTACTACTGCGTTTTCGAACTTGTTCCACGAAGGAAATGACCCTGCCTATATCCCTGTCAGAGAGCTGTGCTTCTCGCCATCCTACAAAATCAGAAATAAGGGGAAAAACAAACTTTATCAGCTGCAAAACACTCAGTTCTGCCTACAGCAATTTGACCTGATACCTGGACACAAGTATCCTGAAAACCTGAGGACTCCACAAGCGGTTCGACTGCTGCCATTCTATTCTCGCAAATCGCTTTAGCAACCTCGTTCCCGAGCGTCGAAATCTCCATAGTTTCAGTAGAATTGAACTGTGGATGCCGCGACAGTCCATCTGCATAAAACCCAAACGTTGACAGTTCTGCCAGCCATCGATGAATCCGTGGCATCAAGTTTCGCGGTAGGCAATACTTAAGTAACAGGACTATTGTCCGTCTTGTCGGTAAATCTGCGACCATACAAATAATCTTGAAATTTGTCACCTACCGCCCACTTCAGTGCGAGAAACTCCCGTTTGTGTGCCGGGTCTCGGCCTTCTTCAGTCTACTGCTACCGTAAGCAATTACTCGATTGACGCCATTTTGATTTTGGTACAAGACCGCTTCAAGGTCTTCGCACTAGCATCCACGTGTAATACAAAAGGCGGAGTATAATCCGCGTTGTCCAGGATCGGCGGTGACTTCAACGCTTCAATCACTGCTTCAAATGTGCTCCGATGTCCAGCTTCTGATCGCCATCTTGGAACAGAATGTTGTGGTTTCGACCTGCCTCGCTTTTTGGGCTAACCTACCCGTAGGTCATTAAGACACCTCACGATTTTGGCATAATCGCGTTCATACCTGAGATAATATTCCGCAAATCCCAGAAATTTTCTTAACTCTTTTACACTTCTTGGCCTTGGCCATTGCTTAAGAGTCGAGATCTTTTTCGGATCCGTTCCTATTCCTCGATTTGACACAGTATGCCCCAAGTACTTTACCTCATTCATGTTTGAGTTTTAACCCATGTCGTCGTAGGCGAAGGAAAACCGATACTAATCGGTCGAGGTGTTCCTCGAACGTTATCGAGAAAACCACAATGTCGTCTATGTAAATGAGACATTCGATAAGATGTATATCTTTCAAACACTTTTCCATGAGCCTTTGAGATGTAGCGGGGGACTTGGTGAGGCCAAACTGCACACGACTAAACTAAAACAATCCTAACAAACGAACCGTGAATGCACTTTTGTTTTTGTCTTCTACTCGCATCCCCACCTGCCAATATCCAGACCGGAGATCAACCATCCCGAACCTGATAAACAATTCAAAGTCTCGTCGATTCTTGGCAGGGCATACGCGTACAGTTTTGGAGTTCAATTTTCTATACTCTAAAGAAAAACGTAAACTGTTATTGGATTTACGGACAAGGACTACGTTGCAGGAATACGGACTATTCGATTCCCTAATAGCTCCACATGCCAACATTTCTTTAAGATGTTCTTTGACCTCATCAATAAGAGCTGGTGGAATACGACTATGCAGCTCCGTGAAAGGTACATTGAAGTCTAATTGATTTCATGAGTAACAGTGTCTGTGTGACCCAGATCTAGTGTTCTGCGGGACATGATACATGAACATCGATTAAGTAGGTCATCATCTTGTTGTCGTTGTTCCTGTGAGAGAGAGAGAGGACAGCTGCGCAGATTGATTTCAAACTCCTCAACAGTGGACTTCATCGACTGATGACAGTTGGTTTGTTGTGAACCAACTGCACTTACCACACCCGGTTGTGTTGGGAGAAGGACAGAAACTGTCTGCAGTTTATATAGGTCCCTTCTTGGCTGAATGGAAATTACCCTGACAGAAATATTGCAAATTTTCTCAGACACCACAGCCTTTGGCCCTTGGCATTTGTAATCTAATACTTGTGGACTTACCCTGCTCAGCAATAACTACCTGGGTTACCTTCGGCGCCTTGTGAACTATACATGTCAACATCATGCTTTCATTAGGCCGAATCTTCAATGACCAAGTGTTTGTCGATCTTGCTGTACCAATACATCCGCCACTCTAAAGCAAAGCAAATGCAGTACCCCATGATCCAGTTTCCGTGGCTGGTAGATTTCCTGCAAAAAGCTTGAGAACATTTGTTCCTGCTATAATTGGAACATTTTCATTGTACGGAGTGTCTGGAACCACAAGAATTGGTGCAGTCATGAATTTTGTACAATGTTTTTTGTATCCGTAGATCAACTTCAATGTAACCAAACTATGGGAGAGTATTTCCGGCGGCTCCACACACTTCCGAATTAAAATCATCAATTGAGTGTATTGAGTGATAACTCTTGTTGGAAAAACTTGATGAGACCCGGTAGTTGCCATTGAGCCTGTGTCAACCAAACATGTACACGATTTATTGTCAGCAATAATGGGTGCTTCAATAGCAATGCCAATCAAGTTTTTCATTAAATCTTCTGGGCTTTTGTCTTCACGACCCCTGTGTTGCCCACCAATAAGGGTCGATTCTAGTTTGAAGCCTTAGGGAGTAATATTATCAAACGAGTTACCTTGAGAACCTCTTAAACGGCTGCCCCTTCCCCAGCCTCTGGGGAAAGGACGATAACCATGATCGACTTTCTTTTTGATTTCAACAAGCCGGTCCATAATAGACGTTAATGGATCAACCGTCGATTTATTCGGACCTTTTGGCTTACTTACTCTGTTTTGAATTTGGTGCTATACTGTTATATGGATATGGAATAGGTCTTTGGATTATGGACGCGGATATTCTTTAATGGACGACGGCTGAATTATGAATGACGGACTAGACGCTTGTAGTATTACTGCCTTTCTCTTCCAGATGTTTTAAGCGATCAGTTATCTCTTGCAGCTGCTTATGAATTCCCACATCCTTCTCACTCGTCTGTACCTATTGCTGGGCTTTCTTACTTTTACTCTTAATTTTGTCACACTCTACGAGATCTTTCTCTACACAACGAACCTCACGTAACAGTTCATCATATTCTAAAATATTATCGAACTTATGTCTAGTTGACGATTTCAGAGAATCATCATATAGTTGTATAGTCATATATCATCTTGGACAGACCTATCCCCAAGAGAACCCTTAGAGGTTTACCCCATGTTGAGGTGTTTATTCCGTATTCTCGGCACTGAATGTGAGGTGCCGGGGGAAGATTTTCTGAAAGAAATCATATGGTTGCGCTTCAGTCGCCAGACGTCGTCAAATTTTCCCACCTCTTGTACATCGCTCCAGTTTATTACGTGTATAAGTTAGGATTCTGCTGGTGGATTGTTAGTCCTGAGGCCCGCCCTCTGTACATGTCATTCGACAAATATATGAAGGTTTATTGTTTTGGTGGGAAATTTAAGCTGTACGGCGTCGGGCATCACAGGTTAGTTTTTCTAGATATTCTCACATTTGCCAGGTTTACCCCATGATGAGGCGTTTATTCCATCAGACGTTCTCGATTCTCATCAATTAACATCAGATGAGTTATTTGTTTGAGCTGATCTGTCATCACAGCTCCCGGGCTAGCGTATCTAATTCCGCTTAAGCCGGTGATAGGGGCCATGTGGATGCTTCTCAGTGTCCACATGAACAGCTGCAATAAAAGCGCGACTGCGATACTAAGGCTACGTCAGAGAATCCACCGTATTCTCGGCACTGAATGTGAGGTGTCGGGTGAAGCTTTTGTGTGGAGTCATGCCGGCTCAGTATGCTGAGATATTAAGGCTACGCTTTTTAGTCGACAGACGTCGTCAATTTTCCCACTTCTGTAATATTACACCAATTTATTACCTGTATATGGTAGGATTCTGCTGATGGACTGTTAGTCTCAGAGGCCGCCCTCTGTAAATGTCATTCGACAAATCTATGTAAGTTTATTGTTTTGGTGAGAAATTTAAACCGTACGACTTCGGGCAACGCAGGTTAGTTTTTCTAGATATTCTTATATTTACCAGGTTTACTTCTCCTTGTTGAGGAGTTTATTCCATCAGGCGTCCTCGATTCTCATCGGTTAACATCAGATGAGTTATTTGTTTGAGCTGATCTGTCATCACAGCTCCCGAGCTAGCGTATCTAATTCCACTTAAGCCTGTGCTAGGGGTCGTGTGGATACTTCACAGTGTTCACATAAAGAGTTGCAATAAAAGCGCGGCGGAGGTACTAAGGCTACGTCCGATAATCCACAGTATTTTCGGCACTGAATGTGAGCTGCCGGGAAAGCTTTCCTGTGGAACCATATGGCTGCTCTTTAGTCGCCAGACGTCGTCAATTCTTCCCACCTCTTGCATATTACTCCAATTTATTACCTGTATATGGTAGGATTGTTCTGGTGAGCTGTTAGTCCCCGAGGCCAGCCCTCTGTACATGTCATCCGACAAATATATGAAGGTTTATTGTTTTGGTGGAAAATCTAAGTCGTACGACGTCGGGTATCGCAGGTAATTTTTTCTAGATATTCTTACATTTACCAGGTTTATCCAAAGTTGCGGCGTTTATTCCATCAGACATCCTCGATTGTCATCCAGTAACATCAGATGAGTTATTTGTTTGAGCTCATCTGTATCGAATTCCGCTTAAGCCGGTGCTAGGGGCCGTGTGAATACTTCACAGTGTTCACATGAACAGCTGCAATAAGAACGCGGCTGATATACTAAGGCTCCGTCCGAGAATTCTCGGCACTGAATGTGAGCTGCCGGGGGAAGCATTCCTGTAGAATCATATGGTTGCTTTGAAGTCGTCAATTCTTCCCACTTCTTGCTTATCGCTCCAATCTATTACCTGTATATGGTAGGATTCTGCTGGTGGAATGTTAGTCCCGGAAGCCCGCCCTCTGAACATGTCATTCGACAAATATATGTAGGTTTATTGTTTTGATGGGAAATGTGAACCGTACGACGTCGAGCATCGCAGGCCAGTTATCTGGGTATTCTTACATTTACCAGGTTCACCCCATGTTGAGGCGTTTACTCCATCAGACGTTCTCGATGCTCATCCATTAACATCAAATAAGTTATTTCTCTGAGCTGATCTGTCATCATAGCTCTCGAGCTAGCGTATCTAATCCCGCTTAAGCCGGTGCTAGGGGCCGTGAGGATACTTCATATTCTCTACATGAACAGCTGCAATAAAAGCGCGGCTGAGATACTAAGGCTACGTCCGAAAATCCACCGTATTCTCGGGTCTGAATGTCAGGTGCCGAGGAAAGCTTTCATGTAAAGTCATATGATTGCTCTGCAGTCGCCAGACATCTTCAATTTTCCCACCTCTTTCATATCGCTTTAATTTCTAGATATTCTTAAATTTACCAGGTTTATCCCATGTTGAGGCGTTCATTCCATCAGACGTCTTCGATTCTCATTCATTAACATCAGATGAGTTATGTGTTTGAGCTGATCTGTCATCACAGTTCCAGAGCTAGCGTATCTAATTCCGCTTAAGCCGGTGCTAGTGACTGTGTGGATACTTCACATTGTCCACATGAACAGCCGCAATAGAAGTGCGACTGAGATACTAAGGCTACATCCACTGTATTTTCGGCACTGAATGTGAGCTGCCGGGGGAAGCTTTCCTGTGGAGTCATATGGCTGGTTTTTAGTCGCCAGACGTCGCCGTTTTTTCCTCACCTCTTGCATATCGCTCCAATTCACAAGATCAATGTCGTCTTCCTCCATCTCCAACCTGAGAACAATAACGTCTCGTGTGATTAGAACACCTCTGATGGCCTTACTGGACCTATGCAGCGTGGAACGAAAGACGCGGAAATTTCTTCATGAAAACTCACAAAAATTGAGTACAAACCTCGAAACAGACCCTCTATTATAACACTAGATGGCGATCTATTTCAGTACAACCGCTTGAAACTGGTCCGAACCTGTTCAAGAAGGTTTAAACCCCGTTCGATGTTTATATGTTTGTGGTTGCATCCCCAACCACTTCACTAGCAACTGTGAATGCGCGTCGATGAAATCACCCACAAAATCACATGACGGCCAGGATACTGTATTACAGCACACCTCGAGCCACACGTAGACCAACCATGCCTACACATCACAGCAGGATTTTTAACCGAGTGCGCATGATGAAGTCATAGGCCAAATACCGGAGATCAAAAGGTCACAGGTCATCTAGAAGAGACCTCGATCCCCACACAGGGAAATTAGGTCACTCATCCTACACATCCACACATCAAATCAACTGTTCTTTCTATACACTCCCATGTGCGCATGTGCGCGATGACGGGAGTTCCGGTACAATATATATTGGATAGTATATTGCTACAAGGTGCATGCCTTTGTCAAATGCTACATTAGTGAATTTCAGCATGGATTTGTGAAAGGTCGTTCGACGACAACTAATATTTTATGTCATCTTGATATGCTCAGTAAGTCATTTGACGATAGAAAACAGGTCGATAGTATATATATTGACTTCTCTAAGGCTTTCGATTCCGTCTGTCATGAGTTACTCATCTACAAGTTAGAATCATTTGGACTTAGTGGAAATCTGTTAAGTTTATTGAATTCCTATCTATCTAACAGAACTCACTAACAGTTGTTATTAGTGGCAATTCGTCCAATGCTTTTGATATACCTTCCGGCGTCCCTCAAGGTTCCATATCAGGAATTTATCGGAGGGCAGAAGGGGGGGGGGGGGCTGGTGCATTTCGGGGGGGGGGGGTTATTTTCTTGTTGTTCGGGAGGGGGGCTTACTTTTCTTTCTTACTGGTGCAATCAGGTCGGGGGAGGGGGTGCTTACTCTTTTTACCAACTTAATGGGGGGGGAGGGCTCTTTTTGTGCCTAAAGCGCAGTTAGGTATAACCTCCCTCTAGAAATTATAATAGATGTAATATTAGTAAATCTGATATGCATATGATCGACTCTTGGTTTCAGAACTTTATCTTAAATGAATCCAAAGTTACTCAGCAAAAACAACTTTTTTACCTTCATTTCCAGAGTAAGGTTATCCCTAAATATCCAATGGAGTTACTTAATAGGCTGCCCTGTTGATTTGTATATAATTAATAGGTCTAAGTTATGTGACCAAAAGGCATGGTTTGAAGACCCCCAACTAAGTTGAATTTTTTTGTCATAATTATGATATGTCCAGTGTATAAATACCTGTACCTGTCATTTGCATGCTTTGAATTACTGGAAGACTCCAAGCTAACTAATGTTCAAAGGAATGATGAGTTAATGCACCTGTTTTTTCGTGCTTAAATAATATACCATTAAATATATACAAAGTTTTGACTTCTGCGAATTTGCTTCTCAGTTGCGGAGGGGTCTTGAGTTTTTTGAAGGCCTCAGTGTTGGGTGGGGGGGGGGGGGAGAACTTGTTGTAGAACTCCGAGAACGGGGGCGATAACTTTTTTGAAGATCACCCAGGAAGGGGGTGACACTTTCTTTAGCTATATTTTTTCAATGCGTCCCCCCCCCATCCGATAAATTTTGTTTACATATCTCGCAGCAGAATTAATGTTGGAAAGTTTTCGTTTTTACCTAGGGTGATATATATATATATCTATATTATATTTATTTTCAACTTGCATGTGACATATGTTTAGCTCTGCAAGTACTTTTAGAACGCAAGTTTCTAGATACTTTTGTTCATTTTCAAGGATGCATTGGCCTACATTTATAATTTTATGTCGGAAGCGATTGCATATGCATGTAAATATGTCTTTACCTGTATATAGAAATCTTAAAAGCTGCCCTAAATGTATACATAATTTTAAAAATAATCTGATCTACACTTGGTATAATTTTGCACAGTTGTATTTTATATTGTATGTTGCATTGTAGCGTTGTATGGGATTCTGTTACTGGACCTCGTGTCTGTTGGCTCCTTCAATAAATAAATAAATAAATATACTTCCTCCCAGATACAAATCAAGTTCAGACCCACACCTCCACCGCAACCCACCCCGATCCATAGCTTTGTAGGCGATTTCGGTACTGATGACATCGATTCCGGACACCGTAAATATATAAACACATTTCTTCACGGTCAAGACCAAATAGTGGGGCGGATAAGTGCCATTTTAGGGGTCAATACTTCAAATGGTGATACAAGCATGAAACTTGGCACAACCATTCTCATCAGGTCATATTTCAAGAAAAGCAATTGAGCCACCTGAAAATTCAAGATGGCCGCCATTTTCAAGATGGCCGCCTTTTTCTTCTGTTAATTTTCACTTTCAACACATAAAATGGTACCGTTATTCGATTTTAAGTTAGGTCAGTCATAATTGATAATTTTCTGAACATGCTGAAACCAACTGCAATTCAAAAAATCCAAAATTCCCATATTAGTAGTAGGGAGAGTTGAAATTTTGTCACATTTTTGCGCGCACAGAGTCATCTGCCCCTGAATATGTGGAGTCAAATGGAGCTAACGTCCCATCCGATGACGTCACTTCCAGGTCAGAGGTCACATCTGAGTCAAAGGTCATTTCCGGGTCAAAGGTCACTTCCGGTCACGTGACGGTCCAGCAAGAGTTATCTGCCCTTAAATAAGATCCCAAACACTTCAATGTTAATCTCCAGGAAATGTATGTTTGGGGTAGGAGTAATGGGGTGGTCATTTTTTTCTTTTGGATTTTGCTATGGATTTTGCTATGGCATCTTGTTTTCTCTGTCTTGCCATGTAGAACGCGATGGTAGGGTCTCGTGACCACCGGGTGATTTTCGCAAGTTCTGAATGCGCATGCGTCGTGCATAGGCAGATCGGCGTCGACGTTTTGGGTTTGTGGTGGACCACTATTGATCCGATTGGGTCGTGTGAGGTATCAGTTTGAAGTACTCGTGGACTGGGCTGGTGTGGAGTGAAAGTATAGGGATATGGTGCGCATGCGCAGGCAGGCAATTGTGGGGAAAGGACATTGGAATTGACCTTTCTGGGATAGAGATGTAACAATATTGGTCCGAATGGGTCGTGCGGTGTGTTATGTCGAAGCATGCGTTGGTCATTCCTCCATGTAAGGGATCACGGCAGATCATTCTGTAGGCCTATCACTCAAATCTTATCTCTCATTTTCAATGTTTTCTGCGAAATTAGCCATATTGAGTAGTCCCCCTTGGGTCTACAAATAAAAATTTGTTTCCGAAGAGTCACTGAGCATTGAAATTATAGGCATGTCAGATACGCCAGTTTGCTTTTGCTCCAACTTTCCAACGCGGTAGACAATTCACAATTATCAAAAAAATATCAGTTCCCAAGATTCAATTTTAGTCATGTCAGATACGCCAGTTTAGTTCCAATTTTCATTTGCGACAGACAAGCCATATCGAGTAGTCCCCCTTGGGTAGATAAAGTATATCATTTCCTCAAGATTAACTCCTCAATTTTTAGTCATGTCAGATATGTCAGTTTGGTATTTCACTGCAATTTTCCTTCGCGACAGACAATTCAGCCATATTGAGTTGTTCCCCTTGGGTAGAAAAAAATATCATTTTCCAAGATTCAGTCTTAAATTTTCAGTCATGTCAGACACGCCAGTTTGGTATTTCGCTTCCATTTTCCATTCAGAGAGAACCCATAATGAGTAGTCCCCCTTGGGTCCACAGGTTTCTGATGATTCACCGAGTGTTGAAATTATAGTCATGTCAGATACGCCAGTTTGGTTCCAATTTTCATTTCCGACCGACAAGCCATATGGAGTAGTCACCCTTGGGTAGATAAAATATTTCCCGAAGATTCAGTCTTCAATTTTTACTCATGTCAGATACGCCAGTTTAGTATTCGGCTCCAATTTTTCTTTGCGACAGACAAAGCCATACAGAGTCATTCCCCTTGGATAGAAAAATATATCATTTCCTCAAGATTCACTCTTCAAGTTTTAGTCATGTCAGATATGTCAGTTTGGTATAGCATACATGACAGTGAGTCGTCCCCCTTATGTACATGTAGATGTCCTCTGTAAATTATTCTCTGCTTTGAAATTTTTAGCCATGTCAGATACGCCAGTTTGGTATTCGGCTCCAATTTTTCTTTGCGACAGACAAAGCCATACAGAGTCGTTCCCCTTGGATAGAAAAATATATCATTTCCTCAAGATTCACTCTTCAAGTTTTAGTCATGTCAGATATGTCAGTTTGGTATTTCACTGCAATTTTCCTTCGCGACAGACAATTCAACCATATTGAGTAGTCCCCCTTTGGTAGATATAGCGTCATTTCCGAAGAGGAACACTTTAAATTTTAGTCTTGTCACATATGGCACTTTGATACTTCACATCGCGTTTTTCCCTTGCGAGTAAAACCATATTGAGTAGTCCCCCTTGGGTCCACAGGTTTCTGATGATTCACCGAGTATAGCATACATGACAGTGAGTTGTCCCCCTTATGTACATGTAGATGTCCTCTGTCAATTATTCTCTGCTTTGAAATTTTTAGCCGGGTCAGATACGCCAGTTTGGTATTCGGCTCCAATTTTTCTTTGCGACAGACAAAGCCATACAGAGTCGTTCCCCTTGGATAGAAAAATATATCATTTCCTCAAGATTCACTCTTCAAGTTTTAGTCATGTCAGATATGTCAGTTTGGTATTTCACTGCAATTTTCCTTCGCGACAGACAATTCAACCATATTGAGTAGTCCCCCTTTGGTAGATATAGCGTCATTTCCGAAGAGGAACACTTTAAATTTTAGTCATCTCACATATGGCACTTTGATACTTCACATCGCGTTTTTCCCTTGCGAGTAAAACCATATTGAGTAGTCCCCCTTGGGTCCACAGGTTTCTGATGATTCACCGAGTGTTGAAATTATAGTCATGTCAGATACGCCAGTTTGGTTCGAATTTTCATTTGCGACCGACAAGCCATATGGAGTAGTCACCCTTGGGTAGATAAAATATTTCCCAAAGATTCAGTCTTCAATTTTTACTCATGTCAGATACGCCAGTTTAGTATTCGACTCCAATTTTTCTTTGCGACAGACAAAGCCATACAGAGTCGTTCCCCTTGGATAGAAAAATATATCATTTCCTCAAGATTCATTCAAGTTTTAGTCATGTCAGATATGTCAGTTTGGTATAGCATACATGACAGTGAGTTGTCCCCCTTATGTACATGTAGATGTCCTCTGTAAATTATTCTCTGCTTTGAAATTTTTAGCCATGTCAGATACGCCAGTTTGGTATTCGGCTCCACTCCAATTTTTCTTTGCGACAGACAAAGCCATACAGAGTCGTTCCCCTTGGATAGGAAAATATATCATTTCCTCAAGATTCACTCTTCAAGTTTTAGTCATGTCAGATATGTCAGTTTGCTATTTCACTGCAATTTTCCTTCGCGACAGACAATTCAGCCATAGTGAGTTGTCCCCCTTGGGTAGATTAAAATATTATTTTCCAAGATTAAATCTTAAATTTTGAGTCCTGTCAGGTACGCCAGTTTGGTATTTCGCCTCCATTTTCCATTCGGGGAGAAAAGCCAGATTGAGTAGTCACCCTTGGTTCTACAGGTCGCAACCTGTTTCCGAAGATTAACCTAGTCTTGAAATTATAGACATGTCAGATACGCCAGTTTGCTTTCTCATCCATTTTGTGACTTTTGAATATTAATTTTTATACATCAGATAAGAAAGTTCATTTTACGTCTCCTATTTTACCCTGCGAAGCATACATGACAGTGAGTTGTCCCCCTTATGTACGTGTAGATGTCCTCTGTAAATTATTCTCTACTTTGAAATTTTTAGCCATGTGAGATACGCCAGTTTGGTATTTCACCCCCATTTTCTTTGAGACGGACAACCATATTGAGTAGTCCCCCTTTGGTAGATATAGCGTCATTTCCGAAGAGGAACACTTTAAATTTTAGTCATGTCACATATGGCACTTTGAAACTTCACATCGCGTTTTTCCCTTGCGAGTAAACCCATATTGAGTAGTCCCCCTTGGGTCCACAGGTTTCTGATGATTCACCGAGTGTTGAAATTATAGTCATGTCAGATACGCCAGTTTGGTTCCAATTTTCAATTGCGACCGACAAGCCATATGGAGTAGTCACCCTTGGGTAGATAAAATATTTCCCGAAGATTCAGTCTTCAATTTTTACTCATGTCAGATACGCCAGTTTAGTATTCGGCTCCAATTTTTCTTTGCGACAGACAAAGCCATACAGAGTCGTTCCCCTTGGATAGAAAAATATATCATTTCCTCAAGATTCACTCTTCAAGTTTTAGTCATGTCAGATATGTCAGTTTGGAATTTCACTGCAATTTTCCTTCGCGACAGACAATTCAGCCATATTGAGTTGTCCCCCTTGGGTAGATTAAAATATTATTTTCCAAGATTAAATCGTAAATTTTGAGTCATGTCAGGTACGCCAGTTTGGTATTTCGCCTCCATTTTCCATTCGGGGAGAAAAGCCAGATTGAGTAGTCTCCCTTGGTTATACAGGTCGCAACCTGTTTCCAAAGATTAACCTAGTCTTGAAATTATAGACATGTCAGATACGCCAGTTTGCTTTCTCATCCTGTGATTTTGTGTCTTTTGAATATTAATTTTTATACATCAGAGAAGTAAGTTCATTTTACGTCTCCTATTTCACCCTGCGAAGCATACATGACAGTGAGTTGTCCCCCTTATGTACGTGTAGATGTCCTCTGTAAATTATTCTCTACTTTGAAATTTTTAGCCATGTCAGATACGCCAGTTTGGTATTTCATCCCCATTTTCTTTGAGACGGACAACCATATTGAGTAGTTCCCCTTTGGTAGATATAGCGTCATTTCCGAAGAGGAACACTTTAAATTTTAGTCATGTCACATATGGCACTTTGATACTTCACATTGCGTTTTTCCCTTGCGAGTAAACCCATATTGAGTAGTCCCCCTTGGGTCCACAGGTTTCTGATGATTCACTGAGTGTTGAAATTATAGTCATGTCAGATACGCCAGTTTGGTTCGAATTTTCATTTGCGACCGACAAGCCATATGGAGTAGTCACCCTTGGGTAGATAAAATATTTCCCGAAGATTCAGTCTTCAATTTTGACTCATGTCAGATACGCCAGTTTAGTATTCGGCTCCAATTTTCCTTTGCGACAGACAAAGCCATACATTTCCTCAAGATTCACTCTTCAAGTTTTAGTCATGTCAGATATGTCAGTTTGCTATTTCACTGCAATTTTCCTTCGCGACAGACAATTCAGCCATATTGAGTTGTCCCCCTTGGGTAGATTAAAATATTATTTTCCAAGATTAAATCTTAAATTTTGAGTCATGTCAGGTACGCCAGTTTGGTATTTCGCCTCCATTTTCCATTCGGGGAGAAAAGCCAGATAGAGTAGTCACCCTTGGTTCTACAGGTCGAAACCTGTTTCCGAAGATTAACCTAGTCTTGAAATTATAGACATGTCAGATACGCCAGTTTGCTTTCTCATCCATTTTGTGTCTTTTGAATATTAATTTTTATACATCAGATAAGTAAGTTCATTTTACATGACAGTGAGTTGTTTGGCTCCAATTTTCCTTTGTGACGGACAAATTTTATCAGTCAAGAATGTTGTTTATGCACTTGTTTGACCTAGAAAATTTATAAGTGAATGGGTTGTATTTGATAGTTGGGGCTTGCACGTATGTGGACCATGTAAGAACCCACCGCCTTTGTTCTTTTACACATGTACTTGTTTCACCTAGAAACACTATACAGGGATGTCACTAATTTTTGAAGTAGCAGGTGGAAGGCATGGAAGTGGGCAGCCACAAGAAGTGATCGACAAGTAGTGTTTGAAGTACAGAAATTGCATGAAAAGTAGGCGACTGTTTTGGGCAGTATTTCTCATAGTATGAAGCCAAAAAGGGATGCCAGTACTGGGTCATTCCATGAAATGGGGTCACCTTTAAGCACTCAAACTTAAAACCAGTGAATTTTCTAAAATATTACACTGATTTTAAAAACATTTATTCCTATTTAATGCCAGATACAAGTAGATATACATAAGATAACATCTTAGTTATATGTACGACCATTACTTTTGGAGGACCATCGGTGTCCGCATATGAGGACACCCACGGACCCCAAAAATGTGACATTGCAAACATTGCAAACATTGATGCTTTTGTTTGCACTGTGTGCATGAATTGCTAATAAATTTGACCAATAAAACAACTTAAAGTATCGATCTGGCTCATGTCTTTCAATTTATTTTAGTTTATTTCATATCAGTCACCCTCAAATGCAGATTCTGGATGCATGAAACCCTCAAAATCCAGGGTGCGCGTGTAACGCTTGGTGTCCTCTTTTGTTACTTACCTTACCTCTTACCTGTCACCAAGAAAATGTCATTCAGTGGTCATTCAAAACTATTCTTGAGCTGGGCTAATCTTGTCTATTATCGATCCAAATATGACAGGATTTCGATGTGTCCTTAATAGCTGTAGTTGGAATATACTCTTATGTCTCGCTTTCGTGTCCTCTTTCATGTGTTACACGCACCACCCTCGTCTTGCATTTTACTTATTATTTTTTTTGACATGATTTACAATGTGCAGCAATGGAACCCAAAATTTGTGACATGGCTGGTGGAGCCACTTTAGAGTAGGTGTCATATAATGAGACAATTGCAAAAAATTGCGGGTAGGTAGTATTGTGCTTTTTCGTGTCCTGAACCGTTACCTTTGCCACTTCGTTACATGTGTGACAAACAAATGTTGATTCCAGAAGAACGAAAGTGAAACTAAGACCAGTCTTACATATAAAATGTTCATGTGCCATGATCAGTTTTATGGTAAAGTCTAGAGTTTGATGGCGACCTAGTATGGTGATTTGGCATGATGTATGCGAAAGGACACGAAGACATTTTTGGTGTCCATGTTACACGCACCACTTGATTGGCTTGAGGCAGTGAATGTCACTAAATATGCTGACTAAGAATAGGATTAAATATTCTAACAATTTGATCATGTTTTTATTCTATTTGACACTTAAGTTAACATGTTATGTGATGAATTTTGCATATAGTTTGGTGTCCTCGTTACACGCGCAACTTCATTATTTTATTTTTCTCCCAAATTGTGGAATATTATCCGTTTTCTTATGTTTTCCGAATCTCTGTGTATCAATATTATCCCTAACTTAGTGCAGCCAGGAATTGACATCTTTTCAAAATTGGTTTGCATGTCACACTTTGGTACCCCCATTTCATGGAATAACCCTACTGCCTTCTAATGACATCCCTGTTACATGTTTGTTGGTATGGTCTTTTCCTCAAGTTCCTTTTGGGGCGATCATTCCGGCGTTACATGTGTGACATTCAGTGGCTAATTTTCAAGACATTTCAGGCAGCCAAATGTTCAGTTTTCCTTCTACCCTAAGTGTTACCTTTGCTAGTGATAAAAGAGAGTTTAGTCTAACAATGTATACGGTCACAAGAAATGAACAACATTAAACTCAGTGTTACGTGTGCGACTCATGAAATGAAAAATTTGTAGGGGTAGTCAACTCATTTGAAAAAGCCTGTGAATCCTGTGATCAAACCTCCTCTATTTTGCTCAAATATCCTGGTATGGACATTTGAGTACACCATACAAACATAGCTTGACTGTGTCTATTGAGGAATTAGATGGGCTTACAGAAATAGTGCTGTTACGTGCGTGACAGTTTCACGTTACGTGCGTGACACTGTGAAAGTGCGGTACAAGTAAGTCTGATGGCTGAAGTCAGCACCCGGAAATTTTGTTAAAACAGATAGGAAGTAATTCCTCAGAAGGGTCAAATACCAAGTGTTTTTGAAGAAATTAACAATAATTTAAAGCACAATAAAATTTTAATAAGACATACAAAACATGCATGGCAAATTTAAGTTTCTGTACAAATTATAACATATCTTGTTGTTGCAGTGCATGCATTTAGTCATGTTAGTGGAAGATGTGGACCTAAATGTCTATGTAACAGTTTTGTCCTCATTGGATTAACTTTCCTTAAAATACATTGTAATACAATACATGTTGCCAGAACTCCGCGTATGTATTAGGTAATTCATTACATGTATATTGGTCACTGCTCCCTCCACATGATCACTGAATTAGCTAATACAAGACAATATCTTGGCCTATCGAACACTGGATGTGAGACTTGAACACGAGATGTAAGACTTTTCATTGACAGTCAGTGACCTCTTGTTGATATAAACATGACCAGAATCCATGAAGAAAATGATGTAACACAGTTTACTTCCATGATCATGAAGAAAAAATATTATTTTTCTTATGAGAAACTATGAAAACATCTTACTAGAGTGCACATTTGTGTCCTTGCATGTGTGCATGTGTCCTTTTTATGATAAAAAAGATCATATTCCCCTTAATACCGTCATATCTGAGAAAAAACACAGAGAATATTACCTTACATGTACGTCACACACGTAACATGCATGTTACGTACCTGACACATATGCAAAATGTCTATCAGATTAACTTACACCACCTCAATATGAAATTAAATGGTTACATGTGTGTGCAAACCTAAAGTTAAAGTTAGGACGATACAACTTTCACCAATACAAACTGGCAACTGGGGCACAAGGGTAAACTTTCGTACATACTCAATCTTTCAGGTGTCATGCACGTAACAAGAAAAGCTTCTACCCATATTTCAAGAGAATACCATTTTGGAAATGGTGCACTACCCTTACCGAAAAAAAATGCAAGGCGGACGCAAGTCAATTGCAAGGAAGCGCCTTGCATTGCCCTTGCATATTCGGCGCAAGGATGACGATACTCGGATAAAGTCATATTCCTATCGGCAAGACACATGCAAGACTAATTCCGAAATTGCAAAAAATGCAAGAATGGTACGTACCAATGAAATACAACTCGATGCAAGGATACCGATAGGAAAATGACTTTATCCTTATGATATGCAAGGACGATGCAAGTGCAGGGATAATGCAATTTTTCTTGAGTAATCCTTGCGTGAAAATTTTTTTCCTGTGGGCAATGCAAGGATGATGCAAGTAAATTTTGATGCAAGGATACCAATAGGAAAATTACTTTATCCTTACGCCGTCCTTGCACGACACGCAAGGACGATGCAAGTGCAGGGATAATGCAATTTTCTTTGAGTAATCCTTGCGTCGAAATTGTTTTCCTGTGGACAATGCAAGGATGATGCAAGTCCATTTCGATGCAAGGATACCGATAGGAAAATGACTTTATCCTTACGCCGTCCTTGCACGACACGCAAGGACGATGCAAGTGCAGGGATAATGCAAGTTTCCTTGAGTAATCCTTGCGTCGAAAATGTTTTCCTGTGGACAATGCAAGGATGATGCAAGTCCATTTCGATGCAAGGATACCGATAGGAAAATGACTTTATCCTTACGCCGTCCTTGCACGACACACAAGGACGATGCAAGTGCAGGGATAATGCAATTTTCCTTGAGTAATCCTTGCGTCGAAAATGTTTTCCTGTGGACAATGCAAGGATGATGCAAGTCCATTTCGATGCAAGGATACCGATAGGAAAATGACTTTATCCGTACGCCGTTCTTGCACGACACGCAAGGACGATGCAAGTGCAGGGATAATGCAATTTTCCTTGAGTAATCCTTGCGTGAACTTTTTTTTCCTGTGGGCAATGCAAGGATGATGCAAGTAAATTTTGATGCAAGGATACCGATAGGAAAATGGCTTTATCCTTACGCCTTCCTTGCATGACACGCAAGGACGATGCAAGTGCAAGGATAATGTAATTTTCCTTGAGTAATCCTTGAATGAAATTTTTTCCTGTAGAAAATGCAAGGATGATGCAAGTACGTCTCGATGCAAGGATACCGATAGGAAAATTACTTTATCCTTATGCCGTCCTTGCATGACACGCAAGGACGACGCAAGTGCAAGGATAATGTAATTTTCCTTGAGTAATCCTTGAATGAAATTTTTTTCCTGTAGAAAATGCAAGGATGATGCAAGTACATCTCGATGCAAGGATACCGATAGGAAAATTACTTTATCCTTACGCCGTTCTTGCATGGCACTGACTCAAGGACGATGCAAGTGCAAGGATTATGTAATTTTCCTTGAGTAATCCTTGCATGAAAAATTATTTCCTGTAGAAAATGCAAGGATGATGCCAGTACATCTAGATGCAAGTATACCGACAGTTTATTTATTGGGGTATCACAGTTGTGTTTGCAGTAATTAAAACAGGCAGAAGAAAAAAAAATGAGTGAATATAATCGTCATACATTGGTGCCTTTGATGCACCACGAAAATTTGCCAGAACAGCAGTCCAGGTGAAAATAAAAAAGAAAGACCATGCTCCAGACCCAACCATTCGGCACATCAATCGAACATTCTGTGGCGTCTATTTTTGGTCCTGAGAGGGATTCCAGAACAAAGTTAAGGGCTTTTCCATTCAAAAGTGTGTATGGGGGGGGGGGGCAATGGTATTAAAATTAACTACACAATTGATGCCTGGCCATATGAACGGAGGGTCATTCCCTGACCGGTCAGAGCATCAAACTCAAATGCCAGATGAGTCCGACCTGCCATGTTGCATATCGTTTGATAAATAATTAAAAGTAATTCCAAATCGAAAATACAAAGCAGAGAATTACGTCAAGTAAACAAAAGATTTATTTTTTTTCAAAAATGAAATAAGGTACATGTCATTATAGCAGAAATTTTAGGCAATGGGAATAGAATACTGTAAGATTTAAAAAAATGCAAAAATACGGAAAAGAAAACATAAAAAGTATAGGCCTATGTATTTATAATGAGAAAACATAAGATTGGAAAACTTTAAATAAAGTATAAAAGAGGAATACAGTTGCAATATCACCCAGCTGTGATAGTAATACTGATATTATAAATTGGTATAACTCCTAGTTAATTCAATTACAATGCAACTGCATTACTCACTGATATCGGTTGATCAGCCATGAAAATAACGAACTGGTGAGCCACAATTCCGAAGTCTGTTCCTTGGTCGAATGAACTCTGCTATAAAAATGCTGGCCTATTAACTCATCAGAACTCCACCACTATTTTCCAAATGCTACACAGTTCAAAGTTGGAAACGTTAACCCTCACCTGGGGCACGAAGGCCGAATTCACGGGAAAAGACGCGACTACGAGAGTGTTGAAAATTGGGGGCTGCATAATCCCAGAACCGAAACCTGTCCAACGAACGAAATTTTCAACGTCTGCTCACAAAGTTTTCCTACACGAAGAAAAATATGTTGTATGACGATAAAGAATCCTCTTTGGATATAAATAATCATTTACAGAGTAGGAACTGTCAATATTATGTCACTATAGCGCATCTTTCACCGTATTCACATCTCCACCGTTGAACTTCAAATAAAGCGCGCGCGCGCTACAACACCACGAGACATGTGACGTCACAAAATTTGTCTCCCTTGAGTCAAGCACTTGAAATGGAATTGGACTATGGTCTAGTATATCAACTAGTGCACTATTTCTTCGATCAAATATTAAGAGAAAACAAGAAAAAAAGAAACTAGTACATGGAACCACAAGATGGATAATGTGATACAAGGGTCTGTATATATGCATAATATTATGTTGTTGTTTTTTTGTTTTTTTTTTAATTTTGTTGTTTTATATGAAAAAGCAAATATCCACAGACTTATTATCAAACTTGCATCAAACATGCATCATCCACCAACCAAACTGATATTTTTTTCTATTATATTTTGTTTTCTTGCAATGGACAGGCATGATCTTTGCTGTTCTTGCATCAAACATGCATCATCCACCAACCAAACTGATATTTTTTTCTATTTTATTTTATTTTCTTGCAATGGACAGGCATGATCTTTGCTGTTCTATGATGTCTAACTGGATCCTTGCATCAGTCTTGCATAGAATATTTTGCTAAGTCTGAAGTCTTGCATTAGTCTTGAGGTGTCCATGCACTTGATGTTCCTGCCTTGCACATTTCTTGCATTGGAAATTTGTCTAAGTCCAAACTCTTGCATCAGTCTTGACTCATTCTTGCTAGACTTGCATGTGCCTTGCATATTTTTTCGGTAAGGGTATGAATATATGCCAATCACTTTTCATTATGAGAAAGATTCACTTTTCAGTAGTATCTGTAGGCAAAAATTCAACATATAACGTCATCCTAATAATTGGTGCGTTACATGCGTGACAGATATTCAACATGGCTATTATACAACTTACCATGCCTTATTTTGGGGGAAACTTAATAATTATGTTAACCTCAATCCAAGGTTAGAGGAAACCAGGTTTGCCTAAATATCGTTAAAACTGAGGAAAACTTTTACACATTTTCTATTTTTTGAGTGTCGCGCACGTAACACCAAGTTGAGGTCTACATAATAGAACATGAAGCTGCGCTACCCCTCGGCTCTGACCCCCAGCTATTATAATGTAAGGGTGTCTCTACCAATTGATCGGCTTGTGGGAAGAAATATTTACCCCTGGAATTGTTAGTGTACTTTCTTTAAAAAAAAAAAAGTTTTCCTCCCCTTAAATTAATTTGTTTCTGGAATAAATACATACACTATAGATATACATTTGTCATATCTTGGTGAACACAACTAAAATTGCTGAAATGGAAATCATTAGAAGAGAGCCAAATTTGGGGAAACATTTAAGCGGTGGGAATATAAAATGACGTGTGGCAACTAAAAAGTGTTGTTAGGTTATGTTGTTAGCAAAACAAAAAAGTAAAACTACAAATCATGTTGTGAATAAATTTTGTTTATTATAATTACTGATAAAAAAACTTGTTAGTGGAACAAGATGAGTGCAATCATATTAGTAGAATAAGATCAATCAGGTGGGGGAATGGTTAGCAGCCCATTTTTTGGGAGGGATGAATAACTGTTAATGGAACTTTAAAGGTGAACTGCAAAGCTTTTAATTTTATCTAAATTGTTGCTTATATACATCTTGTCTTATGTGACATAACTTTTATACGTTTTTGGGGTAAATATAGTTTGCAAAATTGTACTAATAACAATATTTAAGTTATCCTGTTATAAATCCGTCTTGAAAACTTGCATCGCTTGTCTTTCTTGGTTTGTAGAACGTTATGACGTTACAGTGGCCCCCTTCATTCAAGTTTTATTCAAATGTGACGTCATGCTACGTCGGATGAATGAACGGGGACCACTATAACGTCATGACGTTCCAAAAACAACGGGAGGCAAGCGATAACGTTTTTAAAAGTTCTGGCTCTCGGTATAAGTTTTGACTTCTCATATACCCAAAATGAAACAATAACCCGCAGAGCTATTACCACACATAATTGTAACAACTATAGAAGTTCTTGTTTTATGACATTTTAACAGAACATTGGAAAGCTTTTCAGTTCACCTTTAATGGAAAAAGATCAATAACTTCAATGAACGAACTGTTTACGCACCCTTTGTGGGAGATATTGACGTTAATGCGACCCAGACAGCCTTATGAAAGGAGTAATAGGTCTCTGAAACATCACACTGCACGTTTGGAATGTTTGTATAGATGTGGTCAATTGTTGTTCTAAATCAATAAATCAGTCATCCAATCAATAAATAAATGTGATAGTATACAAACATGATATAGAAATTATATGCAAACTTAACATAGGAATTAGTGGATTTTATTAGACAAGGGGCATAACTCTGCAAAATACTTTCTGACACGACTCATTTTCGATAGGCATCTAGTTCAGGTCAACAGAAACGACTGTATCACGTTAGGATGTTGTATATGGAACAGTTCTGAAATTATCACAATAACAAATCATAAATGGATTTTTATTTGTAAAAAGGGGCATAACTCTGCAAAATATTGTCCGAGATGACTCATTTTCGATAGGCTTCTGATTTACGTGAAGATAAATAGATGTAACAAGTTTGGTTGCCATGCATGAAATGGTTCTGCAGATATCGCGGTAACGGACGGACTGGCGTACGGACGGACGGACAGCCGTTCATGATGACGACAATACCTCAAGGCCAAAGTTGGCGGAGGGGTAAAAACTACCTGTTAAATATTGTAATAATGACAAACTTGATAGAATATACGGATATTCATTATCTCTTTGATGATAATGGAATTGTTTTCCACCTCACTGTTATAATCTCTAGGCAAAAAGCCACTATTTTCCCCTGAAATAAGGGAAAATTTTCCCCCATCTTTGATACCCCTCAGAAAATTAACATGGACTTCATTCTGAAAAATCACCTTTGTATCAGAAAGTACAAACACCTGGATAAATTAAAACCACAAATAGAACCAGCTACCAGACATTTAAAATGTTGATGCTTCAGGGTCATAACTGGTGTAATCGCCCCTTAGTGGTTGTTCAGCAATCTCATTGCAGGTGGAGTTTATGCACTTAAATAATTCTGTGTGCCCATTATGCCAATGTTCGACCAGGAGAACTATGTATAGAGACCTTGTAATTTTAATTTGACTAAGGTGTGGCATCTGAGTATATGAAGCCAGAAGTGGATGAAAACTAGAAGTATGCAAGGATGTATTCAGTGTCATCTACGGCATGTTACCGGTTTTAGTGCATCCATTTGAAAACATTGCCCCCTAGCGGGAACTGGCGAACTTCCAGGGGAGACAATTTTGGAATGTTAGGCCACAACTCAAGCAGCCGCGAATGCAACTCCAGCGTCCGGAGTCGAATCGACGAAGATGGCGCAATGAATCATGGGAGTTTTGTGAGAGGCTGTGACCCTGCACCTGCATATCAATGAAAATCATCAAATTCACGGCTCGACTATGTTAACTTGTTGTGGCGATATATTTATACTTCCTGGGGAACAAAATATTGTTGACTGTTAGTCAATATATCCCTCTAATTTATCCAGGAAGTCTATTCATATGCAAGCACCCAGCTGAATTGTCAGATGCGGCATTCTAAGGATATTCGTTCTTCTCACACTCTTGATGCAAACCTCCCGTCATCAATAATATTTATTCAGCGAAATGTAACCTATTAATTGAACAAGAGAACAGAATTGAGGAAGCCGAAGTGAATGAACTCATCGTCACGAGCGCAATAGCTTTCCCCTTTCGTTTTCTCTCTGGGTCAAGCCGTTACATATAATGGGGCTTGTGCTTCTAAATCTGGTAGCCAATGTGACTAGCTAGTAAAATTCCTGATAGTCCTTATAAGGCACGCCGGCGTATCACGCGATATTTCTGTAGTATTTTGAACTTCGGTTGTAAGAAAATCGAATGTTCATTGGTCGCCAGTGTTGGTTACGTCATATAATGACCTCCCACGCTTACCGCGGAAAATTGAGGCTTATGACGAGTGGGACAAAACATTCCTTTGAATTCGACCTGATTCAAACTTGTTGTTGATATATTGTGTAAACAGAAAGCCATTCGTATCACCAAATGTCTGTAGTTCGGATGGACATGATAGATTATGGATTTGGGGATTTCAGATGCACAATAAAAGAAAAAAGATATATATGGTAATATCCTGCCCACCCGTTAGGGGGCCATCAGGTTTGAAGTAAAGCAAATAAATTAACTTCCCGCGTTATCTCCCAGAGTTTATAAGGTACCGTAGACCTGGATCCCCAGAATAAATGAACTACGACCATACTCGATTGTAATTCAATAAACGATTTATTGCCCATTTACGATATCGAACTAATGTGTTAAAAAGACAACAGGAGTCGAAAGTACAGGTAGACCTTCGTTGGGCAGAAGTTTGGATCTAACGAAAAAATGTTGACTCCGATGTCAGCACAACCG
The DNA here is from genome assembly GCA_036873755.1 of Hanleya hanleyi. Classification (NCBI taxonomy): domain Eukaryota; kingdom Metazoa; phylum Mollusca; class Polyplacophora; order Lepidopleurida; family Hanleyidae; genus Hanleya; species Hanleya hanleyi. The sequence continues at coordinate 48,962 of JAVTVY010055042.1, read as the reverse complement.
GTTTTCTGGGTCACCGTAGCGTACGGCCAGACTGCGTGCTCCAGATAATTCCCATGATTCCTCAGTCAAAATTTAGGTAATTCAGCTGCCGACAATTGCCGACTAATAACGACTGCAAGCCGATCGGCGCACATTGGAAAAATTGGGTTCTGTATTGCGCAGATTTCACATCATACGTCACATGAAGCGTTATAGGCAGGCTGGTGGTGCCATTGCAGTCTACATAGTCTAAGTGATCCTTGCATACTTCTAGTTTTCATCCACTTCTGATGAAGCTGAAATTACAGGAACCGAAATATGCAAAATTCTAGGCAACCTTTCATGCAATATAACAGTAGATCATATATTTTCCTCCCTTCATGGAGCCCATAAAGGAATAGTTTGTAATAAATTAGGTTCATAGAATTTTTTAGACCACAGGTTCCTTTTTGTGCATACTGGGGCAATATTGAATGATTGTTGGTTATTTTATAAATAATTCAATGCAAATGGCCAAATGTGCGAGATTTTAATATATCTGCAAGAGACAACTGCATGACAAAAATGTCAGATCGGACTGTGCCCTGAATGAAACCTACGTCTGTACTTACTTGTAAATCAATCAACATTAATAAAGGCTACATTCACACTTCATACCTATTCACAATGCAAATGCCGTGAGGTGAATTTGTGACTCGATAACATGAAAAGAGATAACAGTGATAACATAAAAACACTGCAATACAATGGCCTATTCGTCATGTAAGGAAAACACTATATTTTAGGTGACTTGTACTAGGGAATCTTGTTAAACCTGGAAAAGCTACTTGACAAGCTGTATTGCACACTGTATTCCTGGTTTGAAGATCCTTACATGAAGAACTTCCCAATAAAATGATGCAGAACAACTCAAAGAACTTCCAAATTGAGCTCGGTGGCATTGCAGACAACCTTGGTCATTGTGATACATTTTATCTGGACATATCTGCGTTCAGGGCAACATTTCTATTGTAATGTCAGCTGGCATCAATATGTAAAGCACAGTCCTTCGTTGAAGTCATGATATGGAATTGGTTTGCAACATCACAATACGATGTTGCAGTGCAAACGTATCAAAATGTAGCAACGTCCCACCCCAAGTAATACATTATTGGCAACCATGAAGGGAACAATAGGTGACCTTGACGACAGATTTGGTACACTGAAATTTTCACCCCCTAATGTATTCAGTCACAAATTTGTGATTTTCCCTGATTGATCTTTTTTTTTTTGCTTTTTTGTGGGCCAAAAACCTCGTCCTTAAAAGTTGACCTATAGTTTCATGATTTTCAGACATTTGGGACATCATGATGTAAGGGACTGTTTTAAGAAGTCAATGTGGTCTGTCTGTTAAGGAATTTGAAATGACCTTGCATCTAAGGGAGAGAAACCTAACTGACATATCTTATACCTGGAAATGTGATAGGTATTCACAATGATGAGACAAGCCTCATTGGTGTTTTAGTCATACAGTGCAATATGTGTGGTCATTTCCACACAAATGTTGCACAGGTGACAAATTTTCACTTTCCATCAGCATACTTAATTGTGATTTTTATTTAAGCTATATTAGTCAAAGTTTCAAGAAAGTAGGTTTTTTGTCATCTGCAACTGTCAGGTTTTTAAAAATCTGCACTCGAATATGGATAAAATTTTGAAACATTTTTTACTAAAATGTATACCAAATTCATGATTTTCCTCCAGACATAGAAACTTAATTCAACAAAATGTTTCTTTGTTTTTTCAAATACACCATCATGTCTAAGTTCCACAGTGAATACCATTTTACAATTCAAGTAATTATTTCCAAAATAATTGAAAATTTTTACTGCGTGGTGTAGGTGTCCCGTCTGTCACAAAAACGGATGATTTTTTAAGTTTTTCTTGAGTACAATAAATTTTAAGAAGGAAAAAAGCCAGTAACATTATTATTTATCTACTGTAACACCTCTCAACCAGATGCAATTAATTGTTTCATTCTTGGTCAAATACGCTGATATAAATTTCAACTCCATATCTGTCCTGTCTGTCACAAAACACTTCAAAAAGCAGCCATAGATTATTGAGTTTTGCGTTCATATGGTCCCAAACCAAACAATGTTTAGTAATCTAGATGCAATGAACATTCTGATGAATGCACAAACCTATATGCCTTGAAAAATTAAGTTTGCAATACAAAATACATACAAATGTGTAAATACATTAAATTGTGACAGACGGGACACTGAACTGATAACAGCGGATTTTGTGAAAATATGACCTAAAACCAAACAATGTGAAGTAAACTAGTGCACAATGAACATCTTAATTGTAGCATTGATCTACATGATTAAAAAAAGTGTGGAAACAGGAAGATAATTTATAGGCCATGAGATATCTGACATGATGAAAATTAGAAGAGAGAAAATTTGAAATGACAACCCATCTTTCTATGGGAGACTACTCAGTGTGGCTCATTCCGTCTACCCAAGGGGAACTACTGTAGCCTGTCTTTAGCGAGGCAAAATGGGAGAAAAATATTGATCCAGAATATTTCACATTTGAAACTTCAAATGATAATGGACTTGGGAAGACTGAGAAAATCAAACTGACATATCTGACATGATAAAAATATGGAGAGAGAATAGAAGAAATGAAATTAACACATTTAGCTAAGGGGGACTACTTAATGTTTCTCATTCTGTTTATAGAATATGGTAAACTTGTTGTTGTTGTTCACAAACACCTCAGGAGTTGTTGAATAACATCCCTCACATTGGTACACTTACCAGACTAAATGCTATACTGTTCCTGCTTTCATTACCCGAATAAATAACCTTGAAACTTGTACGTCATGTGCTCATCAGTTCACTTGATTGTTGATCAGATATACAAAGAACCATGTTCCTCGCATCATTTTTTGTGTCCTTTGCGAGATCAATGTTCAAATGAGGATTTGGGAATGACATTTACAGCATTGAACCAAGGGAGATAATCAACCATCAAACAGACATATCTGCCATGATGAAAATTACAAAAGAGTAACTTATAAATGACAACCAGTTTATCTAAGGGGGAGAACTCAATGCCGATAATGGACTTGGGAATGACATCACATCATTTAACCAAGGGAGATAACTGGCCATCAGTGAAAGGGTAGGATTATCTAAGGGAGACTACACAATGTGGATAATAGAATTGGGAATGCTACGACGTCGTTGAACGAAGGGGGATAACCCACCATCGGTCAAAGACTGAGAGAATCAAACTGACCTATCTGACATGATGAAAATATGAAGAGAGAAAAGCAGAACGATCGTCGGTCAAAGGCTGAGAAAATCAAACTGACCTAGATCTGACATGATCAAAATGAAGAGAGAATAGTAGAAATGACGACTCATTTATCTAAGGGGGACTACTCAATGTTGCTCATTCTGTCTATAGTATATATTATCTGTTGTTGTTGTTCACAAACAGCTCGGCATCAAACCGATCTATGCAGACCTCTCAACTTTAAAACTTCCCAAAGAGTGAGTAGCGATTATCCCAACACTTAAGGCGAGGGTCCATGGGCCGCCTAGGCCCCGGAAGCTCTGTGGTTCGAGATGGCTGGAAACGTGTTCTGGGCAATTTAGAGGAATAAAATCATAAATCACCAGTTAGTATTTTACTCATTTTTTTTATTGTTTTGTTTGTTTTTCTGATTGTTTTGCTGATGGAAGTAAGAATATTGCTTGTATTTTTGGAAGGCCTATATGGTATTTGTCACCAAATATATTGCATAGGCCTTATACATGATGTTACATGATGTATATGCGATCAAAAAAAAATTAACCACCCACCTGGGATTATTTCATCTGCATCGTTAAAATATTGGAATAGCGTTATGCAAGTCCCGACCGCGTGTCAGACATTTTGACAGCATGGTTCCCGATACTGCGTTGTGCGTATTATAGGGCCAGGAGGTGCCCGATATCACAGGAAGCCGATGAAACCGTTTTAGAGCGGGAACGTATCATATTTAGTCAATCAGACTGTCAATCAGGCATAACTCAGTAAAGTATTAGAACCCCAAAAGAAGCATCAAATTGAATTACAAGTGTCACACAATAGTACTGGACCATTATCTTGAACGCAAGAATGACGACGACGGTGATTCACATTGGACATTCCTGTGCGCCGTGTGCGTCGGACACTGACAACTTTGAACAAAAGACTCGTGTTTTACAGGTTTTTTTTTATTAAAGTGGCGAATGCGTGAGATTCATAGGTGGCTGCGTGAGAGCGTGAGATTGAAACCCAATGCGTGAGTCTCACGCCGAATGCGTGAGACTTGATAGGTCTGCCTATGTGACATGATGGGAATGACATAACATCATTTAACCAAGGGAGATAACTGGCCATCAGTAAAAGGGTAGGATTATCTAAGGGAGACTACACAATGTGGATAATAGAATTGGAAATGCTACGACGTCGTTGAACCAAGGGGGATAACCCACCATCGGTCAAAGACTGAGAGAATCAAACTGACCTATCTGACATGATGAAAATATGAAGAGAGAAAAGTAGAACCGATCGTCGGTCAAAGGCTGAGAAAATCAAACTGACCTATCTGACATGATAAAAATATGAAGAGAGAATAGTAGAAATGACGACTCATTTATCTACTCGTAATCAGACTCTTGTAATCGTATGCGTTCTCCATCAGCTATATGGAGAATCAGCACTTTACAATAGTTGGAACATTGTAGCCATTCTCCTGTATGACCATGTGCCGATATTCTGGTGCCATTTTATGTTCATGCACTCACGGTGTCTACACACTGTTGTTATCAAAACTTTGCTGAACCAAGGGGGATAACTGACCATCAGTCAAAGGCTGAGAAAATCAAACTGACATATCTGACATGATGAAAATATGAAGAGAGAATAGTAGAAATGACTAAGGGAGATTACTCAACGTTGCTCATTCTGTCTATAGAATATATGTTGTTTTGTTAGTGAAATATCAAACTGGCGTATCTGACATGACTAAAAATTCAAGAGTGAATGTTGGAGAAATTATATTTTACCTACCCAAGGGGGACGACTACATCATTCAATCAAGGGAGATAACCGGCCATCAGTGAAAAGCTAGGATAGGGAGACTATATGGAATGCTATGACGTCATTGAACCAAGGGGGATAACCGACCATCAGTATCAGTCAAAGGCTGAGAAAATCAAACTGACCCATCTGACATGATGAAAATATGAAGAGAGAAAATTTGAAATGACAAGCCATTTTCCTAAGGGAGACTACTCAATTGAGGCTCATTCCGTCTACCCAAGGGGAACTACTGTAGCCGGTCTTTAGCGAAGCAAAACGGGATAGAAATATTGATCCAGAATATTTCACATTTAAAACTTCAAATCATAATGGAAATGGGAATGACATTCTTTCGCTGAACCAAGGGGGCTAACCGACCATGAGTCTAAGGCTGAGAAAATCAAACTGACCTAACTGACATGATGAAAATATGAAGAGAGAATAGTAGAAATGAATAACACATTTATCTAAGGGGGACCACTCAATATTGCTCATTCTGTCTAAAGAATATGATACGTTGTTGTTGTTAGTGAAATATCAAACTGGCGTATCTGACATGACTGAAAATTAGAGAGTGAATGTTGGGGAAATTATACTTCATCTACCCAAGGGGGATAACTCAATATGGCTTGTCTGTCGCAAAGGGAAATTGGAGCAATACCAAACTGTCGTATCTGACATGACTTGGAACATTACATCATTCAACCAAGGGAGATAACCGGCCATCAGTGAAAGGCTAGGATAGGGGGACTACGCACTGTGGATAATAGAATTGGGAATGCTATGACGTCATTGAACCAAGGGGGATAACCGACCATCTGGCATCAGTCAAAGGCTGAGAAAATCAAACTGACCTAACTGACATGATGAAAATATGAAGAGAGAATAGTAGAAATGACAACACATTTATCTAGGGGGGGCTACTCAATGTTGGCTCATTCTGTCGAAAGTATATGATATGTTGTTATTGTTGTTCACAAACAGCTCGGGAGTTGTTCAACATTGCTCACCTTGGTACACTTACCAGGCATCAAACCGACATATCTGACATGATGAGAATTAGAAGAAAGAAAATTTGAAAAGTTAACCCATATTTATAAGGGACACTACTCAATGAGGCTCATTCGGCCCATCTACCCAAGGGGAACTACTATTAGCGAGGCAAAACGGGAGAGAAATACTGATCCAGAATTCACATTTAAAATTTCAAATGACATTCTTTCGCTGAACCAAGGGAGATTACCGAGCATCAGTCAAAGGCTGAGAAAATCAAACTGACCTATCTGACATGACGAAAATATGAAGAGAGAATGACTAACACATTTATCTAAGGGAGACTACTCAATGTTTTTCATTCTGTCTAAAGAATGTGATATGTTGTTGTTGTTGTTGTTCACAAACAGCTCGGGAGTTGGTCAACATTGCCCACCTTAGTACACTTACCATGCTAAACGCTATACTGATCCTGCTGTCATTAGCTGAATAAATAACCTTGAAACTTGAACGTCATGTGGTCATCAGTTTGCTTGATTGTTGATCAGATATAGACAAAGAACCATGTTTCCCGCATTGTTTCTCGTGTCCTTAGCGAGGTCAATATAAAATGTGGAATTGAATAGCCTTTTTTTTCATATCAAAACTCGGAATCGGGACTCTTGTAATCGTACGAGTTCTCCATCTGCTATATGGAGAATCAGAACTTTACAGTAAGCCAACCACCGCCCCGACCGCCACCCAATCCTCCCTTGAAGTTACTGACATGTTCTCTTGATAATCCACAGTGATTTGCTCTCGTGATCCCTTACATGAAGGATGGACCGATATTTTAGTTCTCACCGTGATAGAGATATTATACGCCGTTTTCTGTTACTGCCTGATACGCTTTCGCAGTAGGGCATTTATTTTACAACATTTCATCTGTTTTTTTTTTGTATCGTTTTCTGATTAAATGATCAAGTTTTCTCCGTACCAGTGTGTTTTCATTTATCCCCTGGTACTTTGTACATCGCTCGGTATTCTCTCCCATGTTGCCTGTTGACGTCCGAGGCAAGATTTGGTGAATTATTCATGTTTTACCTGTAAATCCATTACCTTATGGTTCACCGCCCGATAATTTTTACTTCGTCCAGTACACCCTACAATAACCACTGAGTTCGTCTAGTTCTTTTTGAGTCGCCCGATAACCGCGCGATTCCATCTTAATATTATTGTATAGTGCTCGTTTAAGTTGATCCGCTTGACTGACCATGCAGTGTTCTCCGGATGACATTTATCGTCACGACAAATATGATACACAAAGGAAGAAAAATCACGCCAATGATATAACAACATATGCTTAATTTCGCATACAAAATTTAAGGTATATTTTATTGTACATAATAGTATATACAACCCTTATTCTGTCGTATTTCTGAGGGGCTGGAGGAAATGAAGAGGTGGATGATATCACGGATGATTTCACATCCTGTGACGTCACATACGTGTCAAGGGTCACTTCTGGGAATGATCTCAGTTATGGTCACGTGTTTATATGACGTTTGCGGATAAATTATATATGTGGATAAATCCCCGTCCATGTGACTTCCCAGTCAATACTGATCCCCAGTTTGATTCGCTCGGAATCGTCGGGAATGTCCGGTAATCTTAAGGTAAGACCCGGTCATCTCCGGGAATGTCCGGAGATCAGTTGAACACAGAGTTCAATCTTCCACCATCAGGGTTTTAGCCATACATACATTATGCATCATCATACAGGCAGCGATACTATGGACACTCATTAGCCAAGCTAATACAGCGCCTTGTGACCCATCCCGGTCTTGATCAATCTCAACGTCGCTAAACGAGAACCTAGATTATACACCGTACTTAATATGATCGGTTGAAAATATCACGGTTTGCATCTGGTGTAAGACGGAGATATATATATTGGGACCTGATAGTCCCAATAGGAACCCACTCATGGGTAGTTTTCGTGACAGTATGGAGTGTAGCATATTATTTTTGTTTTGTTTTACGCTCAGGAATACGATGTGAGGGGTCTCGAGGCCATGGGATAAATTTTACTGAGAAGCTCTAGTCCGAATGGGTCGTGTTGAGTATCATATTGAAGCACTCGTGGGGCTGCGCCGGGCTTGGGTGGCGTATCCTGGATATGTCGCCGATTTGCGCATGCGTGGACAGAGAATAATGGAGAATGGGCATTTGAACGAGCATCCGTGGTCCGATTGGGTCGTGTGAAGTGTCAGTTTGAAGCACTCGTGGGGCTGCTACGAAAATGTCTTTGTACTTCGCTATTCCCTAGGTTAATCTATTGACAGACGGCGACGAGAACATGACGCGAACGTTCGTTGTACGTAGCGTTTGGAATTTTTCAAATACGACTCACGGCGGACTTCGCGTCGCACGTCGCGTTATGTATTATTTTCAGAGCAGAACATCCATTTTCCACTTTCATATAAGCACAAATGTCTATAATTTGCCGTATTTGATTGGTCACAAATGGCTCTGTTCAAGAACAAACTTGATCAGATGTTAAGATATTTTAGATGCAGGAGAATATCGCAAACTAGGCGAGTCATAATATTAGATGACTGTATACTTAACCTGTCAGTGACACAGTTGAAATGACAGAAGTCCGCCACTAAGAGTCCAACTACTGGATCTGTTACAACTAAGATTTTTAAAAAAGCTTAGATGTGCGGAACAACAGCTACCCTGAATATTATTCTTGGAACATGAGGTCTTTCTGGCATCATTGATAACTGTTGACAGCTTCTGTCGGACTGGTAGTCAGCATAGTTCTATGTATACTATTATTTATCCTATTCATTTGGTGATAATTTTATTATATAAATTAGTGTTTGGATCATGGACGCGGAAATTCTTTATTGGACGACGGTTGAATATTGAATGACGTACTAGACTCTTGTGTTGTATTCCATATTATGACATACTATCTTCAATTCGTGTTACTCTCTAAATTGATATCATTTGTCCTTTTTGTCATAATATCTATATCATATATTTGTGCTGATTTTTTAACCTTATAAAGTTATGCTGAGTATTTTCCACTTCAACAAGGACCATTGTCTGCGTTTCATTGGATTACCACTGGATTACCATGCCAGTGGTGCATTCAACTTATACTCCGCATACACTATAATCACATATTATTTAACTAGGAAAGGCAAATAACATCGAGTCAAGTTGAAAATTCCTCATTGGGGATATGAAAATAACCCGAAGGACAGGGGCGGTGGGGGGAATAGCTGGTGATGTGTATGAGTTTAATAGAAGCATTTAGCTTTAAAGTGTTCTAACTGTCTACACACGGAAATGAACAATAGCTTTTTAAGTTAAACGTTACGCCAATTGGGTGTCTTAGGCAAATGTAGTGCGGTAACTGGAAAATTTTGAGACATTATTATAATAACATGACCAAACAATACAGATTAGCACTAAATAAATCGTCAATAACAACACAACAAGAGAGACTATAAAATATATCAATTCTTCCTTCTCTGTTATGTAAACAAGTGGCCGTCGATGAATCGGTTCTCTTGCATCACCGCTCTTTTCGTCTAGCAGATGTGTTTTATTCTGCAAAATGGAGGTGTACTACATGTGCTGACCAACAGGGGATTGCCGGGTTTATGTAATACAGGGAACCATTTTATTTACGTTATTAATCTTGATATTTCATATTCATGTTTTGAGGAAAAAAAATCGATACATCTAACCCCCAGTTTTGAATTTTCACTGTGTCGTTCTCACTCTTTTTCCTATGACCCCCCTCCCCCATAATTCACACATTGACATACACAACTCCCAGTCGTTGAATTCAACCAAATTTGTTTATCTTACAATTTCGATTTGACCGCCAGTTGTTGCGTAAAGATGTTGGCAAACAGGCGGAGTTGTTTCTAAATCCACAGAGCTGATAGCTAAACAATATCAAAACTGTCTTCGTGTCAAATCACGCTTAATTATTTCAGAGAAAAAATTTGGCGAGGGAGACACCTTATTGCTAGGTTTGCATATATTATAACCATTCCCACATGTCCTCACAATATCTCAGTGATATCTATAATTAAGTATGAATTGTTATCTTAAGTATATGTAATTCAATGTTGAGATGTCAGTTTGCTCAGTCAGTTTGCAGAGTACACTGTAAGAATTGGCGACATGTTTAACGTCTCAAAATGAAACATGAATTTGTCCCAACTTTTGAGACATGTTTGTACGCACATATTTCATTTTGAAACGGCTTCATGTTTCAAGTTGAAACACGTGTCATCCTCATGTGTGTTAATGATGTCTCAATATCAGACATGCCGTCGTTAACACGTGTCCGTTTGAAACATGTGACATCCTGCACAGTGAAACATGTGTTGTCTCAATCTGAAACATGTTACGGTCGACTACTTGTTTCAAAATGAAACGGCTAAGCCCAAACATGACTTTGTCCCAACTTTTGAGACATGTCGCAAGCGAAACGGGTCCGAACATGTCTCAAACTTGGAAGTGTTTCAAAATAGTCTATCTCCCATTACATGTTTCATCAGATCGCCAGATCGCCTGTGAAAGAAACAAAAATACACGAAACAGTTATTAAATTCAACTTGCATCAGTTTTTATTCTCTTATCTTCACCGGAATTCAAACTCAGGTATGAACCAACAATAATCATAGGCTACAGGCAGGAACATATATAACAGACCAGCTTGATCCGCAGGTTAACAATGAATATGAAAATTCCAGACAGATATAAGTTCGGTACATCATAATTCCTGATGTGAACCAATTTATCATAGCGTGCAGATTGTCCATGATAATAATGTGCTGAAATTTTGGTGAACACCAAATGGTACATTTACATTCAGGTATTAACCAATAATAATAATAATTTACTTAAGTTCCACATCGGTGTGTTGATATGACACAACCTAATCCAGCACACAGGAAGAAGTTCTCAACAGGGGGTGCTATATTACATACATATATAGACCATACTTGCTAATTTAGTAATGTCTGTAACTTGAAACTGATTTATCAGCTCGCGGTAAATATCTCTGCCCAAAGAGTCGTTGAAATTCTATTCAGTTTCGGGGAATGGAATACGGATCGCAGATGATTATTAAATAACGGAGCCTGGACTCGTCTCGAGTTGTTGCAACAGTGGTCACAGTCAGTGAGGAAGGGGGAACATTGCTTCACACACCAACAATATTCAATATTTTCATAACGATGAAAAATAATATCCCCTCTCTCCTCCTGGTTTCATCTTCGCATATCCAAGTCGAACACTACACGAGTTGCCTTGGCTGAAAATAACACAATTTCTGATCAGAATACGAGTTTGGTGATGTCATAGCTCTATAAACATTCCGTGATCCATATTGGGAGGAGTGCAATTACCTCTTTAAAATTCAGATTTGATTGGCTATTCGAAAGAAGTTAACATCAATACAACCACCACTTGCCATATTTGGAAATAACACAGACTGACATCAAAGAAAATCCTCGCTGCACTGTGTTGGCAAGTTTCTATGTTGATTGGCTATATGATATCACGTGCATTTCCCAGTTTGAACAATTGGTGAAGGTAAATGACGGAACATTAGTGTAGTATTTAACTTGAAATGTGAAGATGCCTGGTTTGGTGTCATTTGTGTCACACAATGGCCGAATCCCGCGCAATGTTGTAATCATATATAGGGCAATCGAATTGAATACGTCCAGAAAATTTTCTGATGCGCTACACACATTTAAAATACTGGATGTATAGCTTTGGTCACATAGAGAACACATTTGTTGTTTCTCCCAACGCGAACTTTCATTGATGCCCCGTCAATGTCACTATTTTTTATAGCAACGCTGCTGTGTATTTTGTTGGTATGAATGGTTAACGAGATTACTCTTAACCCTTCCGAACATGAAGGAGAATCATGCCCTCACCCCCACCAAACTTTCTACGTTATATCTCCGAAACAACAAATTATTAGGAGCTTGATTTTATACAGTGTAATATATTTGAGTCAGTTTGTCCCTATTTGCATACCCCTCCCAGAAAAGGATCATTGGTAAATTTAAAGTGGCGGACATGTGGGGTACCAGAAAAGTGATGTTTTATCTTTTTCTTCGCGATTTTGTTTTTGTGGATAAAAGAATGCATGAACTATTTTATTCCACATCAGATAATTCTTCCCTAATATACCCTGTAGTTTACTTCGGAGAACGTAGCGCAAATAAACAAAATGGGAAATCTGACCGAAAAATCGACAAAATATTCATATTTAGAATATGACGTAACTGTGAAGTGTTCAAGGATTGGATTTTTTTTGCACTTTCTAGCAGAGCGCACTCCAAGATATATTGTGGGGGCTTTTAGACTCAAGAAGTAAAACAATATTTAGTGGCAAGTCTCTTCCAAGGCCTTGGCAGGGCTCAAATACCCTAGGCCTGGAAGAGTTATATTACGATGCAAATAATTCAATTAAATGATGGTCGGTCTGTTTATTCTCAATACCGACAGATATATTCACGATCGCTAAAGACCAGAAATAATTTTTTGGAAACTAGTGCTTTCATGCACCAGACAGCATTATCTGTCTTTTATGCTGTGTTCCTTGAGATATGTCGCCTTTGCGACTTGGTTGTACGTGTTTCGGCTTTGATGTTTCAAACAGCTATTCGGGTCATTATAGTGAAACGGCAACGCCAGTGAAACATGTCACAACCCTCAAATAGCTGTAATCTTACGTCTTGAGACATGTTTTCATGAAAAACAGGGTGAAACATGTAGCAATATGAAGCATCTCACCGGTTACCCATCTCAAAATGAAACGTTAAACATGTTTCCACTTTTTACAGTGTAGTTAAAATTGTGTTTTTTTTGGTGAAGTTGGGTTATGGAAGCATGCGTTTTTTTTCTGTCCTCAAATGGGAATATTCGGAGTTCTCGCCAATACAAATGCCGTTGGTATAATATAAGCTAGGGTACGTCTCTTAACCATTTCATTCTTGAGTAAGACAACCTTATATTACATGCGGTACTTTCGGTCCTCCAATTTCGAAATACTCATATTCACTCAATTTATTCATCCAAGAAAACAGAAGTTAAGTATATTACCAATAACAATCTCGTGTTGCGATTCTTGCTCTCTGTATTTCATCAATTGTAAGTGGATAACTCATCACACTTACCAATAGGGAATTATATTGCGGATGAAATGTGGCAAGGAAGAAGACTTTTTTCGATATAATGAAGATATATTATTAGCGAGTAAAATTTTGTAAAAATATTACTCATATTTTATTTACCAAATCTCTGTATTAGTGCAGTAATCTGGCCACTTTGATTAAATTTCCCAAAACGTTATTTTGTTGTTCCAAAACAAAGTTCGATTTTTGCGACTGTATTATCGGCATTTTCCTTTTATAAAATGCACAGTTATCTTCTGTTAATAAGAGAAAGCAAACTCAACAAAATACACCAGATGGCAAGCGAATATTTAAACAGGGGTGTTAATTGGGTAGCTTGTTATACTATGCGTAGTGCATAGTGGGAGCGAAACGTGAATCGTCCAATTACCTATATCAGTAAAGTATAATAGAACGGTTGATTTCGGCTTCTATCGGCTAGGAAATCCGGTTTCAGCCATGTCAGGCCAACCAGAGGGCGAAACTTCCTCTATCGGTTGGACACATCGATAACATGTAATATGATCTAACTGGCTGTAGAACTAAAGAAATCGCCGTGATGTCCATGTCAGGATTAGCAAAATTTCGCCAAACAGGATTATGAGCGGCCAATAACTTCCAACGTCGAGGCGCGGATGACCGAGGAGCTTATCGGGATTTCGGCTCATTCGGACCAACAAACGGCTATGGGTGACTTGTAATATGTCCAGTTTATCTGGGGGTTAATATTTTAATGGTGTTTCAAATACCAACGTAAGTAACTGAGCTACCGATTTTAAATAGGTAGATAATAAGTCACGGAAAAGCCGATATTATCCAACTGACGGGTGTAAGAGCCAACATTGGTAATGGTGAGCGATTCAGACCAAACTCTGACTCATAGTGTAATCGGTCAAAAATCTTTAAAATCACAAAATCATGCGTAACTTGTTTATTTTATCATAAAATAATTCAGAAATGACCACATTGTAGAGAGAGCGGTCAACAGTTTTCAATGATGCCAATGATGTTCCAAAAACATCAAATCCGTATCGCTGATCAGTATTATTAATCCATATAATTAATGAATTGTTATCTGGAGAATGATGTATTTGTTAGGCTTTAATTGTGACTGTTGATATGAACACTATGCGGACACTGAAATACATGGTTTCATACGGCACCTAGCCCCGGGTTAAGCGGAATTGGACACGAGTTTCGAAACGTAACATCACAACGCTTGCACGCTACGCTCGTATATTGCAATTTGATGGTATAGCCCTGTTTTATAAGTTTCTGCAATAATGTTTGTGGCGTTGATAAAAATGGTCGCATTTAACACAGGATCTCGCAAATGCTAGTATGCGAGATATGTATACGGCATATTCAGGTCCGACTGGAATATTGCTGTCCAGAAAGGGATAGTATACGCTGTCGAAGTTGTACTCCTCTCTTTTGTCGCAGAGTCGACGAGAGGGAAATCCCGCTTCATTTTTATAGAGGTATTGTTTTGAACATGATGTGTCGTTTGGGATATCTGTAGTTACTTTCAAATCCAGTGAAGGTGAATATATATCCTTTACAGCGCCATCTATATAGCCATTATGTACAGAGAAAAGATCGTCTATGTAACGTTTGGTGAATTAAATGATCGGTTTTGAAAAGGCCTGCATATAGTCGCCCACAATCCTTCGCTTGAAATTTCGATTATTAAACTTAATCAGTGCCGTCTATATTGAATTGACGAGCCAGGTCACCTTGATCGCTTTGACGGTGTGCTGGACCAAGTATCGTGTTTGAAAATATTCGGTTCTGCCGTCTTATAAACCTACGGCAAACCCTTGTGGCAATGTGTGGTACCAGAAAGGTGACATATTCGTCAGATTTCTAAAAAAATTGTGCTTTTCTGCATGGAAAAGTGGGTAAAACATACATGTATATTATTTGGTATAAGATAATTATTTACTAATTTATTATGCTGTGTTTGCGAATGTTTAAATACAAAAGTCGGAAAATCTGACCGAAATATCGACCAAAAAGTGTCATTTTGGAGATAACGTCACTGTGAGGTCAACATGGCGGCCATCCTGAATTGTTTTACATTTTCTAGTAGAACTTGACCCAAAGATATAGCGTGGTAAGTTTTAGCCCTCTAGCCTCAGGTATAGCGAAAATAACACGAGATAAAATATTGGTACAATTTATTATACAAAAGAACTGTCCTATGTCTATTAGATAACTGTTGTAATCGAAAATTTGTAATGGCAACAAACTAAAATGAAATATAAGTTTGTGACTATAATATTTATTCACGTTGTTACAGACAGTGATTTAGAGTGTTCGTTGAAGGTGGTGAATTTGGCTTAATGTCACACTCAAGGTTCCTTCGTTAATATGGGGACAGTCAGTTTGGTTGGTAAGGGAAGCCAGAGTATCCAGAGCAGTGATGAAACAAAAACGTCCTCAAACGTTCATTACTTTGAAATTAGGTATTTTCCGCCAGACAAATTGCGGATTAGCTTCAACCGAAGGAGGAGCGAACGGGATAGAAAGGTTGCAAAATGCATTGAAAAAACGACGATGTACGGACAATGGGAGTAGTCCATACCTAGAACCCATGTGCAGAACCTTGCCTTTTAAGGGTTTTCAAGTCGAGTTGACATTGGCCTATTTTGTAAGATTACAAAGGTCAGCACGTTATCGACAATAATGCATTTCCTGAAACACTGTATTAATCTCTACAGGTTTTACAAAATGCTGGCTAATTTTGGACCTTTATTCACCAGAAATTCTTATCGAGATAAGTCGTGAATGCAGTGTGTATATGCTTTCAGAAATGGTTCCAACTATGGGAACTGCTATATAGATACTCAGATTGTTAATTTACATTTTCTAATTGGAGAGCAAATTTTAATTTCTATTTTTCTTCTTTGCAGTAATAAAGCTTTTCTACAGAATCTGTGTTTCATGTGTTCCATCTTTGTATTACAAGTTGGTCCATGGATCCATTCCTCCTAAGGTTCCACTACTCGTGCATCAATTATTCCTGCTTGATCCTAAGCTGCTGATTCCATCTGTGGGCAATGTCGCTACAATTCCTGTTTGTTTTCTCGAGAATAAATAACAGAATGTACATTGTCCACGGGCGTACATGGACAGTGTATATAAGCGTCGCCCATAGACTTACATGGACTGCGTACATGTACACGTTTCGTGGTCGATACATCAGCGGAGGGTATACAGGGTAAGTCAAAAAATGTCTACCTGTGGTTTTGTTAATTTATTGTGTATATGAATATAACACAACGAAGGGCACTCCCTCTCTCTGTTATATTCACCCATTGTATGTTTTATTTATGGCCAAAAATATACAGATAATGTCTATATAACAATGCCGCTCATGGGCAGAAAGTGAATGCTCCACATAATGTGGAAATACATGAAAACTAACACAGGAGTGTGACACTTCACATGTTTAGTTGTTACTTGGCATTGAAAATTGTGCAACAGAAATATCTGAAAATAGATAAACAGTGAAGAGTATCATTCCTGTTCCTTCTTCAACTGCTGTGTTCACTCATTACTGCGAGAGAATGCACTTTCTTTTCGTGAGCGCCACTGGTACATTCACAATATATGTATATTTTCTTCCAGAAATAAAAATTACCATGGTTGAGTATAGGGGAGAGATCAAGTACCCTTCCATGTGTTATATTCATATACATAATAAATTGTAACTTCATATGAATACATGAACAAAACCGCAGGTGGACATCTTGTTTTGGCTCGCCCTGTATACAGGTTGGTTGGTTCTTTGGAGTTTAACGTCGCACCCAACCTTATTGGTCACACAGCGACGATGACACAAACAAACACACCCTAACAAAACCCCAACCCCAACAAAAACCCAGCCAAAAAAAAAAAATTGAATTTCGAATTTTGGAAATTAGGCTCTGCAGACACTGATCACAATGGATCCTCAGAGAGCCCAATCTGTTTGATACTTTAATCTATCTCCCCTGTATAAAGGACAAGCATCATCGTCTGGCTACATTTTCAGTCAGATTCTGATTCTGATTGGTCGAATCATTGAACCTAAACCAGTTATACAGCTTCTGCACTTCAATCCCTCTCTGGCCTTAACCAAAACTTTGCTCCCGCTTCATTCCAACCGAATCGAACCGAAGCAGCACTTGCTCGCTGTTTTAAACCACCTCTGGTCTCATTTCACTTTGGTCTCATTTTCAACTTTGGTCTCTTCATTTCAACGCAGGTCACCTCATTTCACCTCAGCCTTCTCACTCACCCCTGATCATGATGACGTCAATGAACCTTATCCTGAACTTGCTCATGATTGTTGACCATTGGCGCAAAGCGCTCAATTTGTCACTACTCGTATACTCTTCAGTCTTGATCCGGTGAGAAGTACAGATTTGAGAAATCCGGTAAATTTGAGGCCTTTGATACTGCCGTAAAAAAATATGTCTGACCTTGAAGGATATAAAAATAGGAAAGATTCACAAAACATTTCGGCAAGTCCGATTTGGAAAGAGAATTCCAAACTAATGGGGCACACAGATGAATAGTAATTGGCTGATGCAATCCACGTGATATTGATGATGAAATCGGAGCAGGGATTCCCAGAAAACCTGAGCTAGCTGCCGAAAGTAGTTTTATAATGGAGATAATGAACGACTACTTTCCTGATATTAGTCTCAAACGTGTAGATTGTCGAACGGATAACCAAATGGGCCGAAGTGAGACGATGTATATATATATTCCTAGACGTGTTCTATCCCCTTTGTGCCCATGAACGATATAAAAGTTGAGCGGAAAAACTAGGGCATGTTTTGTCAGAACACCATGACCTGAGATAAAAATGTCTTTCTCGGAGAGTCCGATCTACTATTATTGTTGGGGGGTGCAATGTTATTACATCGTTACAATATGTACAATATCAGTGAAAATGTATGTAAACATTGCTGGCGAAACATAACAGGAAAAACTCGGTATCTAATCTTATCACACAAAGCAAGCCTTCCTTGTTGCCAATATAGCAATATCTTACACCCCTCTATTATGTTCGTAATAGACTTGACCAGACTACGTTTAGTGTTAAGCGCATTGATCTAGATCATTCACACACTAGTCTGTGTGTAGCAGGACGTTTACGATCCCCAGAGAGATACCTTGAACTACACCTGAATCCAGGTTGGTAGATATTTTCATCGTATACAATACCTGTGATGTTGAGTAATAATTATTCAATTTGATAAAATTATCGAAACTGAAATTTTTTTAGTATAAGATCTGGGCGCAAAGTTTGTTACATAACATCACTTTTTAGTTTAGATTAGTTTGCTGCCGAGACGAAATCGCTGCCTTTTGTTGGCGGTGAAAATAAAGAACAAATGACGCCTAAAACCGGAATTGTTAGGTTTGCCCCCTTAGTCGACTGTTCATATCTATCCACGGAAATTTAAATGAGTCAAGTGGATTAACATACTATTTTAAAGGAGAAAACAAATTTGAGAATGGTTTGGACACAAGGCAGGAAATTATGACACATTTGTGAATAACTATAATTTATAAAACTGTTTTGTTCGAGTGATGAAAATATTTTTGAAATAAATACCAAAGTAAAGTTAAAACAAATGTAAAGACGAGAGGATATGTATTTTAAAGATGGTAATTTAGCTAGTAATAGTACTAATCTTTACTTCTCAGGCCAACGACATGGCATATGAGCAATCATACCATACATGTATTCAAATAAAGGTGTTCATAACAATATTAATTTATTGAGTGTCTGTCCTGCTTAAAATAACTATGAATTTTACTAATTTTCTAAGTAACGGGACACTTTCTGTCGGAAATAATTCTCTAATTTTGAAAACACTTGGTTTGATGTAGAAATAACTTGGTAGGAACCATTTACGTTCTTTATTCAAGTCCCAGCAATTTAAGATGTGATGCTATTAAATTATCTCTGGCGGCTTTCTGACATAAATTTCTATCAACATTTGACCATCGCCCGGTCCCCATAGGCAAGCGGTGGTTGCTTGTTCTGCAGTTCTAAGGCGCATTGAGAGTCTCGAATGGGAGCTCATATAAATAAGACTCAAAACAAAACTCAGAATTAACAGTCTCATAAAATATTCCCTTACTATAATTTTTAATTGATGACCTCGATATTTGAATGGGTTTTTAAGCCTGCGTTTAACTAGAAATTTAAACCATATAATGTTGAATGTTCTATTCCATAGATAGCTAAATCAACATTCGTCAAGCACTGTTTTGACCCAATTCAACTAGCAGAAGACATTCACTTGCTAAGGTTACCAAATGTCGAAGTATTGAACAAATTAAGGTATTAATGAACCAAGTGGTGTTGTTGTTGTTGCAGAGTATTTTGCAAATCGCTGGGAAGCGTGTACCTGAAGAAAATGACGCTGTATGTGCAGTGCATTTTATAATTCCTGGACCTGTGTTAATACTGAGCATGCAAACCTGTATAACCCAACAATAAAGTGAACACTTTATAATTAGGCTGTGTCAGGTGTGGTCAAACCAAATTAAATGCAATATAGAATAAGGTTCTGTTTCCCTCTGAGGAAATAAATATATTGTTTAAACCAATAAGGTCCTGGGAAATACAGTACCGTAAAATAAATGTTACCATACAGATATCGGTAATGGAGATTCATTTTTCGCCGAATAGTTGACAAGAATGTTAAACAATTTCCCAAATTTAACATTGTTCACTTCTACATGAAAATAAATTTGAGAAATTCTTTAAAACTCATTGTCATCTATTTGGCTAAAAATGAGTCACCTTTAACAATATTTGTATGGCAACCTTTTTTTCTCTCTTTTTCGCAGCAACTTATTCCATATTGCTCATTATTTGGATTGACTAAAAGTGACATAAGCTAATTGTCATGCTTCCGCTGCGTTGTTAGGTGACAGGCTTGCACGCTCAATATTTAACCTTTACACAAGTCCAGTAATTAAATACACTGCATATGCAATGTCATTTTGTTCAGGCGTACGCTTTTCAATAATTTTCAAAATACACATACTCTGTAACAGCAGCACTCGGTTCATTAACGCCTTACGGTTGATCGTTTGTTCCAGTATCAATTTGAACTCCAGCAGAAGGAGTCCCAGTTATAAATGAAAACAAGATGATCATTTCTCACAATGTATCAATATTCCATTCAAGGAGAGTCAAATTATAAATATAGTCTTCTCATATAATAGTTTTAATATATTATTATTATCATATAATAGTTTTAATATATTATTATTTAAATACAGTCTATTTTTTTTTTAGTTAAATAACAGTATCAACCTGATAAATATGCGAGTGTTTAAATATTATTTCTATCTTGATATTTGTAGGGGAAACGTTCTAAAAATGATAGCGATCAACATGTTCTATTATCTGGATCCTTCTAACCATCTGTTAATTATTATTTTCCTTTGTTGAACGACTGGGATAATAACAACGAAATAAGTTAGACCGTCATTCACAGCGCCTTTAATTTTTAAATAGAAGTATCCTCTTGAATTAAAATACGACCCTTAAATAATATCATTTTAACATATAAGATTGTTTGCATATTATTGCTTTATTTTACCTTGGTAAAAATGTCTAAAATATACTCATCAATAAAGCAATCATAGTTTATAAACTATAGTTAGTCCCAAAGGTTCTTTATCTTGCAGATTTGTATATAATGAAAGTACTTATGCCATCAGATTGCATTCCTCCTACAATACAATCAGATATACCCTCTGATTGCACTGGGGGTTGAATGCGCGGCACGCAAATTCTGCGCTCATGTCTCTCGACCAATCAGTATAATCCGCTTCTAAACAATGGAGCGAATTGGGTTCATCATGTCACAGCTAATCAAGACGTTTTCCTATGTGTTCTTGTGTAATAATTCATCCTGAAACTTGTTAATTCGTTTACAAGATATACTGTATGCATTTCTCATCGTCGATCAAAACCGTTATAGACCGAATGCGCGTGTGCGCGTTTTTTTCTGCACAGTGCAGTCCGAGGGTGTTACATCGAATTTTACGAGGCTACATACTTTTAGGACGCTACAAAAATTGAAGAATGGGTTTGCTTTGATCCATAAACTTGCAAAGTATGAACACCTAGTTCTGACCTCTTCTGCATTGCTATAAAACCTGAAATGCGCGCCTGTCTGTGCAGTGACCCGAAACTTCAGCTTATCCACTACTGGTTCGTATAATTTCACTTTGAACTTTTAACATAGGAGAATATTTGGAACTGGTGATAACTAACATAATTTAATACATATGAACTATATTTTTCAAGTATTAACGGAAATTGTCATTACGCTTAGAATAATGTATAATTTGGCAAATATGACATGAAAATATGCCAGCTGTCCTGGGTTAAAAGATACGGCAGAATGAAGTTATACGAACCAGTAGCTGATCAGCTTAATTCACGGGTCACTGCACAAACACTCTTCTTTGTTCTCTCAATAATGTGCAAAAGGCGAATTGGTTTAAACATTTGCAATGCAATATGTAAAAATGCATAGATCACTAGCAGCATGCTTAGAGTTTGACCAAATTGCTTATCGAATCTGGCAATGTTTGCCAATACGTTTGAGGAGCATGTAATCACAAATTCAAATGTCAAATTTAAAGATTTTAACTCTGATGTCTATAGTATAACTGATACCAGGTAAGTTAAAGCAAGATAATCAATTCCAAGCTTGTCACCCCAACGAATTTCAACACCAAGATTTTCAACTCCATGATATTCAACACCATCCAAGATATTTAATTCGAGATAAATGTGAATGAAAAATCTCAATTCAAATAGAGAGAACAGGACAGAATTGTGCAGGTTTACATGCAGCTTCCAAATAATTTATTCAAAAGGGAATGCATCCTCGACTCACACGAAATAATATGATAGCTAGGAATCTAGGAAAAAATATCGTCTGATAAAGAGCCCATTTGAAGAGAACGGAACACTGCGGCAAACGCCGGTGGAAACAGATCTGTTTGTGACCTGCCGGCGTATATGTCGGCGGAAAGCGTTAATCTATTAGACGCTATGTTAAACTGAGCTAGCTAGGGCTCTAAACCAATCGAATGCGCAAGCACAGGAATCTGGCAATTACAAGCGTCTAGTCCGTCATTCATTATTCAGCCGTCGTTCATTAAACAATATCCGCGTCCATAATTAAGACCTATTCCATATTCCATGTAACAGTATTAGCACCAAATTCAAAAGGACAATCATAGTATACATAAACATAGGCTAGTTTCCTGCAAGAGAGAAGCGGTCAACAATTTTCGATGATGCCGACAAGACATCATGATGTTCCAAAAATATAAAATCCGTATCGCTGATCAGTATTCTTAATCCATAATAATCGTTGTTAAGTCGTCATCTAGAGAATGATGTATCTCAGTCACGCTTTGATTGTGACTGTTCATATGAACACCATGAGGATCTTTGAGTACATGGATTCATACGGCCCCTAGCCCCGGGTTAAGCGGAATTAGACACAAGTTACGAAACGTAACGCCATAGATCTTGCACGCTACGCTCGTATTTTGCTATCAGCATGCGATATGTATCGCCAAATTTGAGAAACTTTGAGTGGAGGCGCTTGTCGGAATAGCCCTGTTTTACAAGTTTCTGCAACAATGTTTTGTGACGTTGATTAAAATCGTCACATTTAACACAGGATCTAGCAAATGCTACTAGCCGAGATATGTATACGCCATATGCAGGTCCCACTGGAATATTAATGTCCAGAAAGGGATAGTTTACGATGTCGAAATTGTAATCATCTCTTCTGCCATAAAGTCGACGAGAGATTTATAGAGATATAGATCTAAATATGATGTGCCTGTAGGGCTATCTGTAGTTTCCTTCAAATCCAGTGAAGGTGGATATATATCCTTCACTGCGTCATTTATATAGCGATTATCCACAGCGAGAAGATCGTCTATATAGCGTTTGGTGAATGAGAAGGAACGGGCTTTGAATGGATCGGTTTTTGAAAGCGCCTGCATATAGTCATATTCATAAGAGAACAGATACCGGTCAGCCAACAGGGGTGCACAATTAGTACCCATTGGAATACCTATATGCCGCTGATATATTGTGCTGCCAAATTTCACATAGATATTTTTAATGAGAAATTCAAGCAACTCTATAAACGAAGAAACATCCCATGAATGATATCTCTTGTATGTAGTAGAGCTAAACAATGCTTTATGGCTTCCGACATTAATATATCTGCGATCAGTTTTCTTGAACACAGATCCTATTAACGAACTTAGACGGTCAATAAGGTCCTGATGAGGGATTGTAGTATAGAGAGTCGAGAAATTTCATCAATGGCAATATATTTCCCATCAACGCTAAACTCAACTGCGCAAGTTTACTGAATCCAAACGATCAAAAGGCAGCATGTGTGAGAACATTACAGGAAAGTAGTCCACCAGACTTAATTCAATTCAAATATCGATCGACCAGCCTCGCGTTCGCAGTAAGACCACAAGCTCTACAGACGGTCAACAACAGATCTGAGTGTCAATCAATGTTATAATCAGTGGATAAATCAGTGGAAATCTTCAACAAATCTACTGGAACACGACAATAGTATATCACTTAAATAGTTGGTAAATAAAACCACACGTCCCCATACACGAACTATATCCTGTATAAGCGATGGTGGATATAGAACGCTCTGTGTTGTAGCTTTGACAAATGTCAAGGTAAACACTCTATCGAAGATTTTAAATTGACCTTGACTTTTGGAAAGCCTAGACAATATGGCTCCATACCCATTGACAAATCGGTGGTTATGGAAATCCACACCAAAGCAGCAATTCAATCTTTGACCGACGGTTTCTTACTGTGGGAGTAATGAATTGGCGTTTGAAGATTCGGTGTGCTTGTCACACTAAACAACAGCATATTGGTATTGGTATATATTCTACCGATAGAAAATACAGTCACTCACTGTGCATGAGCCACAGGTCGGATAAATTTAGTATCAAGCTTCTCTGAATAATATGTAGGTCACACACAAAACATAACACACCTCCCATTCAGCGTGTGGTATAGTTTGATGTATAATTTCTGGACGTGTAACGGACTCCTCCCCTTTTACAGACACGTGACGGAAGATAGGCGGGAATGACCTGACATTATTTGTTGATCCGAAATAACGGGAAATAAGGGGAATAACCGTTCATTTCCAGCGGTTAGATAAAGCCAGACTTGGGCATGCACTGGGAAGATGAACAGACTGGCTAGCCTGTTTAACAGTTCCATCTCTTGTCGCGTAAAGCTCCAGAAAAGTTTATGATGTGATAATCGGGGTAGACACAGGTGTAACTTTGTGTGATCCGAGTATTATACAGACATACTCAAACAGCGGCTGCTTGAAGTTGGTTCTTCATCTGTCCATACAAACGTTTCCTTATCAGCCCAGTCTCGAAACACCACGTCAGGTATGATATAACTTCTTTCTTACACGTAGGCCCTCTTGAGTGGATGAAACACTGGTCAGCATGGTTCTTTGTAACACTGGTCAGCATGGTTCCTTGTAACACTGTTCAGCATGGTTCTTTGTAACACTGTTCAGCATGGTTACTTGTAACACTGGTCAGCATGGTTTCTTGTAACACTGGTCAGCATAGTTCCTTGTAACACTGGTCAGCATGGTTCCTTGTAACACTGGTCAGCATAGTTTCTTGTAACACTGCTCAGCATGGTTCCTTGTAGCACTGGTCAGCATGGTTCCTCGTAACACTGGTCAGCATGATTCCTTGTAACACTGGTCAGCATGGTTCCTTGTAACACTGGTCAGCATGGTTCCTTGTAACACTGGTCAGCATGGTTCCTTGTAAAACTACAGGTGTTGTGATAATCGAGTGTGCAATGTATTTGATGACAAATAGTATATATCAAAATATTCCTCATACCATGCTAACTAATACAAATATATATATACAAGCACCAATTAAAATGAATAATCAGAGAATCAAAGTTTTTCGACACTGTCAGCAGAATTCAATAAAAAAGTACACACATTGTTAAAATTTAATCTTACAAATGCCTTATAAACAACAGCCTGGATAACTGATTTGTCCATTTTCAGATTAATATTGACCGATAACAAATATTGATCAGTTTTACATTAATTCTGACAGATAACATCCTGGATAACAAATATTGATCAGTTTTACATTAATTCTGACCGATAACACCCTGGATAACAACTTATTTGATCAGTTTTACAATAATATTGACCAACAATCTGCATAACAGAATTGTACAGTTTCACATTAATATTAACTTCCCCCAGCCCGGATAAAAGATTTGTACAGTTTTACATCAATATTGACCGACAACAGTGTGGATAACAGATTTGTACAGCTTTACATTAATATTGACCGACAACAGCCCTTGATAACTGATTTGCATAGTTTTTAATTAATATTGACCGACACCAAACAAGTATTGATCAATGTTACATTCACATTGACCGATAACTGCTTGAACAACAGATTTGCTAAATTTTACATTAATATTGACCGATAGCAGGATGCTTATCCCTGTCTCACAGTTCGACGTAATGCTTGATTACCCATGTATTCATTTCACATGTCAACCTAAACCCCAAAAGAAGAGGGCTTGCAAGTTGCA
Source organism: Hanleya hanleyi (assembly GCA_036873755.1). Lineage (NCBI taxonomy): Eukaryota > Metazoa > Mollusca > Polyplacophora > Lepidopleurida > Hanleyidae > Hanleya > Hanleya hanleyi. The sequence continues at coordinate 22,967 of JAVTVY010055042.1, read as the reverse complement.
AGAACCTGTGCCCTATCCTCTTGCCATGTATACAATAAAATATGTTTAAAGCAACAAACATTGACCACGGGTGGTGATGTTAATGCTAAACTTGCCCATTAAACTATTAAAATATATAATCAGATGACCACGCTTGCTCTTTAAATACTATCCTCTCATGTACAAATATGCAGGTAAGGTACACTGTTCATATATGGCCATGAGTGTACATGGGTGGTGTTAATGGTCTGGGTAATTACACGATCGTAGACTAAAATAAAGGACAAGCTTGGTGTACATTTTTGACTACATTTTTTTTAGATCCTTATTCCGACTCGTCGAATCATTACCTAACAACTTTTCTTGAAACGGGAATTCCGAACAAATAGAACACCCAATAAATACTGATAGTCTGGGGTAATCCACGTGATATTTCGGATGGAATTAGATCAGGGATTTCCAGAATACCTGAAATAACTGCCGAAAGTAGTTTCATAGTCATCCTCGCTTCCAAAGATTAGACTCAAGCCTGAAGATAACCGGATGGATTAGTGGATGAGCTGAAGTGAGATTATAGACCAGGAGAGAGATCCGTCGCGATCGAGAGAATATTTCCAGTAAAAAGGTTGATTTGTGTGGTGAGTCATCTATCCCCTTTACGCCCATGTACAGTATAAAAGTTGAACAGAAAACTAGGACACGTTTTGTTAAAACCCCACGACTTGGGCTAATAATATATTTCTCGGAAACTCCGATTATACTTGCTGGGTGATCGGGGTAATTTTACATTGTTACAATATGTACAATGTCAGAGAAATTGTGCCAACATTTCTGGCAAACCTAAATATAATGGGAAATACAGGTATATCTTTTTCATGTGTGTTCACCTCACACAGACATATATACCTGGTGACACGTTTCTTCCGTGCAATCTAACAATATCCTACTCCCCTGACATGTTTGTAATCGACTTGCCCAGACTACTTATCGATATCATTAACGAACGAGTCTGTTAGTCTTGACTTTATCACTCGATAGAGGGATACGCCTACATTTGGGAAAGTCTGGAACTACACCTGAATTCAGGTTGGTGGGTTTTCTCATTTAATGCTATATCTGTAACATCGGATAATAATTGCAATGCAAAGAATAGTAACTAACTTAAATACAGTGCGACTTATAATAATTTAAATGATACATAGTAACTAACTCAAAGGGGTTCCAAACGATTTGAAAATCAAATGTAATTTTTTGTTTTATTTCGACAAGAGTTGGAGCAAACTTCATCATTGAAAAAAAAATGGATAAAATTCACTGTCAACAGGCCTAATTTTGCATAATCCAGGAATTCATATGGTGTATATAATGGTTTTACCCTACTCTAACATATGAGATTAGATAGGAATTATATGCAGGCTTATAAGGCCGTAGAAGGACAACTGACGGAATTATATCTTGCATATCGCTCCAATTTATATGAAAAATGCCTCTATTTTCATAGAAAATGCTCACATTTTCCAAGAAGTTAAAATGTCATTTTCTTTCTCTAAAATGCCCCAATAGTATTTTGCATGCTGAACCGAAAAATGTAATAAAAATGACGGGTAAACAGGCTTCTCTTCAAGACGGTACGATGCCAATACGGAAAACAATGGTCATGAGGCCAGATTTCGCTACGACAGTTTTTCAGTGTTACTTCGTTCGGGTCATATTGCCTAAAAATTTGGAAAACACACTATCTGATTCAAAAATCCTTTCACAGCTGTTCTCCTAAAAGCTTATATTTTCATTTCCGTTGAAATTTCCTTTAAATATCGCTATTTTTGGTAGATGCCCAGAAACATGCGCAGTTGTGTGGAACTTCCTTCCATTGTGACTAGTGAGTTACAGTACCATTCGTATATATATATAGTGTGACTAGTGTGTTACAGTACCATTCGTATATATACAGTGTGACTAGTGTGTTACAGTACCATTCGTATATATACAGTGTGACTAGTGTATTACAGTACCATTCGTATATATACAGTGTGACTAGTGTGCTACAGTACCATTCGTATATATATACAGTGTGACTAGTGTGTTACAGTACCATTCGTACATATACAGTGTGACTAGTGTATTTACAGTACCATTCGTATATATACAGTGTGACTAGTGTGTTACAGTACCATTCGTATATATACGAAGAATATTGGAGAAAAAACAAAGACATTCGAGGAAAATGTATTCGAATTCCACTAAGGAATCCCCACCCCGTGTTTCATAGTAAAATTGCTATGAAAACAAAGAATTACAGACATCTGTCAAACAGTTAAGGTGTTCATGCACAAAAAAGCCTGTAGAAGGACAACTATCTAACCAGCAGTTGCTGACGTGAAAAGCTTTCCTGAGTAGCGTGTATGATACATTGCACAGAGAACCGTTACACCGAGTATTAGTTCTTATAACATGGGAAAACATAATGTTTTTCTTTCCAAATGTAGAAGTCCATGCCGGATCATATCAAAGACTTGAAACATGAAATTCCTTGTTTCCTCGCTTGGCACTCAGCCTTAAGAGGATGTGACTGGAAGAGTAAGAGAGAGAGGGGGAGATAGACAAAGAGAATTAATGTTTAACGTCGCGTTCAGCAATAGAAATGTGACTTGAGTGAAGTACCATATCTGCCTACCTCATGATGCTTCGTGGAGGCAGCAATATAAAACGGCATTAAGACTGCTTGGTTACAAGCAGGCAGCGTCGTGATATGATACAAAATGTTAAATTCTACTACAAATATAGAGATGAAAATTTGCCATCGCTCCTCCAACACACCAAGGCATATTCCTACCTAATTTCTGAAAGTGAAATTCTGAAGGTGATCTTTTGCCCCAAGGTTCAGACAATGTATACTGTTGAACTATAGTGATTTTGAACTACTGCTATTTACGCTGACACAACGTTGTATCACAACATTTGTGCAACGACATTGTATCTATGTCACAACGTATCAGCAACGTTTAATACGGAAGTTTCCATTCTGTCGTGATAAGAGTATTTGCACCTGTCCGCCAGAGGACGTTTGAATCGGAGAGAACAAAATCCCATACAATGTATCTTTCTTCTAACAACGTTGTATTGTGACGTCATGCAACAATCAGATATGGCGACAGCATCATGACGTCAACGACGGACATTACGCATTATACTAATGATGTCACTGGCGTTACAATAGAAAATGTCGCCTTGAGCGTGGATATGGCCAAGTACAAAATAGTACGTTGACAGCGTGGTCCATCATGCCACCGAACCAAATTTTGAAGTTATTGGAATTGTCGTTTTCTCAATATATTGCACTGTTTTGACGACTACCTATCTTGTTTCATCTTATCCGGTCCACATTTTGTCCCCCCTGATTCAAGCGCCCACTGGCGGACAAGGGCAAATTATTCGTACAGTCACAGTTAGGCGACTTCGCTAGTGTCAGCTGAGATGTCACTCTCGCATGCGATATCGTTACTATGTTTACAATGACGAAAAATTGTCTATACCGTACGTCAAGAGATTCGCGAGTTGTAAGAAGACAGACGGATAGACAGACATTGAACATTTGATGCTATAGATATACAGTCTGTTCAAGAGGCTAGTTTTTCTTCCGAATAGGAGCCACATGTTGAAATTACTTAGTATTAATCTCCTGTGGATAATATGTAGGTCACACACAATAAGGACTGGTAGGGATGTTTTTTCTTCGCTGTGGTATAAACGACGTCCACTTAACCGGGGATAGACAGGCATGATCTGTGTTTGCGAGAAATCAATACGAGTGTTTTCGTACAATTGCCCCGCTCTGTCTGAAATATGTCAAGTATTAAGGGGAATAACCGTTAACTTTCCAGTGGTTCGATATAAGCCAGAATTTGGCACCCGCTCGGGACATGTACTGACAAGTCAAATGTGTGTCTTTTCTGGCCAGTGTAGTGAACAAACCTGCTCACATCAGCATCTGTTTCATTTATTGCAGCTCATGTAACCGATTCCTTATTCGACCGGCACATCCTCGTCAAATCAGACCAAGCCAAGTCAGGTATGATATTAATTCCTTCTTTATTGTACGCCCTCTTAAATGGATGGAAAACTCGTCAAGATGGTTATCTTGTAAAACTGATTGTTAGAGAAAAAAATATATATTTTGTTTAATATTTTGTTCCATTATCAATATAACTTTCACGATGAGATGTCAGTCAGACATTATAATTATATTTCTACAGCGTCTTTTTTGCTTTATTTTCTGCTGATTGCCGTTTTGTAATCACACTCTCCAATTTACACTGTTCGTACCAAGAGGCGTCACATTTGCATTCAACTGGGTATGAGAATTTAACTTGGTATGAGAATTATTTTGGTCAATGATATTGGTTACCAAACATATTGCATACTTAGTTATCAGACCATCTGTATCCTGTTTTTCAAAACAGTGTTGATCAAAGGCAAAAACAGAGCCCAACATGGCGTGTTGTTGTTGTCAGATTTATACTGGGAAACCTAAGATAATCTCGAAGGTACAATAAATACAGGGAGATGAAATATGACATATATATGATTCCGTCTCTTTTGGTGGATAAAAAAAAAGATATTTGAATAAAGACGTTTAAACACGTTTGTAATCTGTGACATTCTTTCCCCTTTTGACTGAACAACCTCAAAAATTACTTTGCAATAGCATTTCAGTACAACCAATAATCTGTCAAGTTATTTCTCATTAACTATGAAGATATTCCATCTTAGACTACAGAAGACTACAGTCACTCTCTAATTATGAGTCTCAAGTCGGATTTATTCAGTATCAAACTTCTGTGCTTCTTAGCTTCTTAGTATCAATAATATGTAGGTCGCACTAAAAACATAAACATAGACCTCCCATTTAGCTTGTGGTATACGGCGATAAATAATTCTCAGGACGAAGAACGGACTCCTTTCAGCTAACCGACGTGTCGCGGAAGATAGGCACGTACTGTCCTATCCTAACATTGTTTGTTGATCATAAACCGATATTAGTAGATATATATGTAAAATTGACCTTGCTCTGTCTGAAATATGCCATGTGATAAGGGGAATAACCACGGGATTTTTTAAAAGAGTGAGTGGGTTCTACCTCGGACTATTTATATCTAAATATATATAAATATATAAATAGACCGAGGGATAACTCGCTCACTCTTTTCAAAAAGGCCCGTGGGAATAACCGTTGACTTTCCAGTCGATAAATTCAAGCTAGTCTGGGTCATTCGCTGGGGACATGAACAGACATGACAAATGTGTCTCTTTTGCGATACAAACATACATGTACTTAGATCAGCGGATCCTTTAAGTTCGGTCTTTATCTATTTCAGTTCATACAGCCGATTCTTTGTCCAGCCTCCCACCGACACACCAAGTCAGGTATGATACCACTTCTTACTTGTCCATATGCCCTCCTGTTTGGACGTAATAATGGTCAATATAGCCGAGTGACATGATTGATTATAGTATCAGAGTCATGCCGTGCTATTCAACTTTCATACACGAAAATGTATTGTCAGAAAACGAATCAGAAATTTCACATCCGCACATCCCCCAATTCGCACTGTCACAATGTATGGTCCATCCGGTTTCGCGATACACCGAAAATAGCAGCCAGAAACACTTACTTGCATTCCAAAAATAGCAAAGAAAATCCGAATTAGGAAATGTAAACATTTCCACCATCTTGGTATAAAGGTTTTTCCAAAAATTAAAACCACCCTCCTAACCCGAGGACGAGTTTCTCCACAAAATTTTTTAGTTGAAATTCTGTTCTATTCTTCTTTGCTACATTTTGATGTGAAATTCAGAATAGGTATTGATGGAAATATAATATTCTATATATTTTGATTTGAAAATACAAAATCTCATGGGTAATTCCAGACCGTGGTAAATAGGCGGGAAAAAGCGGGTCGGGTTCGTGCGAGTTAAAAGGGGTTTTATACAACAACCGACAACGTGTGCATTTTCAGTTCGTTTGATTGTAGTCTGGTAGTTTACTGTCGTGGTAAATACTTATGTGTCAAGGATGTCACGAATCGTTACTGATTGCTGAGATGATTGTCTGAGGATATACAGCCAGACCATCGGTGTTGACCCAAAGAGTAATAGCATTCACGGACCCATTCACGGGCCCACTCCCTCGTGTTAATTAGAGTAATAGCATTCACGGACCCACTCCCTCGTGTTAATTAGAGTAATAGCATTCACGGACTCCCTCCCTCGTGTTAATTAGAGTAATAGCATTGACGGGCCCACTCCTTCGTGTTAATTAGAGTAATAGCATTCACGGACCCACTCCCTCGTGTTAATTAGAGTAATAGCATTCACGGACCCACTCCCTCGTGTTAATTAGAGTAATAGCATTCAAGGACCCACTCCCTCGTGTTAATTAGAGTAATAGCATTCACGGACCGTCTCCCTCGTGTTAATTAGAGTAATAGTATTCACGGACCCACTCCCTCGTGTTAATTAGAGTAATAGCATTCACGGACCCACTCCCTCGTGTTAATTAGAGTAATAGCATTCACGGACCGTCTCCCTCGTGTTAATTAGAGTAATAGTATTCACGGACCCACTCCCTCGTGTTAATTAGAGTAATAGCATTCACGGACCCACTCCCTCGTGTTAATTAGAGTAATAGCATTCACGGACCGACTCCCTCGTGTTAATTTAGTGTTCATATTAATCTTCATTGTGGGGAATTGTATTTGATAAAGTGAAAACCTATAAATTCTCTTTCAATTTTTGAAGATAATTCAAGAAGGAATGTATTCTAGGATAGCCACGAACGGGAATCACTCAAATATAATTGGGAGTGAATTTACATGTGTATTATAGCTATTAGAGCCAATAAAGCCACCTCATCTCCCTTTAATTGGTGCTCTTAATTATGGGCCTTGTGAATTACATTACACTACAACAACAATACATGCGACCTTGTTAAAATGACAGGGACAGTTCAGTTAGGCTGTCGGCTAGATTTGGTTAACAGAATCGTTGAATTACGGATCTACAAGCTTGTCGTAATGTTCATATAAACGAATGCGTGATCTGTTAGCTTTTTCTTGTGAAATTGTGTTACGAGTACAATGCCATGAATTTATGTGCACTTCGCATGGTGCGCTTTCGAAAGCAGAAACCTTGCGAAAGCTATGGGTCTGAAATAATTCTGTCAGGATGTTTACAACTATGAAATTATGACTTAGATTTTGCACGTCAACAACCGACATTGACTTATTTAAATAGGGTCTTCATTTCTTGCTGGTAAAATCGCTCTTTTTTCAAACAATTTATTCTTTCATGGGTATTAGTACAATCACAGAGAGACTAATCTTTGCAGTTAGCGCCACCTTCGATGTAAGCGATTAATGCTAAGTGAATGAAGAACGATCAACTGCGAAATGCGTCCCACTTGCAAACAAAATATTAGAAACTCAGCAGAATTTTTCTGTCCAATTATTTGGTTAACAGAATACTGTGCAACTTTACGTGATAATGTGCAGAGACATACAACATGGACATAACAGGGACCCACATATCGTAGCTCGAGATTTTAATGAGTCAAGTTTCAGTTTATGAATTTATCTGATGTTATTAGGGTATGGTATCGTTTGTCAGCCGAAGTTTATGATTTCACATGTATCAAAAAACTGCCATGGTTCACACATCTCATCGAAACTTGAAGCGAGCTGGTCCTGGAAATGGGTCTTCCATTTGAAGGTAACAAGGGTATTTTTTTTCTTGAATCTCTCGACGTTGAGTCAATTACTGGATGATCCAGATGTCATGAAATCCGACAGATTTTCAGATCGAATATAAGATCACGGGTCCTCGCCAGTTGTTCTGTGGAAATAACACTCGCTCTTTTAATAGTGAGCCAATGAAAAAGTTCGCCAGAATTTAAAATGGCGCGAAACGAGGCTCGCAGCTGCTGTCCATACATTGGCAGTCGGTGCAACACTCTAGAAACATCAATCAAATGATGAAGGATCAATTTACACTGAATTATGCTTGTTGTCTTTGATGGGAATGTCGTCCAGGTCAATTGAAAATGAATTATGCTTATTGTGTTAGCTGGGTACATCATGCAGATCAATTGCAAATGCATTATACTTATCATATTAGCTGGCAACTTCATGCAGATCAATTGCAAATGCATTATACTTATTATGCTAGCTGAGTACGTAATCCAGGTAAATTGATTGGAAATTTTAGGACCGTGAATTGTGTCTTCACATTTCAACAAGCTGACGCGGCAAGTTGTCACTGGACACTGTCACATGACATGCAGCACCATGGAGCTCTTCATTACGAGAGGCGCGAATCGGTAGCTGTGGGGTTTTTCCACAATGTCGTTCACCTCTGTGTCTCTTCAGTCAGGTCCTTGTCTCTTCGGTGAGGTCCGTGTCTTTTCGGTGAGGTCTGTGACATCTTCGGGTACGTCACCGATACAATATACAGGCCTGTATGGGGTATGGGGATGGTTATTTTTGAACATGATAGGACATGTACTGACCTGTCTGTGGGGGTTTTCCCGCCAGAATTTCGCTGTCGTCTGCTTGGGTTGTCACATACCGAACACCTGGCTTCTCGAATTGCAACATTGTTGCACGTTTGCTACAATGTTGCGGTGAACACCTGGTCTGATGACTGCGTGAGTGAGTTCACGTGCCGAACACCTGGCTCCCCGAATTGCAACAATGTTGCACGTTCGCTACAGTGTTGCGGCGATCGTGAACACCTGGTCTGGCGTCTGCGTGAGTGAGCTCACGTGCCGAACACCTGGCTTCCCGCGATCAAGGCATGTCCAGACTTGCTCTGGGTTGTACAGTTCTGCCATGCAGAGAACGGGTATTAGGAATGTATATTAAATCTATAGGCAAAGTGTATGGAAATAGATGTTTTCGGGTCTACGTGGGCCACTAATGGGTCGATGGAGTCGTATGAGGTATCAATGTGAAGCATTCGTGAAGGCGCATCCGACGGGCTGGGTGTGGGGTTGAAATATCGTCATTCTGCGCATGAGCGGTAGACAAAATGTATGGAAATAACCGTTTTGGGGTCTAGGTGGGCCACTAATGGACCGATGGGGTCGAGTGAGGCATCAATGTGAAACCTATGTGAGGGGGCATCCCACTGGGTGGATGTGGTGTCGGAATATCGTCATTCTGCGCATGCGCAATAGTCAAAGGGTATGGAAATAGACGTTTTGGGATCTAGGTGAGCCACTAATGAGCCGATGGAGTTGAGTGAGATATCCATGTGAAGCCTATGTGAGGGGGCATCCGATTGGACTAGTGTGTCGGCCGTTGTCAACATTCTGCGCATGCGCAGACACGGAATTCTGGGAACAAAGTGTGGAAATAGATGTTTTAGGGTTTAGGTGAGCTCCTAATGATCCTATAGTGTCGTATGAGGTCTTATTTTGAAGCTGTCGTGAGGGAGCATCCGACTGGGCTAGTGTGTCGTTCGTTGTCAATAACCTGCGCATGCATAATCTGGCCGTAGTATAGAAATAGACGTGTTGGAGTTTAGGTGGGCCACTAGTGAGCCGAATGGATCGAGTGAGGTATTTATGTAAAGCATACGTGAGGGAGTATCTAACGGGCTGGGTGTGACGTGGAACAGACGTCATTCTGCGCATGCGCAGTAGAGAAGGTGTATGGAAATAGACGTTCTGGGGCTGGCGAGCCACTAATGGTCCGATGGAGTCGAGTGAGGTATCCATGTGAAGCATATGTGAGGAAGCAACCGCCTGGAGTAGTGTCTTGGCCGTTGTCCACATTCTGTAAAATTAGGGATATGACGTCACTTCCGATCTGGGTGAACATGATAGGACATGTACCGACCTGTCTGTGGGGGTTTTCCCGCCAGAATTTCGCTGATGTCTGCGCCTGCATCCAGGTATGCATGACGGTCTGTGTGAATGGGGTGTGACCTGGGAACATGATAGGAATGCATGTACTGACCTGTCTGTGGGTTTTTTCCCGGCCCGGCCCGGCCCGCCCCGGCCGCAGCGCGCGGGTTACTCCGGCCGCACGCGCGCAAGCGTCATCACCGGCAGTGCGCGGATGAATGTCGGGTCAAAAGGTCAAATCCAGGTCAAAATGTCTCCCTTTCGGCAAGGTTCGGCAACAATGTTGCGGCATCTATATACAGAGCTTGAACCCAAAAAGGGGATTGCAAATTAACCTGGGAAGGATGGGCAGTTCCATTTGGACCAATCAGCGGTCGAGAAAAAGAGCCAATGAACGATCGCTAAAAGAACCAATGGACAGGTACTAGAATTTCGCTCACGTCTGCGCCTACATCCGGGTACTAGGATGCTAGCATTAGTTGTACATGATGTCTGTGCGAGTACGGAAGCACGCTCCGACGCTCCGTGTATTGAAGACGGCCCCACCCGAGTTGGTCCGAACCATTGTACGCGCTGCGGACCCTGACCTTGTACGTTGCCTGTGCGAGATCGGGTACAACCTGTTAAAAGGCAACGTTCCACTGACTCCGTCTCAGAAGACCAAGTTGGCCAGGCATAAGACAGGTCTCCGAACCCTAAGCCAGAAGCGAGTCTCTCAAACACAAAAGAAAAAGGTGTTACAGAAAGGCGGCTTTCTCGGGACCATCTTAGCACAGTTGGCCGCTTCCGTGTTGGGTCCAGTATTGGGTGGACTCTTCGGCCGACAATGAACCACGCGAAATAAAATGGTCCTCGTCGAACCACGGTTCCGTCCAAACCTCCAATCGCCCTATCCTGTTCCACCTACGGTGAAGACCATAAACACCCTCGATGGAGAGATGCAACAGATCTTAGAGTCCGGGGTTAAGCGACAGTGAGAAAGTACAACGATACAATGAGACACTTCAACGGTACATGACGTTCATTGACCAATACAAAACCCTCTCTACCCCACCACCACCACCACCACGCGACACACCGCCGACCTCAGCACCCCGCCAACAGCCGCCATTACCAGGGGTACCACCCATAACCCACAGTGGGTGGAAGATGAATTGCTGAAGAGTGTACCTGCATTGTTCAAGAAACAAGCTGGCTTGGTATTACAACGGATGAAACACAATCCTAACATGACTTGAAATGATAAAGGCGAACTCCTGGTACAGAATCAGGTGGTCCCCGGGACCCACATGACGGATTTAGTGAATGACCTGATGCATCAGCACAGGTCGCACACGGATCCTTGAGGATGGGCGGTCTTCGCCCAAGGCTTGAAAGACATGCATGTACCACAGGAATTGGTGGGGAATCCCCACAGCTGGGCCTTTATGCAGCGGACCCAGCAATCGCCGAGTGACCCACTACCTTCTTGGGAAGCCGAATGGCAACCGGAGCTACCCCCCAAAGCACCACCACCACAACGGGCACCTTTTCAGACCTTTAAAAAAACATCCTCGATCAGGACACCCCACATCTCAAGAGCCGTGACACGTAGCAGGTTACCGCGATGAACATCACGCCGGACACAACCGCCCAAGGCCTGGAACACCTATTAAAACCAACAGCAGCAGCAGGACAGCTCAGTCGTCATGTTTTACCTCACCCTACCCAGTAACTGTTCGCTGGATGTGTTTCCTGACAACACCTTGGTCAAGTACGTCACCCAGTTACCGCAACCGTTGCATTTACCTGGACGATGGGAATGTAGCCTCGTGGATATCCAATACCTTTACTCGTGGTACAACGTGCGAGCCAGTGAAGTGTGGTACAAGGTGACCTGCGAAGGCAAAAACACTCGACTCACCATCCCCGAAGGCCAATACGATACCCCCAAGGAGTTCATACAGGGGCTGACAAGAACGTTACATTATAAGGCTCTACGGGAGGTCACGAATGTTTCAAAACCAATCAAATTCTTTCCCTTCAAGAATCACGTGGGCTTCGAGTACAACGCACACAACGGCAAGGCACAGATCCACCTCACCGCCAACGTGAGTGTCGTACAGAGTCCTATACTACAGCAAATGCTGGGTCTCGCTCACGCGACCTACACGGGTCCATCTGAGTACCATGGCCAGACCCCGATGGATATGAAGTCGGGTATGTATGGCCTCCACGTCTACTCGGATGTGGTCGATAACCCCATCATGGGCGATATCAACACACCTCTGTTACGGGTGGTCCCCATTAAAAAGACGTATGGAGATCAAGTCACCCACAGCTTCACCCACATGCTCTACCTACCCGTACGACACACCGACATCAACACTATCACGGTGGATATAAGAGATGACACGGGACGACCGGTGGCATTCGAACGAGGAAAAGTGGTGCTGACACTTTATTTTCGACAAGCGGATGCTCCCCACTTTGTATAATGAAGGTCCCTTACGAGTGCGATGCACGCAGCTATATGGACTATTATGCCCAACAGGCCGGGGGTGGCCTTCCCGTCTTTAGTGGTGCACGCATGCAACGAGGACATGGGCTGGGGAACATACTCTGCAGCATCGTTAAAACGTTCCTGCCCTTGGTGACGCGTGGGGTGAAAGCAATCGGCAAACAAGCGGTACGCAGTGGACTGCAAGTGGCCGGTGATGTCTTGGAGGGTACGACACAAAAGAAGAACTGAAACGGCGGGCCAAAGAAGCGGGAGGCGTATTGGTGGCCAAAGCACAACGCACTGTAGGGAATAAAAGAGCTGCACCACCGATGCCATGCCCCAGTCGACGACCGACCCAGCGACAACGCACATCGAAGACCCAGGATATCTTTCCTTAACCATGTCCTTGATCCACGCAGAGTCCTGACCCTCCAGCAACAGTAAATTTTGTTTGTTGACCGTGCCGCCCACATAGACCAGTGCCGAACAAGGATTATGGGTGGAGCATCTCCCGCTCTCCAGCATCAACGAAACAGGGCCCATCGGGTTCACCATCAGTAATGCGGATACAGCCTATGTGGATTTAGCCCATACGTACTTGTATGTGAAAGCCAAGGTCGTCAATGGGGATGGCTCCAGAATCATCCAAGCTGCAACGGTGGGCCCGACGAATCACTGGCTGCACTTGATGTTTCAACAGGTGGATATTTTTCTCAGCGACAAATTCATCAGTGACTCGACTCGACCTACATCGAGACACTGTTGTCCTATGGACGAGAGGCTAAAAATCTCAGCTGACAGCCGCTGTATTCTACCAGGACACAGCCGAGCACATGGACACATTGGACAATGAAGGATATAACAAACGGAAGGCTTTCACTGCGAACGGCGCCTCGGTGGATCTCATGGGTCGACTACACGCAGACATGTTCATGCAAGACCGGTACCTCTTGAACAAGATCCCCATCAAAATCCGACTGATACGGGCGCCTCCGACCTTCTCCTTGATGTCCGCTAACGTAGACGGGCATGCAGCTGACTATAAGATTGTCATCCAAGATGCAGTCCTGTATGTCCGAAAAGTGAAACCGAATCCAGCCGTTCAATTGGGACACATGAAAGCCTTGGAAACAAAACCAGCCCAGTACCCTATCCGCTGTGTACAAACCAAAGTGTTCTCTGTGCCTGCTGGAAATATGAGCACCGACGAAGAAAAGCTGTTCCTGGGGGAACTACCCAAGCGATTGATCCTGGCCTGTGTGGAAAATACCAGTTTCAGCGGAGCCTACCCAGAAAATCCGTTTGACTTCAAACATTTCGGCATCAATTTTGTGGCCCTGCATGCGGATGGACAACAGGTCCCAGCCACGGCCTTAGCACCGAACTTTGGGCGCAGGAATTTCATTCGAGCCTATCAGAGCCTATTTACAGCCATCGGACAAATCAACCAGGACGAAGGGAATATGATCAGTCGGGAGAACTACGCGAACGGATACAGGTTGTTCTGTTTCGATCTGATCCCCACCTTAGAGAACGACCATCAGCTGACCCTGGCGAAGCAAGGCAATTTACGGTTGGAAATTCACTTGCACGAGCCCTCAGGGCCACCGTCAATGTGATCTGCTACGCCGAGTTTGACAACATCATTCAAGTGGACAAGGCGCGCAACGTCTTGTGTGACTTCTCCACCTAACATGGATACAGACCAGATAACCACCGTGCTGGAGAATGACCCAGGTTTTTCAAGGGGTGTTCGCCCGAGATGTGTTCCCATTAGACCATGTGTATCCTGCTGCTTACGTTCTCAACACGGACCCGATGGATCGGCCCGGTGAAGATTGGGTGGGCGTGTACTTGACAGAACAGCAGAGCAAATACTTTGACCCGTACGGTTATCTACAATCGTACAGATGTTTGACGAGTACCCCAAGCCCGAGGACCGCGATGCACTCGTATATGACTGGGCCGCCCATCATTACAATGTGCAAGCCCCGTTCTGGGCTTAAAATCTTTCAATGTACAAACCCCCTGTTCTGGGCTTAAGTTTACAAGCCCCATGATCTGGGCCTCAGTTCTTTTAATGTACAAGCCCCCTGTTATGGGCTTCAGTTTTCACGTGGTTGTTCTCACGTTGTTGTTGTTACTGAATAAAAAATGAGATCTCACTAAAAAAGAACCCTGTCTTGTGTGTTTTCTATATGAGCATAATGCATGAAAGTGGCTTTGAACACCGTATTAGCCAATCAGTGGCCTAGAATGGGGTTGATCGGCCCATTAGTGGCTCGCCTAGGCCCCAGAACGTCTATTTCCATGCACTTTCTCTACTGCGCATGCGCAGAATGACGTCAGTTCCACGTCACACCCAGTCCGTTGGATACTCCCTCACGTATGCTTTACAGTGATACTTCACTCGATCCAATCGGCCCACCTAAACCCCAACACGTCTATTTCTATACTACGGCCAGACTGGGCATGCGCAGACTATTGACAACGAACGACACACTAGCCCAGTCGGATGCTCCCTCACGACAGCTTCAAAACAGGACCTCGTACGACACCATAGGATCATTAGGGGCTCACCTAAACCCTAAAACGTATATTTCCACACCCTTTTCCCAGAATTCCCTGTCTGTCCAATCGGATGCCCCCTCACATATGCTTAACATTGATACCTCACTCAACTCCATCGGCTCATTAGTGGCTCACCTAGACCGTCTATGTTCATAACCTTTGTCTATTGCGCATGCGCAGAATGACGATATTCCGACCCCACATCCACCCAGTGGGATGTCCCCTCACATAGGCTTCACATTGATACCTCACTCGACCCCATCGGTCCATTAGTGGCCCACCTAGACCCCAAAACTGCTATTTCCATACGCTTTGTCTACCGGGCATGCGCAGAATGACGATATTTCAACCCCACACCCAGCCCGCCAGATGTGCCTTCACGAATGCTTCACATTGATACCTCAAACGACTCCATCGACCCCCTAGTGGCCCACCTAGACCCCAAAACGCCTATTTCCATACACTTTGTCTGTAGATTTAATATGCATTCCTAGTACCCATCCTTTGCATGGCAGAACTGCACAACCTAGAACAGGTTTGGACATGCCTTGATGTCGGGGAGCCAGGTGTTCGGCATGTGAGCTCACCCACGCAGACGCCAGACCAGATGTTCACGGTGGCCGCAACATTGTAGCGAACGTGCAACATTGTTCCAATTCGTGGAGCCAGGTGCTCGGCACGTGAACTCACTCACGCAGACGCCAGACCAGGTGTTCACCGCAACATTGTAGCGAAATCGCAAAAAATGTTATAATTTGGAGAGCCAAATGTTCGGCGCGTGACAACCCCTAGCTAGCAGACGACAGCGAAATTATGGACCTCACCGAAAAGGCACCGACGTCACCGAAAAAACACGAAGGTGAACGACATTGTAGGGAAAAAACCCACAGACAGGTCAGTACATATTGCTATATTATACGGCCCTTCACCCAGACCGGAAGTGACGTCATACGGGACTGGTGGCGCCCCCTGGCAGAAAAAGGGAAACCAAAAGTTACCTCCCTAGAAAATATGGCTGGAAATCCTCCCTACCTACTACTGTCGAGGTTAGACAATGATCCATTTTATTGGTTTACATTGACAATGCCGTATTTGTTTAATTACATTCTTTAACAGGCTACGTCTTTGTTTTCAAATGCCTGTATATTAAACTGTGCAGTAATAACATCTTCAAAGTTATTTGTATTCTTGTATTTTTTATTTTGAAAGCCACCATGAAACATATTTAAGGATCACTGTGGTGTTACAGCATTGCTCACTGCTTAAAATTGGCGCGACGTCACGTGGGTAATGACGTCACGAAAGATCCTGATGAACGACAACGGCTATATGGGCCTGATCGTAGAAAATACACAAAATTCTGTCATTTTCATAGTTTATTATAAAAATTTGAAATGCTATTTCCAGTGTTCATCGCCCTATATGGAACCACAATATTGATGAACGCCTCACGACTTTAATGCAATGTGGAGCTGGAAGACATGAATCACAGAGGGGCCAGTAACTTCCTCAACTGAAGCATCGACGTCTCAGTTAATATGGCAGAAGGTGATAATAGTCGATCAAGTCGTAAGACGGACCAGGACACTAAACCTGCGGCGGTAGGTGATACTTTTCTGTCATAAGAGACAAAGATTGCCACAGTTGCGTGCCAGCCAATAAATACATTTAAACTGTTGATGTTTCCTATAATCACTATTTAGAACTACTGAAAACGGGCATATTTGTTCAAGAAATGGGCTGGAGGTAAAAGACATCGCGTGAATCCATGAACATTCAGGGTTAAGCTGTTGGGCGTCCTTGCCAAGTGCAGGCTGATCAAATATGGGCTTGAGACAATGTCTATGATTCCATACATTGGTTTAACCGTTAGCTTGGAGATTGGAATGCGAACAAGTGACTCCCATACGGATACGAAGATATACCGATTAATGCAATATCTAGTTTGCTTTTTCATGTGACGTGACACCAGTATGAAACATGAGAATGATCTAATCAAAACCCATCGGCTTTCCCCAAGTGATTGAGACCCATGTGTAGTGTGAATTGGGGAAGAGATAGTTCTATGTGGGATGATCAAGATATACCGGTAGTTGGTTACATTCAGGCATATAGGACAGAAATAGAAAAATTATATATCTGTAAAGGGGCATAACTTTGTAAAATATGAGTCGAGGGGTGCCACTTTCGATAGGCGTCTGACTTAGCACTCTGTAAAATAAGAACCGAGACAAATAAGCTGTACCGAACACGGATCTGCAGATATAACTTGTACATTCTGCTACAGATAACAAAATCGGAGTTTATTACATACCAAAGGGGCATAACTCCATAAGCAAAGGCGAGTAATCTTTTGTTGGCTTGTAGAATACAACAATAAGTTTCCAAAATATGGTAGCTATACTGAACACAGTTATGCAGATATAGTTGGTTACATTCAGGCATATAGGACAGAAATAGAAATTAATATATCAGTAAAGGGGCATAACTTTGTAAAGTATGGGCCGAGGGGCGCCACTTTCGATAGTCGTCTGACTTAGCACTACTGTGAAACAAGAACCAAGACGAATAAGCTGTACCGAACAAGGATCTGCAGATATAAAATGTACATTCAGCTACAACTAACAAAATCGAAGATTATTACATCAAAAAGGGGCATAACTCCCTAAGCCGAGGCGAGTAATCCTTTGTTGGCTTGTAGAATACAACAATATAAATAAGTTTCCAAAATATAGTAGCTATACTGAACACAGTTCTGCAGATATAGTTGGTTACATTCAGGTATATAGGACAGAATGAAAAATTAAAATATCTGTAAAGGGGCATAACTCTGTAAAATATGGGCCGAGGGGAGCCACTTTCGATAGTCGTCTGACTTAGCACTCTGTGAAATAAGAACCGAGACGAATAAGCAGTACCGAACAAGGATCTGCAGATATAAATTGTACATTCAGCTACAACTAGCAAATTCGAAGATTATTACATCCGAAAGGGGTATAACTCCATAAGCCGAGGCGAGTATTCCTTTGTTGGCTTGTAGAATACAACAATATAAATAAGTTTCCAAAATACAGTAGCTATATCAAACACAGTTCTGCAGATATAGTTGGTTACATTCAGGTATATAGGACAGAATGAAAAATTATTATATCTGTAAAGGGGCATAACTCTGTAAAATATGGGCCGACGGGAGCCACTTTCGATAGGCGTCTGACTTAGCACTCTGTGAAATAAGAACCGAGACAAATAAGCTGTACCGAACACGGATCTGCAGATATAACTTGTACATTCTGCTACAGATAACAAAATCGGAGTTTATTACATACCAAAGGGGCATAACTCCATAAGCAAAGGCGAGTAATCCTTTGTTGGCTTGTAGAATACAACAATAAGTTTCCAAAATATGGTAGCTATACTGAACACAGTTATGCAGATATAGTTGGTTACATTCAGGCATATAGGACAGAAATAGAAATTAATATATCAGTAAAGGGGCATAACTTTGTAAAGTATGGGCCGAGGGGCGCCACTTTCGATAGTCGTCTGACTTAGCACTACTGTGAAACAAGAACCAAGACGAATAAGCTGTACCGAACAAGGATCTGCAGATATAAAATGTACATTCAGCTACAACTAACAAAATCGAAGATTATTACATCAAAAAGGGGCATAACTCCCTAAGCCGAGGCGAGTAATCCTTTGTTGGCTTGTAGAATACAACAATATAAATAAGTTTCCAAAATATAGTAGCTATACTGAACACAGTTCTGCAGATATAGTTGGTTACATTCAGGTATATAGGACAGAATGAAAAATTAAAATATCTGTAAAGGGGCATAACTCTGTAAAATATGGGCCGAGGGGAGCCACTTTCGATAGTCGTCTGACTTAGCACTCTGTGAAATAAGAACCGAGACGAATAAGCAGTACCGAACAAGGATCTGCAGATATAAATTGTACATTCAGCTACAACTAGCAAATTCGAAGATTATTACATCCGAAAGGGGTATAACTCCATAAGCCGAGGCGAGTATTCCTTTGTTGGCTTGTAGAATACAACAATATAAATAAGTTTCCAAAATACAGTAGCTATATCAAACACAGTTCTGCAGATATAGTTGGTTACATTCAGGTATATAGGACAGAATGAAAAATTATTATATCTGTAAAGGGGCATAACTCTGTAAAATATGGGCCGACGGGAGCCACTTTCGATAGGCGTCTGACTTAGCACTCTGTGAAATAAGAACCGAGACAAATAAGCTGTACCGAACACGGATCTGCAGATATAACTTGTACATTCTGCTACAGATAACAAAATCGGAGTTTATTACATACCAAAGGGGCATAACTCCATAAGCAAAGGCGAGTAATCCTTTGTTGGCTTGTAGAATACAACAATAAGTTTCCAAAATATGGTAGCTATACTGAACACAGTTATGCAGATATAGTTGGTTACATTCAGGCATATAGGACAGAAATAGAAATTAATATATCAGTAAAGGGGCATAACTTTGTAAAGTATGGGCCGAGGGGCGCCACTTTCGATAGTCGTCTGACTTAGCACTACTGTGAAACAAGAACCAAGACGAATAAGCTGTACCGAACAAGGATCTGCAGATATAAAATGTACATTCAGCTACAACTAACAAAATCGAAGATTATTACATCAAAAAGGGGCATAACTCCCTAAGCCGAGGCGAGTAATCCTTTGTTGGCTTGTAGAATACAACAATATAAATAAGTTTCCAAAATATAGTAGCTATACTGAACACAGTTCTGCAGATATAGTTGGTTACATTCAGGTATATAGGACAGAATGAAAAATTAAAATATCTGTAAAGGGGCATAACTCTGTAAAATATGGGCCGAGGGGAGCCACTTTCGATAGTCGTCTGACTTAGCACTCTGTGAAATAAGAACCGAGACGAATAAGCAGTACCGAACAAGGATCTGCAGATATAAATTGTACATTCAGCTACAACTAGCAAATTCGAAGATTATTACATCCGAAAGGGGTATAACTCCATAAGCCGAGGCGAGTATTCCTTTGTTGGCTTGTAGAATACAACAATATAAATAAGTTTCCAAAATACAGTAGCTATATCAAACACAGTTCTGCAGATATAGTTGGTTACATTCAGGTATATAGGACAGAATGAAAAATTATTATATCTGTAAAGGGGCATAACTCTGTAAAATATGGGCCGACGGGAGCCACTTTCGATAGGCGTCTGACTTAGCACTGTGAAATAAGAACCGAGACGAATAAGCTGTACCGAACACGGATCCGCAGATATAAATTGTACATTCAGCTACAACTAACAAAATCGAAGATTATTACATCCAAGGTTGGGTGGGTTCAGGTTCCTGTTGCTTCAATGCATTTTGCTGAGAAGCAACAGGAACTTGACATTGTGATGTCTAGCACTGTAATATCACTTGTCTTTATTGCACCATGTAAGCGTCTTGTCTGTGTCTTGTGCGCTGTCCTTAGTGTTTTATAGGGTGGATGGACGGTGTCTGGTTCCATGCTGCTTCAAAGATTTTTCTTCTTTGAAGTAGCAGGAACACAACTGGGCTGGGTGGTGCTTAGTTGGTTCGTCGTGATATAGCTGAAATATTATTGAAAGCGACGTTAAATTCTATTCACTCACTCACTTATTACATCCAAAAGGGGCATAACTCCATAAGCCGAGGCGAGTAATCCTTTGTTGGCTTGTAGAATACAACAATATAAATAAGTTTCCAAAATATAGTAGCTATACTGGACACAGTTCTGCAGATATAGTTGGTTACATTCAGGCATCTAGGACAGAAATTAATAAATCTGTCAAGGGGCAGAACTCTGTAAATTTTCGATAGGCGTCTGACTTATCACTATATAAATAAGTGTTGAAAATTTGGTGGTTGTGTCTCAAGCGGTTTTTCCTAAAATGCGTTAACGGACGGACGGACGTACGGACCGACGTACATGGCGACGACAATACCCTGAAGCCAAAATGACCGAGGGGTAAAAACGGCTTTCGATTATTGACGAGGTAACTAGTATCGGATCTGACACATACCCACAAGCATGACAAGTCCATAGCAAACTTTGGCTGAAAGTATGCATGAGCAGTTGAAATACAAAGTCGAGTTTGACGTTCAGAAGCACGTTACCGGCATGACATCTTATTGTGCAGACGGTGACCGATCAGCCTCCCACCCCACCATGCTCACACACTTTCAAATATTCATACAAATTGTGTGAAGATGGAAATCAAACAAACTTGAACAAGTGCTTTTCCCACAAATGTGGACATTTGTTGACAGTTGTTACACGCTCCGGTAGCCAAATATCTTTTTATACTGCTAACCATCCCTGTTTGTCCTTACAGTAGATAGTCGACGTCGGTGGGCAAAAGTTTGTCTGGGTCTAGATTCATTCTCCGCATTGTGGAATGTATCGGATCCAATTAAACACCCACGGGTACGGAGATTGAACGATCATGACCCAATGAAAGACAACATGATCTGAACTAATCAGGCTTCCGGAATTAGCAACCAGTAGAATCTGAATTCGTATTCAGCCCGCATTAGCAACGAAACGAACGCTTGCCATAACCTGTCTACTGTATGGATATACAGGGGAGTCAACCAGTCTAATATTTCTTTGCAAACATGTGAACGTCTAGATAACTGTACATGTATCTGTTAAGTGTTTCTCATATGGTCTTCAAATAGACTGAAATATCATCGTAATCCCTGGGATAAGGCTGGCCGACATTTGGATAGAACGGCCAGGAACAACAGACCAAGTTGGTCATATATCCCAAGTCGGATGCAATAACCAAATCAGCTATTCGCATAGACCCACCTGGGATATTTGACCATAAAATTATCGATAATTCCCAAACACAAATCAATCACCATTGCTAAATAAACACAAAAATGTGGGATAGTTTCATATCTTCCGCATCTCGTGCCTGTAACTTATACCATTTTCATAGCCAATTATTATTTCTCCTGAGCAAAATTTTATTTGATTAAATTTAGCAATGTATCCAATTTGGGAATTGACCATCACATTGGTCAGTGCTATAAATGACTCGTTAACTAATTAGGGTATTTTGTTTAGATTTTAGTTTTAACAACGGCATGCAACAAGGACTGTCGATTAAAATGCTTGGCTTGGGGCCAATTTCTGGTCTGAAGTGCCACATGTTCAACAGTGCAGTACACATATTTTTAAATGTACCTACATGTACCTATATTGAAAGTCTATGTTAGGCACAGATAACTTAATCGCCGAATAGCTGACTTAGGTTACTGTATCTCACTTGAGCTATTTTTCCTGATTTGTTAAATTAATTATTCCCCGTCACCCTATTCTTTCCAGAAAAGGCAACGTAAAACACGTGGAACTGAGCAGCCTACCTATGACATAGACACCTTCACACCAGGAAATCGCCGGGAAAATGTGGCTCAACGATCATTTGAGTTTGAAGGCGGTCCGTGGATGCAGGCTCGAGGTAAGATTATATAAGTCCAGTACAGATACCAGTCACAAAAGAAACGAATATAATAGGACTAGCACTTTGCCGTTAAAATGATAGCGTCACCCCTATACATTTCTCAGCCACCCAATAGTCACTGGCACCATTTATAAGACCATATCACTGCCCAGTGGCAAGGCGCATGCACTCATCCATGGCTCCTTTTATACTACCACCCAGTGACACGGACCCACACACGGTGCATACTGTTCCTTTCATATCACTACCCAGCAGCACGGATGGCCCCTGTTAGAGTATTGGAGTATGGGTTATGGGGAATGTTTTAATTATTCCAAGTAATTCGCGCAGTTCACTGAGGATTTAGTCTCCAAAGGGGCGCGGTTTAAGCGCCAAAACAAAATGCATGCGAAAAGAGTTTTCTGCGAATGGCAGCTTCCCAACATAGCTCAAGTAAATCCTTGGACAATACTCTCTGACCCGCTTGTCTGCGACACTGGTGTACAGCATGTGGGATACCGTGAGCTGTGGGTTG